>AFIV01000411.1:0-343352 GCA_000223765.2 Zymoseptoria ardabiliae STIR04_1.1.2 | reverse complement strand
AGGAGGGTGGTGAGGAGGAAGAGGAGGGGGGTGGTGGGTTTCATTGCGGGCTTTGGGGTTGAGTGTGCGCTGCTTTGGTGTGGTCGGCAGGTCTGGATTTCGGAGAATCAAAACTTGCAGTCTCGGCCAGAGCGAGGTGTGCAGACGATGATGATTGTTGCTCCATCGAGAGGGACATGTTACTCAACATATGTGACGGATTTGATCGCATCGACGCTTTGCGGTTGCATGTGCCATCGAGTACTACTGTACTATCTCGTTGGCCACGTCATTCGCGCATGATGAGGCGACAAATAAAGCGAGGCGCTATCGACCTCCACGTTTGTGCCTTTCACATGAGGAGAGCAAGAAGTATCGTGAGCGGATGTTGATCGTACACACATGATCCGGTCTTTCGTGCAAGCAAGTACACATGATCGAATGACTTGAGCAGATCAGCACCCTTCAGTCGTCGAGAGGAGGAAGCCACAGCGGGATCGAAGCGCAAAGCACGAGCATCGAATTATCTCGACGGTCGCGCTGCCCACTCCGATGCGCCCGGCTGCTGTGACGCTTTGCCTCGACACGATTCCGATGCAACATCCACGAGCTGGCGTCATCTCACGGAAAGCGTCTGGTTTGTTATCTTTAACCCAAGCCTCGTCAAATCATAAGATCTCGTCGAATGATAGAAATGGAAAGGAAAGCTTCCAGGGCGATTCCTGTATGCACGAAACAAGCTGAGCATGGAACATCCCGACCAGACGCTGTTCAAACCTGTGTGCATCGACGGACAAATCGGGAAAGCATCGTGAATCGTGGACTGTCCGCGGCGAACGAGACAGCAGATGGTCAACACTACAACTCACCGCACTGGTGACAAGGACTGCTGGACGGACGCATAAGACCTCTCATTTGATGACGCAGACCAGCCGGGTCACTCTCGCAGATACAGCGTGAGCCCGAATGGCCATTCCCAAAAGCACCACCACTGATGATCGCACATCTTGTCGAAAACCGTACCAAACCATGCCTTCAATCGGCGTATGCAAAAACCGAAGCCGCTCAAACTCCACCATCGAAGTCCTCGACAACGAGCAACGCCCGGGTGCCGACAAGCTGCGCCGCTCGACAACCACAGCCGAGAAGATCGATCCCGCCGAGAATGCCAAATACTGCTCCTTTTACAGACGCCTCAGCCGGGAAGTGAACGAGAAGATCCAGGAAGCTGTTTGCAATGACGGCAAAGCCACCGTCGAGCAAGCGAAACAAGAGTCGAAGAGGACGAGCTCGTCGCCGAGCACTTTGAATGGACCGGAGATGCATGATTTCAGAAAGTTCGGGAAGGAGGACTTTGAGAAATATAAGGCGTCGAAGCAGGTGTACAAGGGAGCGGAGGTCGTGACCAAGAAATGGGAATAGGCTGCGATTTGTTCTGATTCCCGGATGCGGATGAGGCGGATTCAAAATCGCGTCCCACATGGCAGCGAGCAAATACACATGCGGCGCTCGAGAAAGATCGATTGCCGCACCGCCTGAGACCCTGGAGAGTGAGCGAAACCGTCAGACACCGAACTTGCTTCCGCCAGCACCACGACCCTTCTTCGCGGCCCGTTTTCTCATGGGATGAGGCGGCTGCTTCCAAGCAGGCTGATCGGGATCCACCCCTACAAAACAATTCACCGTCTCCGCTCCGTCTCCTGCGTCGTTGATCTGAGTGCCCATCGGAGATCGCCTATGTCCCGTCATCTTGATCTCAAGATCGAGCATTTCGGCGAGTGTTTGGCCAGTCGAGAGAGCGGCAGCGGCACGAGCGTGGTAGAATGACGTCAACAGTTGCGTTGCGGCTTCTCGATCACCGGCGTTGCTCAGCGCTGCCGCAGCTTTTTCGTAGACCTCAATGTCACTCCGCGATGCGCTTTCCACTCCTCTCAGTATGCTTTGCACTTTCGGCAAGTAATTCTCCGGGTCCGAGCAAGTGTAGTAGAGCACACGTTTGAAGACACGTCCAGCGAACAGACTCGCCTCCTGCAGTTGAAAGTCGGGATTCAAGAAAGAGGACGAAGCACCTGTGGTCAGGTATCGATGTTGACCGTACTCCGGCGGCACCCAAGTCACTCCAAGCCAAGTCGGAACGAACGGAGCAGTGACGGAGCCAATTGGAGCGTTCCAGATTCGCAAAAGATCGGGATCCGTGCCAGCTCGAAGGCTCACAATCTGGCCGTATCCAGCTTCGTCGTCGGAGATGCGATAGTCTCGGACACGTTCCATGAGTTTCTCTTCCGTCAGAGGTACCATAGCGTGAGTCGCTTCTTCTAGCGCAGCTTGCGACATGTATTTGAAGCCTCCGTCACGAGCAGTGTAGTTGCCTTGAACTCCGTAGAGCTTGAAGATGTTGAACGGCTCCGATCCGTTGGGATCCCACCATCCTTGTTCCACCGCGAACGAGACCAGATTCGGAGAGCCCATATAGTCGGTGTTGTTGGTCATGTAGTCCGTTGGGAAGTTCTCAATGTATCCCGGGTAAAGCACTCGCACCGTGTTTTCGCCCAAACGTTCCGCGGCCCACAGTCCTTTACCCCCGGAAAACTGCAGCATCACCCAGCCCTCGTTGTGGTCCGCCACAAGATGCGAGTTCCCTCCGTAGTCGGCGTAGCCATACTTCGCAATCAGATCACCCATGATCTCGATACCCTCTCGAGCTGTGCTGGCTCGCTCCAAGACTCTGCGGGCAAGATCGCTGTACTGCAGTCCTCGTTGGGGATTCGGCGTCATATCGTACAGTTCCGTCCTCGAGTCGGACCAAACATCACGGACATTGATGCCTTTCTCGTTGAGTCCGCCATTCGTAAGCGGTGCCGGGAAGCCCTCAAAGTCCGAATATTCCATGGACATGTACCGGTATGTATGTGCCACTTGCGGTATCTGGATCAACTCTCCGGGAAGCACAGCGTCCTTGGTGACGCCAACTGTGATGGTCTCGTTCGCAGCATGGTATTTTGCCGGGAAGATCTCGAGCCAATGGCTGCTCACTTCTTCGCCGGTGCCTCCGACCAGAACGGATCCATCTGTCGTGAGATTCTTGCCGACATAGAAGGCGTGGCTAGCGGAAGCCGCTCCAGTAAAAGCCAGCAGCGCTGCGGCAAGACTTGTCGCAGTCATATTCGATGTAGAGCTCAAGCGAGAGGTCAATTTGTCTTGATCTCTTGTCAGCGCCTTGCTTCGATGAAGTCCATTTGGATTTTCTCTTGAATTGAACGAACAGAAAATTGCTGAAGAGGTACCAGGATCTTGGCCGCTTGGCCGAAGCCTGATAGAGGCCCCATCTTTCGCAGGATAGGGTGAGGAAAAGTGACAGCTTCGAAGGTAGATCTGCCGCTGTCGTGGACCACTGAGTGTCCTCTGCTCGAGCCGACTCAATTGTCGGCGCCGATGTGTTGGAACCTCACATAGCAAAAGCCGGGCGGAAACAAGGCCCTGTCTCCAAAGCCTGCGGCCCTGCGTGAGTGCCCAACCTTTCGAGCCAACATGAGCTCGATCGTCTGTCGATGCCCGCATAGAAGAGACGTCGATTGAGTTTCCGACAGTCAGCGCTATTATTTACCGGGCACCCAGGTCGATGCTCATGGGCCTCTCGCGACGAGACCGCCAACTTCCGGTCATCCCGAGACGAACAAGAACATAAGCAGCTTGTCGCTCCATCTTCAACTCATTCTCCAACTCCGACTCCGACTCCGACTCTGACTTCAACACCGACTTCTACGCCAGCCTCCGAGACATAAGAGCTGTCTTCCAACCCAAACGTTTCCAATAACAAGATCGTCATCGACAACAACGACAACAATGCAGATCTTCCAGGTCTCCATCATCCTCGGGCTGGCCTGTACGGTTGCAGCAGTGTGGGCATGTCTACCCTCAGACTTACGCGTATACTTTCGCCTACTAACACTATCCAGCGATGCCGCCTGTGCGACGGCGATTGTGACAAATTCCCTCATGGCCACTGCACAGGAAATGAGCCAGGAGAACTTGGTGTCTGGGACTGCAACGCAGTACGTGATTCTCCTCCTCTGTTGCGGAGTGACAACTCCTTTCATTCCCGTTGGCTGACGTTCGCTTTCCGAAGAATGCGCCCTGTCTTACTCATGACAACAACGACGTCCCCAACCTCCATTGGTGCGTTCCTCTGAAAGACCAGCCTGGTACACAAGCGACTTGCACTTAGCGCTCGTTTGCGCTCACGGATCTTCACTCACGGTCGGGTGTTTCGAAAGCATGGCACCCTCATTCAATGACGCCGAGTCAAATCAATGCTTTCTGCTTGGTGTCCTTGGCCTTTAACGAAGAGGACATCACCTTCGTTTTGATAAAAAGTCCTTGGCCTTTGATGAAGAGGAAATCACACTCGTTTGGTGGAGGAAAAGAGGAGGGCACCGTGGGACATGATGGCGCTGGTGGTTGCCTAGGAGCTTTGCATTTCAGCTCTGAGAACTACGAGCCATCAACTCGTTCGCTGTCCCTTTCCTGTTTCCGCTCTTCTGAACGATGTCGACATGCAAACTTGTCATACGCAATGGTACTTCGAGCTTCGTCTGGACAACTTCCTCGGAGCGATGCATCGATGCGCCATGTCTTCTTGCATTCAGTACCTGACATACTATCAGCAACATATGCGTCTTTCCCGAGCGCTGTTCTCGACATCATTACATCGTTTCGGTCTTATTCCGGCGTTTGGTGGCGCTTCCCGTTCTCCTCAAATGTGGGCCCACACGATAGCCAATTTGACACACTGTTCGCTGCCCATCTGCTTCTCATCGTTAGGTGCTTGGGATGGACCCCTCCAACTCGGCCACCGGACGCATATCGCCTTGCGGTTCTCCCGGTTTACCTTGCTCCGGAAGTTCGTAGCCCGAGTCCAACTCCGGTTTAAGGACCTTGTTTAGAAGCTCGGATACCACAGTATCGGCACTCGTATCAGTCGGAGATCCACCCTCGGGACCGGCGCGAGGGTACGAATGTCCTTCTCAACAGAGGCGTACTCGGCCCTCCTCACACTTCTCTTATTCAACCACCAAAACACAAATGCTCCTGCAATCAAGGCCACGGCTGCGAGGACTCCAATATTGCAAAGACTATCAGATCCGACCGAGACGGTCGTGTTGCAGTGAGCTTACCGGTCGGAGGTTTGAAGCTGCGTTGTTTGTTCAGATACTTCGAACGAGACCTTGGCATATCCGCACTCGCGCGTTCTGCGATCCGATCGCAAACCGATGGCAGTGATCCCTCAGTCAGATTGCTGTTGGGCGGTGGAGATGGATTCTGAACGAGTTCAAGCCGAGTTGAGATCCTGAACACAATCCACGTCAAACCTCTGCCAGCAAGATGTTATAATTGTCGTTTTGCGCACGATTGAGTGTGCTGTTCGTCATTCCCGTGAGCGCCATGGCGCAAACAAAACATCCGAGTTGGGTGGTAGTGTCGTAATTTGCGCCGTTCGTGTTGGACCAGAATGAAGTCTGCCATTGAGTTCCATGATTCGCTTCCGAAACCGTTACCGCGAGACTGAGCGGCAATGTCTTGCCCGCATCGTTATCCGGCTGGCCTTCCCGTGTAATTTGGTAGACCTCGGGATTGAACGATGCGATGCCGGTCTGTAACGGTCAGTCATGTCCAAGTGTTGCTTGCGGGGGTCTCTCACCGAGGTTCGATCTGCGAAGGTTCCATTGCAGATCGTTGGAGGGTCAAGCAAACCTGAGACCTCCCCTTGTGCGAGCCGTGCAAGCATCGAGATCGTAATCAGGCGTGCCTTTGCAGCCATCGTGTCGGAATTCTGCAGCAGAAACGAGGTGAAAGGGAAGAGGAATGCGAACGTGACAGCGAAGCCGAGCCAAAGAAACGTCAAGGTGCGCGATGATGAAAGACAACAGCCAAATGGCAACTGATAGCAAGTTCATGCTGCAGCTCGGTTGTTTCTCCGCGTATCGTTCGCCCTCGTGGACGTAGATCTCAGCCTCTTGAACGCCTGACGAAGACCTTGCCCGAATGATGGCATCGCCCATGTCGGGTTGAAGTCCTTTCGGCTTTTTGATTATTTGCTTCAGGAGATAGCACGAATCGCCTCGTGTCCTCTACCTGAATGCTTCTCTTCCGCTCACAGACAGAGGCCTTTGCATAGTGTTGCCGCTCCGCGGTTGAAGGCTTCTCGATCGGGGACGAACCGAATCATCGCTGATGGCTTGAACTTTGAGGATGGCGGATTCCCGCTTGTGGTAACGAAAGGTAGATCTTCTGATGGCACGCGACCAATACTGTTCTCGTTCACCAGTGCCTGTAAATTTGATTTCATGAATGGTGTCCCGTCTTTGTGCTGTTGTGCGCACCGTTCAAGTCCTGTAACTCTCGATGCCACGCTTTCTTGCCCAATGCCTGTCCGAGGACATACATTTGCGAATCTTCTGTCATGCCTCATCTACCTCTTGCTCGAACCCACTTGTTTCTTACAAGTACCTCCGGCTTGCCGCCAATGAAAGCGAAGGACAGTATGCAAGTCACGAAGCAAATGGCTGCCAGCACAGCATTCATGTTGCCATACCCGATTTTCTCCTTCAACTCTCCGGCGAGCTCAGGCCCGATGCCCAAGCCCAGGTTGAACACCATACTGCTCAGTCCATATAGCTGGGCGTATGGTCCATTCTGGCCGAAAAGCTTCGGATTGGCTTCGTAGTACTTTTGTACAATCGCTCCAGCTTCCACAATACTGGGTGCTCCAATCCCGGCGAGACCGAGGCCGCAGCCACAAAGTAGGACAACATATATGACAATCTGATCGCTTCCTCCTGGCTGGACGAGTCGGAGACAGATCAATACTGGTCCTAGAAAGCCGTATGCGAACACGGCGACGACTTTGGTGCCATATCGATCTACGGCCCATCCGATGACCGGACCAAACACAAAGTCGAAAACGCCGAGTGGGATGAAGAGAAGGCCGGCCTTGAGAGGAGCGAATCCGAAGGCCTGCTTCGCAAAAGTTGGGATGGTGGAGTCGAATGATCCCAGAAGGAGTGCTTGAACCATGGATATGAGCAAGGCAGTGAGTAGCATCGGGTCCGAAAGGCAATTGAGAAGAGGAATTTTTCTGAACAGGCCGGACATCGAATCCGCAGGCGGCAGATGGTAGTATTCGTCCGGAGGTGCTACGCTGCCCAGCAAAGGAGTCTGCTCATTCCCCTGGCCATTGTTGTTTTCGTTCGAGTCCTGCTGTTCCTCGTCGTTGCTGTTCTGCTCCTGCTGTCTGGCAGTGAGGTCGCTGATAGCATCTGGGTCCTCGGCGTGGTACTTCATTGCGATCTTCTTCTCGATCACGAGCAGACGCATGATGAAGTCGATGATCAGCATCGCCGCGCTGATGCCAAAAACTCCAATGTAGCCCGTCTTCTCGTACAGAACGCCACCGAGAAGTGGTGCCGCGAAAGCGCCCACCGAGATGAACCCGAATATGCTCCCGATGGTCTTTCCCAGATTCTCAGGTCCAACTGTCTCGAGGCACATAGCCAAACCGACCGTCCAGACAACCGCCGCACTGATACCCTGCAAAACTCGGGCCAAAGCCAAAATCGCCACCGTCTGCCCAAGAAACAGCAACACAGTAGAAGCTAGCAACGCCGCCAGACCAAACAGAAATGGCGCCTGTCTCGTGGCCGTCTTGTCCGCAAAGTATCCAGCAATGGGCGAAGCAATCACCGATGACGCTGCATATCCAGCCAGCAAGGCGGAGACATAGCTCTGGACTGAGTCTTCGGGAACTCCGACTCGGTCCTGAAGCATGAAAGGAAGCACAGGTACGATAATGCCGTAGAGGAAGAGATCTGTGAATAGACCGACTGCCACTGTGGCTATGATGAATACTGTGTTAGATCGCCATTCGAGTCCGGCCGGGAGGACGGAGTAGTCATTTTGGACCTGGATTGTGTTCAACAGCTTCGTGAGGCCACGAGATTTGGGCATTGCATCCACACCGGCCTATCCTGAGGTCTGACGGTAAAACAGACACGATCCCGCGAGGATGGAAAATGTTGTAATGGGCAGTAAAATTGATGGAACATGATGCATGATGCAGGTGTCGTGCAGACGTCATCTCCTGCCAGCTTGAAGTCTGTTTGAGCCGCGAAGGCTCGACCCACCTCATCTCATCGTCAACATCGACAGGACTCATAATATTACTTACAGGACTTCTCATACTGTAGTCGCCGGCAAAGAGACAGCATACACGCCGTCTCAAAGAGGAGCGGGGGTCCTTCCCCGTTGCTACTTGAATGACACACTGCCAGCTAGAATTCTCCCATCCTCACCCTGGGCATCCACATCCACCAACACTCTATTCGATTCTGCATATACTCTCTGTCGTTCTATTTCCACCTCGATCCACTTGAAAGCCATCAACTCCGAGCCGCAGACTCGCTAGCATACCCAAAACGTCAGCAATCCACCTGTATTCAGCACCATTGGTGTATTGGAACTCACCTCTCTTCTCTCCCGAAAGTCACGATGCAGGCCTTCCCACAGCTCTCTCTCTGCACATCCGAGCTCTGCTTCCGCGGCACCACCTCCGCAACTCGGCCGATAATGATCCCAAGCCGGCTTCGACATGGGCTGCCAAGGTTTCGGCAGTGGCCAGTCACTGAAATGCACGAATTTGGACTCTTGCAGAATCTTCTTCGCATCCCAGTCCTCGCCTGCGTCCCCGAGGTATCCGGAGTGATTCGATTCGCGGAATTCGCCAGTAAGCAGAATGTTGCCGCGATGTGGCAGGACGAGAGCAGAGTCTCCGTATAGCTCGTTCAAGATCTCCATGTCGAAGTCCTCCTTTTCGCGGGTAAGTAGCGCAGCTTGAATGCTAGCGAAAGCTTCGCTGGAAGGGGTGAGGAGTATCACCGCAGAAGTGAGTTCGATCTGGCTGCCGTCTGAAATGTGAGGCTTCCAGTATGCGCGCGGCATTGCGACCGGGGCCTCGGCGAGATGAAAAAGCTCGTCGAGAGGCTGTAGTAGAGTGGAATCAGAGTCCAAGGCGAGGATACGCGAGAACTGAGTCTGGTTGAAAGCGAGCAATTTGGTAGGAGAGTACATCCAGGTCGAGGCCTCTGAGAATGAGGACACCTCTTGGAGATCAATCGGCTGGAGGATCGCTGAGTACAGATCATGGGCGTGGGCAAGGAGTCGTGATTCGATGCTGTCGGGTGGTAAAGAGTCCCAGGTTCGCGGATATAGTAGCAATCGTTCGGGCTGCGATCCAAGGCGGTGGAGAGTTTCAAGCAGCATAAGGGAGTTGCAGAGATAGTCTGGATCTGTGGCGTACGTTGCGTACGCAACATCACTCCAAGTCTTGCCCGGCGGTGGCGGTGTGGTGCTGTGGTGCTTAGTCCTGATCGACCAAGGGTGGCGAGGGAAATGAATGTCACGCCGATACAGTAGACTGCTCCTGCTCAATGCGAACCACAGCATAAGGAGCAAGAGTGCAGCAGCTAGGGCGAATCTTTCATGTACCTTACTCCATCGCTTGGTGACTGGCGTTGGAGATGATGATAGGCGATTCCAAAGTAGTCTCTTCGGTGAGTCGGATGGCCAGCTATCGTATCGTCCTCGCGTGCTGTTGTGTACTGGCGAAGCCCACGTGTAGCCGATTCTGCTCTTGTTCCGGGCCGGCGATGGCATCCATACTTTGCCGAGAGACTTCGTCGAGTACAACGACGACATCGCGGATCAAGCCTGAGGTAGCAATTGAAGACTGCGTCTAGTATGCAGGAACGCTGTGAGCAAAATTTCCAGGTCGAAGTAAATTGTTCCGCGAGAGCACGAACTGATGCGCGCGTTCCTGTCCCGCAAGGCGCCAAAAGCGCGCGCGATCTGGAATGTACATCGTAATCCCTGTCTCCGGCCACCACAACCCGGTCGTGCTCCAGGGACATGACTCTACTTCTTTCCAAAGAATGACATGATGTTTCCTTGCCCAGGCTTCCCGCCCTTCTTGACAGCCTTGGTGCTCGCGGCTACCTGCACTTTAGCCTTCTTGGGTGCCGGCTCATCTTCAGAGAACGACTCCCATACAGCCTCCTCCCTGGTGACTGCGAAAGTTAGCGACCGATCAAGGGACGTATACAATAGCAAGACACATACCAAGATAGCCGTCCTCGTCCTTGACGGTCTTCTTCTTCATGACCCTCCTGCGACCTCTTCTCCGTCCATTCTCGACTGTTACCGTCTCTTTCGGCTCTTCCCTTGCCTTTGAGGTAGCTCCATCAATTGCACCGTCGTCATGTTGACTATCTTCGACCTCGGCGGGCGTTGCTGTACCCGGCGTCGCCCCACTGTCTTCCATCTCTTCGTCCTCGGCGTCCATCATAGCCTCGAGCCTGGCTTTCCGATCGTTCTTCGACTCTCCCGTGGGTTCCTTGATTTCTGATAGCTCTTCAGAAAGGCCGGAGCCTGCATCGTCGTCATCATCATCATCGGAAAAGCCGCCCATTGCTACGTCTTCTTTCTCGGCAGCCGCCGCTGCTTCTTGGGACTCCTTCGCCTTTCGCTTGGCATTGGTGGTTCCTTTGGCGAACGACTTGAAGATACTGGAGTCGTTCTTCTTTGCAGGCTTCCTGGTCGTATCGAACTTGCTGGTAGGCACACTCTTCTCGGCGGGTTTGGCCTCTGCAGTGGGCGTTGCTGCTCTGGTCGATGCAGCTGGCGCCGGGGCCTTTGCAGAGGCGGCCTTCGCAGCCGCAGGTTTCGCAGGAGCAACGACTTTCGGTGGCACACCGCCCTTTGCTCTTCTCCTGACGTCCTTGTTTTGTATCACGCCGTACTGCTTCCACTCTTTCATGGGATCTTCACGAGCATGCTCAGCCGCGACCCGTCTGTTGCAGTCTGTCAAGACTTGTATATCCCCGATAGTGCTCGGCTGAAGAGTGTATATGTGTATTCCGGATATGCTTTCAAACTGCTTTCGTGCTTCTTCGAGATGCTCCTCCCGTACCAACATCACCGAGTGCATGCGAATGATGGACTCCGACTCGTGGTCTTGCGGCTGCATCGAGCTGCTCGATAGCAGCGGACTGCTCTGTATGATACTGTCTTCCCCATCTTGCTGACTCTGACTCTGTACGGGGCTCGTTTGGGCGATCGTTTTGGTGCCGCTGAGAATGTAGGTTGCGTGAACGCTGCCGGGCTTCTTGCTGTTTTGCTTGCGATGAAAGTCGAAGAGCATCCTAGAACATGGTCAGAAGTTTGACATGCTGCTCTTCACAAGAGATCGTACTGTTTCGCGAGGTTGCTGTGAACTTTCAATGCTCTGCTCAAGTTCCGGTAGCTGATCTATAGATTGTCAGTCGACGCTTGAATGAGGATGGATGAAGAAGACTTACGAATTGCTGCTCGTTGAGCACTTGCACAGCAAGGTACTCATTGTAGTCTTGCGCCATGCTTGAGGATTGTCGAGATGTCCAATCTGGAAAAGCAGCGGCCTCGGAGGTAGACGTGTCGCAGAAGCACGAACTCGACGCGAAACCTCAGGCATCAACTTTCCCCTCTAGTTCTAGTGTTGCCGACTTCACCTCTTTCACACCACCATCAAGAATTCGAAAGTGCTCACTCAATTCACTGCGCCATCCGCCGACCTCATCACCGTCAAAGGTGATCAATGTCTTTCATTGCGGATCCCCACACGATGTCGCCTCTGCAGGCTATATGCATGACATAGCCACCGCACCCCGCCGTGAGAGATATCATCATACGGAGAGCCGTATAGCGATAACACTGTACACAGGCTTGCGCTTTGCCATTCCGGGCACGATGCCAAGCGTATGACTGGACGGTCATCAGTGGCGGCCAGCGGCTGTCTGGATATATTGATATAACATTTGCCAATTCTCAATTGACTATTCGCAAGCTGAAACGGGACAATGTCGGACTCCTGGGTTATGACTTGCGGCGTGCGCGCGGAAGTCAGGAGTGGGGTCCCATTTGATCTCTCTCAATAGGAGGCGTTCGATTCTGTTCGAAGATGATAGGGCATCGGAAGTTCGATGCGCTACGCTTGAAGATGCGACCAGGAAGAGCCGTACTGTTTGTAGAAAGTTGTCGCTACCAATTCAATCAGGCCTTCTCACGTGCAGCTTCATCATGCTTAGTATGGACACCCTCCCCGTGAAAGCTCTTTTGCTTCATGTCTTCGGAGACGTCATCGGCCGAAACATCAATCTCGCGCTGATACACAACCACTTCATCTGGTGTGATGTTAGCACATGTACATGCACAATCCTGTGTCCAGGCTTTTGACATACCGACGTCTCCAAAGATGGCAGCGACTTCTTCGAGAGGCTTTCCCTTCGCTGGCCAGGGCGTCAGCTATGGCTCGCTGTATGGAACACACAAACTCACTGTCCGGAAACCAAAACCATATGATTACACTGCCGATCGTGCCAGGGATGATGAATGCAAGATAAAACTTCCAGCCAATGTTCCTAGAAGATTTCAGCCTTGACCAAGTGTCACGAGCATTCAGGGCGACCTACTCGAATGCAGTCGGCGCTGCTTGAAGCCACATGATGTTCATTAACGAAATCATCGCTACACCGGCAGACATTCCCTTGGCACGCAGGTGGGCGGGCCAGATCTCCGCGATGTAAGTGAATTGCAGTCCTGCGCACAAGTCAGACATTGAAATCCAGACATCAGTTGTTCGGTCAGACTCACCGTCCAAACACCAGTCGTACGGAATCTCGAAAATGAAGAGCATTGCTACAGCAGCTTGTAAAGCGGCCTCATTGCTAGAGTTGGCGAACTGAGCTAGCAATGCTGCTTCGATGATGAGTGTGACCATGCAGCCGAATACACCGACGGCGATGAACCTGTTGCGGGAAAAGTGGTCGACCAAGAAGGATGCCATCATATTGAGACCAACTGCCAGTGTCAACCAGGCGGCCGGGTAGAGCAGTTGCTTTGTTTCGGAAAAGCCAAGTCTTTTGTAGAGAAGTGGGCCGTAGTCTGCATGTTGTCAGCTTTCAGGGTCTCATTGGATCAAAACTTCATGATTCGTACTATTGATAACGAGCACTCCCGAGCACTGAATGAAGGCAGTGGTACCAAGCGTAAGCCACAGCCTCTTCCTCAAAGACGATTTGCGGAATATATGCATCCAGCGGTCGTCAAGCGTGCGGTCAAGCGCCAGCTGCCTCTCAATCTGGACATACTCGGAGCGAGCAAAGGAATGATGCGGATCGGAAGCATCATCGTGGAGACGAAGGAGGATAGCTCGAGCTTCTTCTGGTCGATCGTTCATGAGAAGCCAGCGAGGACTTTCGGGAACCCAGTACAGGCCACAGAATAGCATCAGAGGCCACAAACACTGAAACATAATCGGCACCCGCCAGGTGTAGTTGCCGCCTTCACTCCACCAGTAGAAGCCGAAGCCGATCCAAGCTTGGATCGCATAACCGGTCACCAGTGAGATGGCATGGACGTTGACAAGAGCTCCGCGAAGGTGTGCTGGGACGACTTCGGACATCTACATAATTATCATCAGAGGATTCGTGGACTCAGGTGGGACTTGCTTACCCAAATTGGGACGGCGGCTAAGATCATGAATGCGCTCGCTCCGGCGATGAAACGAAAGATGAGGAAGACCACGATGTGGGTACTACCAGCCAGCACTGCACCAGACACCATGGCTATGAAAGCTGCCTGCGATATATCAGAGGTGATAAGACTGTTGGGGCGCTCGAAAGAACTCACGACGCCGATGCCAGCCTTACGTCCCCACTTATCCGTAAACAGAGGCAGTGTGAGTGTACCAATCACTCCGCCGGCCTGAAACAGTCCATTCGTTGCAGCGATGAGTTGTGTGCCGTTCGGCCGAGTCGCGAGAGCGAAGTATGCGACGAATGTCGGTTGCCCTGTTCGCCGCCAGTCAACACCACAGTGATGGGTGCATGTTTCTTTTGACGGACATACCCAAAGTAGAGCCAATGATGGAGGCAGTATATCCATATGACAAAGACCCGATCGAAACGAACAGCAGCATCCATAAGTTGTAAGCATTGAGCTTGCGATCACTCCCTTCTTCTCCAGTCGAGAAGACCCGCGAGAGGAGACCCATTGCAACGATCGGACGGTACGGCAATGTTATCTCTCTCAAAGTACAAGAACAGGACAGCAGATACTCAACAAAATTCATACCCAACAACGATCCTCAGATCCTTATACTCACCCAAGCACCAGGTCAAGTCGCACCCGTCCATCCGGCAACCTCACCGTGCGGAGTCGTCTCGGCAATCGTGCTTGAGCCTGAAAGCTGGTCGATACGAGGCCGAATTTCGGCCTGGATAACATGCTCGTGGATAAGTGGTTGGCACACTTCAGTCCACGCCACAATGCAGGCATTCCTGGTAGCGATGCGCGTGAGGAGACCCCGCATGAAGTGTTGACTCGGCGAGGACGACCTCGCTGGAGAACGGCTAATGTCAATCTGGAATGCTTTTGCGGATGCCGGACAGACTTCGATCCAAAGTAAATGTCCACACATAAAGTCGAGCAACGACCAGAGAGATTTGTTCGGGATTTGCGCGGCCCAGTAGCTCGCAGCGGAAAGTGCACGCAAGAAGACTGTCGTCAAGATAAGCCTGAAGGACAAGCGAGCTTGACCACGCGACATGGTTGAGTTTCGGTCACTGAGAGCTTGCTGACGACCACCAGCTGTCGGATCAGCAGCCGTCAAGCCGTTTGAAAAGCAGGTGTTCCACTTCCTTTAAGACAGCTCATGGATCTGCCAGAATCATCCAAGCGTTTCTCTCCTTTGCCCAATCACGGCACAAACAACCTCGAATACGCCGCAATACTCGTCCTGCAACAGATGCACTTTGTGTAATTCCTCGCCGCCAAGCCCACCCGACAATCATCACACATGCTCAAGCATCCACACGGCCAGACCAGAACCGTGCGCGGCGTGCTTTGACACACGACGCACTGCGGTCCACCTTCACCCATACCTTCGGCCCCGGATTCCCATGTGCTTTGACGCTTAGTGGCTGCTTTCGCTTTCGAGCGCATTTTGAGGAGGAATTCTTCGAGATCGCGCTCTTCCTCCTCATCCGATGTGGCCTGGACCGTGGTGGGAGGACGCAGGCCACTGAGTAGCTCGGCGCGGCTGCGCTCGGTGATGCGTCGGTATTGGCTGCGAGTCATAGGGCGATTGGCTTGCAAGCGGAAGGAGAGGAGATGGGCGTCTTCGCGGTCGGAGTGTGTCTGGGGATTGAGTAGTCGTGAGAGAGAACCAAGATCGAGGCCGACGTCCGATGCTGGAGTACCCTCCCTGGTGCGAGTCCCGTATACGTCTGTTTGTGTCGGCGTTCTGCGACCACTTGATTCCTCCTCCCATTCTTGTTGATCATCTGTCGTGCTGGCGTTCGTTGACATTGAAATCATGCTGGTAGTGTCATCGTTGTCATCATCCTGTTCCTGGTAGTCTCCGCTTCCATCGAGCTCTCCAAACCAGCCGCCGTTCCGGAACCACCTCCAAAGCTCGCCGTCCAGTTGCTCCTCGCCTTGGTATGTTCCAGCACGCTCCAGTCTTCGCCGAGACTCTGCCTCAACATCGATGTCGTCGTCCCTCGCCAACGAGAGCCTTCCGTCTCGTCCGATCATGTAAAATCCCAGATAGTCCGCCTGAGCTTGTTCGACTGGCATCGGGTTTGGCGAAGGTCGATCGAGGAGACCGGCTACTTTCAGAAGCCAGTTTGGTTGATATCGCACGCCAATCGTGCGCAGAAGATTGAGCAAAATATGCGCCTCCAATCCGATTACGAGCCAGAAGATGCCGGCAACGAAATCTCCCGTCAACTGCATGCGACTTCGCCGCTGCGCCAGACCGAGCCCAGTCTCTCTATCTGCATTGGGCTTGTCGGTTTGAGGTGTGCGTACAGCTTTGGACTTCCTCTCGCGCGCGTACGGCGACTGCCCGATGGCCGCGTTTTGATGATCGACAAAGCTCAGACCTCGGGCGATGTCTCCGCCCAACAGCTCAGTCGGTACAGCCAGTAACCTGCGCTTCTCAATACCAGCCGCTAGCTCGTCGACCCTCTTCTGCTCCAGCCATGTCATGTTTGCAATCTTGATTTGCCGACCCTCGTTCAAGTATACGGCCTCGCTTGCAGCAGTGAGCACGTTGAATCCAATCTTGAGCAGAGTCGTGTAGAAGTCTTCGGACATCTGGATTCGTATCGTTGACGACTGAGAGAACTGGACGTTCGCTTGAAGGTTGTGGTAGGCCCACGCAAAGCGCCGTCGAATGGAGCCGGCTTCAGCAGCATCAGATGGAACAGACATTGCAGTGAAGATCATGGCCAGAAGGTAGATCCCTCCGCAAAGAAAGATGCCTCCAGTAATAATCAGGTGAGGCACGAAGCCAACGATGCAAACAGTCGGAAATCGGAGTACTCCGAGATCTGTGGCGAGATCTGTAGGCGCGAAGTAGATCTTGAGAAAGCTCCAAACGAAGGTAGTCATGTAACAGCAGGCCCAGATGCCGGTATTAACGAGTCTCACCTTCTGTCTGATGCCAAAGACTGCCAGAATTGCACTGCTCAAGTGACTGAAGCATGATATCAGACACACCAGCAAAACCTCTGGAGGGACATTCAGACGTTGCAGTATATCTCCCCGAGTAAGAGCGATGCCCGACGCCTGGATTGGTCCACTTTCTTTCGATCCAAAGAATCCGAATCCGAGAATGCTGCTGATCATGGCTTCACACTCTGCAAAGGCGAGAGAGTGCTCGAACAGAGTCATCCCGGTTTCAGGTACTGGTGCCTTACCTTGCAAAGCGCAGGATAATGTCTCGAAGAATTGGCTTGTGCAAAGAGTGATGAAGAACCAGTAGAGTAGCGACATTGTCCCGCGTAGCTCACTTTTGTCGTCTTCCATGCCAATCATTGACATCGATCGGGCATCGCAGCAACTTGCGTCGTCCTGCCAGAAGAGGAGTGTAGAGCTTAGCCAGTAAATGAAGCCGCCTTCGCCCCCGAAGTCGATCGCAAGTGTCTTCAGAGGATCGCCGTATCGAAGTTGCGAATAATTCGGCGACGTTTGACATCGTATACCCTGGAGGATCATGATCGTTTGCATGATGAGAGCCGAGATCGGGATGAGGTATAATGCCGCTCGCACGTGGAATCGAAATCGCAGATGTTCTCGTGAAGATGCATAGAATTGTGTGCGGTTGAGTAAAATTGCCTGCAGCCAGACGTCAGTACATGTTGTCTGCATTCCCGAAGACCATTGATCAGCCTTACAATGGCGAACGTTGTCAATGCCCACTTCCTGCGATTCTGATTAGCTTCCTCGCATGCCAATCCGCCCGTCCTCCAGGCTTACGAGGATAAGTATGAGAATATTCCTCCAATGTTCTTCATCTTCACAAATCCATCCACCACGCTCGTCCAGAACCATGACGATTGTTCCTCTCCAACCCGGCTCAGAGCCTCTCTGACCGAAGCCTCCAGGATCTCAGCCGTGCTTTGCGCGAAGATGGAGCTCGTGCTCGTGACCGTGGTATTCATAGTTGTCCCAGTCGCATCTGCAATCACACTGCCTCCACTCCACATCTTGTCCACTGCCTCTGGCATGTGGTCCCAGGCGAAAGAACCAGCTCGTTGAGCCAGGCGTGGAACAACGAGGAGAAGATCCATGGCGGATGGAATGAGGGATGAGTTTGTCATGGTATCCATCTTTGCTGCTTCGAGCGTAGATCGGCTGAGGAGTTCCTTGGAGAAGCTGAATACGCTGTTGTTCCCATGCAGTGATTGCCTGCAGTCCGTTGACTGTTCACGAGTATGCTCGGTTTCGGTCGGGCGACATGACGCTTGGTTAGCGCGATCGTTGGGTCGTTGAGGGCGAAAGCGAAGGGCGCGATCTGTTTTTGGTGTCCGATTGTGTATTCAAGGTTCCTCGAGGTTGGAATGAGGACAAGACGCGGGCGAGGTCGTGCGGGCGAGGTCGTTTGGCTGACGTGACCGCGGCTTCCGACAGCGGACTTGGCTCCGTGACATCTTTTCACCTTCTTGCTTTCTCCTACTTTCATTCACTTTACAATTTCATGTGAGAAGACAGTCTACCAACAACCTCCAGAGCTTTTCCTTTCACGAATAGACTCGCTACAATGCTTCGATCACGGTCAGACTAGAGTGCATCCCGTGACCGCCGCCCTCACCTATCCTCCCAAAACCTCTCCGGAACCTCTTGAGGACTCGCGTTCAAGCTTGCCCTCAGCGATGTCGAGCTGTCATCTCCGAACAGCGCCACAATCGCAGCGAAGAAACCCGCAGCAGTGATGATCCAGCTCGCGATCGAAAACCCCGTCGAGAAGTCTTTATCAACAGCAAAGCCATACGCAAGGGCGACCGCCAGACTGAATAGCACAGCAATTAATAATCCCACACATATTCTCTTCACATCAAATGTCTCCAGCACTTCCATGTCAATGACGGCACCCGGCTCGATAAGCCCGTCAAGACGACAAGTCCACTTCCGTGGAGCAGATTGTCGGCGTCCATCTCTCCCTCCTCCTCCTGCCCACCTACTCCGCAAATGGGACAACTTCTGCAGCTGATACATAAACCACACCTTGGCCTTCTCATCATCAAGGGCCGTGATAGGCATCAGCTTACTAACATTCCACTTGCCCTGATCAAAGCGCCGAGACGGATACGCATGGTACTGCCGAAAGTACACGAAGTGGATCTTCGTATACGAAGCGATCGTCTCCTTGAAGCCGATCTTGGTCGCTTTGAGTATACGGTACTCTTCTTTCAGTCGGCGGGCGAATTGGACGTCTTCCCAGCTGGATTTGACATAAGGTATATCTCGGGACTTGTAGATCTCGCCATGCCGGGTCACCACGAGTCGGAGGTGGGCACTTAAAGGGGAGCCACCGGAGCTGGGACGAACAGCGCGGGTCCATAGGCCGCGGGCACGGTAGGATCGTGGAGGACGAGAGAGGTGGTTCGACTGACCGGTCACAGGTCGACCGTAGCTTTCGCCATATAACTGATTCACCGTAGGACGAGCGTAGTCATGGATGCGATAGCGGCTTGATCGTGGAGGCCGAGGGCGGATTTCATGCTCGTCGTCTTCACCATCCTCATCATCGCCGGAGGCTTGCGCGTTTCCGCCATAGAAGTCGTCCAGCACATCGTCGGAGTCCTCGAAATCTGCCTCCGGCTCGCTTTCAACGACAATGTGTTTTCGGGATCGTCGCCGGCGGCTACGGCGCGGCGAGGAAGATCGCCGTTCTTCGGTGACGTCTTTCTCTTCGGCACTCTGATATATGTGGTAGGATCGTGGTCTCCGCTCCTCAGAACGTGGGAGTGGGAGCCTAGAGCTATCGTCATGATATGCCATGTTCCAGTACGAGCAGTTCAAGGGAAAAGAGATAACAGAGTCTGGGAACTTCCTCGCTCGGCAGGATCTGAGCTAATATACTCATGGCGAGCGGGCCTAGAGCTCGGTATGGTGTGATGTTTGGATCTGCGGTCAGCCCCAGAACATGCAGCTAAATCGACTTGCTATACCAGATGCGGCTTGAAGTTCAGCCGCACCATCATGCAGAGTGCTCCGATCGCCTGCTTCGCAAGATCTCAAGCCCAGCCAGCCTGAACAAGTGTTATAGATTGTCGAAGGATCTCCGAGTGCGTGGACCCATTCGAATGGGTCATGGGGCATTACGCCTTGCGACTCTTGGTGTTCATTGCGCTTTTCGGAAGGAGCGACCACGACTTCTGTCATCGTAGTGGAATGCCATTCACTCGCATTGCTCCAACGCACTAGCGTAATGCTCGAGTCGTTGCTCTGCTCGATCAGTCCTTCCCATCAGGCCTGAGATGATAGTTCACGATGCTCGCACAAGCTCTGTGCGCGATATGCAGATGTTTGGATTTCACTTCTCGGACGCAAATGGACGAGGGGACGGCATTTTGTGAAGAACGCTCATTCACCTACGAGCATAATCACGTCTCTCTGAGCGCGTCAACACTGCGTTAAAAATATTCACATGCTTCCGCTCCTTCCGTTTGTAGACTGACGGATCCAGCCAAGCCGCTCTCGTCTGCTCCGTTTGCTTGTGCTACCACTTCATCATCACTCCTTTACCCGCATCTTTGCGCCACTTCTCAACATCAATACCAACATCCAACATCCAACATGGAGGACAACATCCAATCATCTCCAGCCGTGCCAGCCTCCATCACTGCAGAGATGGCGATCGAGCCCACCTCACTGAGCTCAAACACTGACACCACCTATCAATCTTCAGACACAGTTCAGTCCCCAACCACCGCCATGACAGCGCCGCCGACATTTCCGGAGATGCCAGCTACCACTTCCTCCGATCTCGCAGTTCAAGAGCCTTCTAAAGTCCACCCTGACGCCGCTGAAATCATCCGTCAAATCGAGTTCTACCTCTCCGATGACAACCTCCCGGGTGACGCCCATCTTCTCGCCCGCACCGGTCCCACCGGCGATGGCTGGGTCTCAATCAACGAGCTCTTCGGCTTCAAGAAGATGCGCAACTACAAACCGCGCACGCTCGCCAAACAAGCCCTCCTCATGAGCGACAAGCTCATCGTCAACGGCAAATTCATCCGCCGCAAAGATCCTCTCACGGTCCCGCTGCACGTTACACCCGCCATCAACGATGATCGGGTAAAGTCGAAGTTAGTGATTGACAAGCCGTGGTTGACGAAGGCGATGCTGAAGCCGACGGGCTTTGAAGAAGGCGCCACCGAAGGACCGCTGAAGCCGGAGGAGTATGCCGCTCAGAGAAAGCTGTTTGATCCGGAGATGGACTTCACCATTCGCATCGAGTATGCGGTCACGAAATACCTGTCGAAGCGCAAGATGCATCAGAAGACGGCCAACATTTTCATCAAGTTCTTGCTCTTTGGCGGATTTGACGGAGGACAGAACATGTTTACTGGTGGGCTGGATGAGAAGGCGATGGAGGAGTACGACAAAGATGAGATTATGCAGATGAAAGTAAGGCGATCAAGTCCCATTGCGACTAGTGACTTACTGACCTTGATTTCCAGGCTCGATACGGCGTCGCTGATTGCGTGCTGGACGGCTTGCTCGAGCCTCCCAACGCCAAGGGCGAGACTCCCTGGAGCGTCGACTTCGAGAGCATGGCCAAGGCGTTCCTTTCGTCCGAGTTCTTCCAGCGCTTCGACTGGATGGAGGAGCAAGTCGTGATCGATACAACCAACGTCCTCAAGAACTTCTACAACTACCTCCTGTACCACGACGTCGCCCCGGAGTACGAGGAAGACATCCTCAACGCCCGCGAGATCTGCAATGTTGCTGCAAAGGAATTGCCCATCCTCGCAGCAGTCAGCCGTGCTCTTCCCGGAAGCTTCAACCAAGCCTGCTCCACTCTCTTCGATGGTTACTATCGCAGTGTGCGCATCGATGAGCCGGACGCAGAATGGGTCCATCCAGATGACGACCTGGGGTTTTCGGACAAGGTGGCCTGGGGACTTTTCAACTCCGGAGCCGGAGCGCACTGCACTCAAGAGCAAATGAAGATCATCGCGGAGAACAAAATGGCAGGCCTGAAAGAGCTTCTTCTGACGACGTACGACACAGGTCTAGAAGTGACGGCCATCGTGTTTGCTGACGCGGGGGCAATGGCAGTCTATGATGACCCATATGTCAAAGGCACCGAGCTCGACAAGCCGACTGGGGTCATGCACTGCAAGTTCTGGCAAGCTCCGAACCAGGCGCCATTGGATCTAACAGCGGCGAGGAAGGCGGAGCTCGATGCGCAGAGATTGAAGACGTGAGTATTCCCTCCATTATACCTTTTACCCAAGAAACTGACAAAGTTTAGATACGACTTCATCGTGGAGGAGGCCATCCTCCGCAACTGCTTTCCCGGCATGAAGCTCGTCGTCACCATCAAGGAGCTCGAAGACCTGGGTCTCGTATGGATCGATCACTTCGACAAGGTGTATCCGAGCTTCCATACTTACACGCGGAACGAGTTCTGGCGTGAGGAGAAGACGCCAGGGCCGCCAGATTCGTGGATGGTGCGGGCCAACGAGAAGGATGCGGAGCGGGCTGCTAGGGGTGGTGAGCTGAGTCCTTTCAGAGATGGGGGTGAGGAGTGTGAGCATGACGAATGTGGTGAGGATCGCGATGATAGCGGAGGTGGCGATGGCAATGGCGGCGTCGACAGCATGGCGAATGGCGAACGCGATGAGGAAGATGGCCGTGCATTCGGTGAGCCCGATAGAGGCGAAATTGATGTCGATGGCGCTCACGCCGACACCGACGGGGTTCCGGCGCAAGCGGGCGATGTCGACCGCATGCCGCAAGACGACGAGACGTCGAGTCGAAGGAATGGCGAAGAGTCCACTTGATGAGGGTCGATGAAGTTGAGCTCTTGCCAAAAGCAGAGCGTGCCACGACGGACTAGCGGAAGCTTATTTGACCTCCGAGGTCGGCCGGATGAGGGGTCCCCAATGGCAAGGATTCCGTCACAGGCGAGCTCCTCACCACAACAGACAGCTCAAGCGTCTGTCAGCTTACCAACACCACTTAGAAAGGCAGCACAAGCTTATACTCTTGCAGCGTCCTCTTTTTATTTGCACTTTTCCTGTTCAAACCCCGTTCATGTCCCTCAGACTCGCCTCCAGACGCCTTCTCACTTCCACCGCGGCTTCCAGAGCATCAGCCATAACCTCCCACATCACCAAATCGACCCACCTCCGCACCATGGCTTCCATCCCCTCCACTATGAAAGGCGTGATCATCGAGAAGAACGGCGGCAGCGACGTCCTGCAATACAAAACCGACCTGCCCGTTCCTCAACCAAAGGAAGGCCAGATCCTCGTCAAGAACGACTATATTGGCATCAACTACATCGACACGTAAGACGCAGCCATACGCTTCGAGGGATCCTCACCTGACCAGAGTGAACAGCTACTTCCGCACCGGCCTCTATCCCGCCCCTCGAATGCCCTTGATCCTCGGCCGTGAAGCCGAAGGCACCATTGTTTCCACTGGCTCCGGCGAGACCTACGGACTGAAAGAGGGTGACAAAGTCGTGTGGATGGCCGAGGGCGCTTACGCCGAATACACCGCCGCTCCCGCCGCGAAAGCCGTCAAGGTACCTCCAGGCGTGGAACCGAAAATTGCAGCCGCCGCACTGCTGCAGGGCATCACAGCGTTGACGCTGGTGCGGGAAAGTCATGCTGTGAAGAAGGGGGATTGGGTGTTGGTTCATGCAGCGGCGGGTGGCGTGGGATTGTGGTTGTGTCAGTTGTTGAAGACGATCGGAGCGAACACAATCGGGACTGCGTCAACACAAGCGAAGGTCGACTTGGCGACAAAAGCAGGAGCAACACATATGATCAACTACTCCGAGGAGAAAGATGTGAAGGGCAAAATCATGGAGCTCACAGGCGGGAAAGGCGTCATTGCCGTGTTCGACGGCGTGGGCAAGGATACCTTTGACCTCTCCCTCGACGTGCTCGCTCGGAAAGGAAGCATGGTCTCTTTCGGCAATGCATCTGGCGCTGTACCGCCCGTTACGATTGCGAGGTTGTCGGCCAAGAACGCGAGACTATTGAGGCCAACGCTTTTTGGGTATATCGTCTTGAGGGAGGAGTTCGAGCATTATGTTAAAGAGCTGTTCAAGTTCGTTGTGGAGGATAAGTTGGATGTGAGGATTCATGAGGTGTATCCGTTGAGTGAGGTTGCGAGGGCGCACGATGATATCGAGGGGAGGAGGACGACGGGGAAGTTGTTGCTGGATCCAAGCAAGTAGGACAATACAGGAGGAGTTTTGGAGCACTTCAATGTCCAATCGTTGCGATGAATGCCTCGAGACGAGGCCCCCTCCCTCTCGGCTGAAGGGTCCCGATGACGGCGCTCCATCTTCCCCACTTCGAGCTCAATGCCATGGGCTTCCAGCACGCAACAGCTCCAACGACACTCCATCCCCTGCAGTGATCAATCAGGATCTTCTATCTCCCGCCATACAATTCTCTGCAGCCTCGAAGTCCTCCCTCTCCTCCGATCAACCGCTCCATGAGTCTCCTCAAGCCGACTCACTTCTTCCGAACACTTATCAGCACATCCCGACCAACTGCTTCCGTCCTCCACACCCCACTTGCACGCCTATCCCGCACCATGTCGACCGCAATGGCCAAGCGCCTCGAAGGCAAGACCGTCGTCGTAACCGGCGCCTCCTCAGGCATCGGCCGCAGCACCGCCATCGAATTCGCTCGAACCTCGCCCAACAACCTCAAACTCGTCCTGACCGCGCGGCGGATAGACGCTCTCAAGCAAATCGCGGAGGAAATCACCAAAGAAGTCGGATCCGGCGTGAAAGTCCTCCCCGTACAGCTAGACGTCAGCCAACCAGACCAAGTCCGATCCTTCGTCGACAACCTCCCAGCAGAATTCAAGAACATTGATGTCCTGGTCAACAACGCAGGTCTGGTAAAGGGCGTGGACAAGGCCGGCGACATCAAAGAGGAGGATATCGCCGTCATGCTCAATACCAACGTCACGGGCCTCATCAACATGACCCAAACCGTCCTCAAGGGCATGAAGTCCCGCGGCGAGTCCGGCCAAGGCGACATCATCAACGTCGGCTCCATCGCTGGCCGAGAACCCTATCCCGGCGGCTCAATCTACTGCGCATCAAAAGCCGCAGTGCGATCCTTCACAGACGCCATGAGGAGGGAGTTGATCGCTACGAGAATCCGAGTGATCGAAATCGACCCTGGCCAAGTCGAGACGGAGTTCAGCGTGGTCAGGTTTTATGGAGACAAGGCGAAAGCGGACGCGGTGTATGCGGGTTGCACGCCGTTGACGCCCGAGGATATTGCTGAGACGATTGTGTTTGCAGCGGGGAGGCCGGAGAATGTGGTCATGGCGGATACCCTCATTTTTCCGAATCATCAGGTATGTGTTGTCCCTTTTGTGCGGCTTGCTTTTTGTGGAGGTGAGGCTGATGATGTGGCAAGGCGGCGGCGACGGTCATGCACAAGAAGAGTTGAGCAAATGGTGTCTGACTACTGTGGTGTAGGCTGGTGCGGGCGGAGCGCTGTACAAGAAACCGCAGCAGAATGCGAAGATCTAGACGATGAGATAGATGGGAGAGTCTCGAAAGAGTGTCATGTACAGCCGACATATGTCTCGCGGCGCGCGCGTAGCAGCAGACTCCAGTCCGACCATCGCTTTCCTTTCCGCTCGTTCCTGCCATCCTTTTCGTCCTCTCCAACACCCTTCCCTTACCATTCCTTCCGTCCTTCCCTCGCTCACTTCTTATCCGGCTGAGGCTGAGGCGGCTTGGGAGTAATACAGAGCCCCTTGCAAATGCCCGAGTCATCGTGCAACGTCTTCGGGTTCGCGGCGTCGCATCCGCAACCTCCGTGTCTTTGCGCGTGGTGGAAGCCGGCGACGGCTTTGCCTTGCTGTGGACGATTAGCGAGGGTTTCGAGTGAATGGGGTAGCGGATGCTTCGCGATGCTTCACAAAACTTACGCTGTCGCGGGCTGTGCAGCAGTGGCACTGGTCGCAAGCTCCGAGAGTGAATGGGAGGCTGGCGAGCAAGACCAGCGCGGCGGCGAGTGTGTACTTCATGGTGCTGGTGGGACGAATTGTGTTGCTTTGGTGGTCGTTGGTGCGTTTTTGTAAGGTGCTTGTGTCGGACGTTTTGTTTGAGGGAAAGGAAGATGGAAGGCGAATGGAAAATATGCTAGCCATCGATGGCCTGTACTATCAGACTGGGGGCCTCCTCGCCGTGGTTGTCGCAGTCACGCTGTTCCCCTCGTTCTTTGCTGGGTTCAAGCTCGAATGTCTGAAGAGGATCTGGGCTCTCCTGGTCCACGTTCCGGTGATCCTGCATGGGCTCGTGTTCGAGAACCTGGCTACGTCAGCTACGATGGAGTGACGGTGCCCGAGACTTCAATTAAGGCACGACGGCTAGGAGCACTGATCTACATCTTGCCAGAGTCAATGGGTGGTCGAAGGAAAGGAGTCGTGACAGGTCGAGTGGAGGAATGGAAACGTCCCGTTCAAGTCGAGCCGCTTATGTCAGCAGCTCGGGACGCTCGGTCTCCCGCGCTACTCAGATTTCAGTTCACGACACAGTCCTCCTCCTCCACTCCTCCTATCTGATCCCGCCATCTGGGTCAATGGAACGACAGGCTCCAGTCAGACGAAGCGCCAGCCACCACGCCATCACATGAGTAATTGAAGATACGCGCTCGGGTCACTTGACATGTCTGCAGCCGTCTTACGGCATGCATTGTTTCGATCTTCACATCTCCGCACGTCTTTCCCTGCGCTTCGGCGCGGCGTCCTCTGGGCTCCTTCTCATGCGAACATTCAAGCGCCTGTAAGGATGTCGCACACCGCGAATTACGACAAACTAGAGCCCTCCGTGCCGCTCGAGGAAGAGACTCTCCGCCACTACAAGGCCGAACGATACTATCCTGTAAACATCGGTGATGTGTTCCAGGATAGATATAGCATCATCGGAAAGCTTGGATACGGCACATCTTCCACTGTCTGGCTGTGCCACGACTTACTCACACCTAAGAAGTACGTTGCGCTGAAGGTGTATGTCAACAGCGGCAAGCCTCTTCGCGAACTATCGACTTACGAGCGCATCAATCGTCTAGAGTCTAAGCACGGTGGACGCGCTCGCATCCGCGCGCTTCTCGACTCATTCGTCATTAGTGGGCCTTATGGCGAACACACTTGCCTTGTTCACGAGGCTCTCGGCATGAACATGGAAGAGCTGAAAGAGCTCCTCGAGGAGATTCCACCCCTTTTCATCCAGCAGTGTCTGCGGGACATACTGCGTGCAATTCATTTCTTGCACCAGGAGGCTCGGGTCATCCACACTGGTGAGATTGGATTTCTGACCTCAGATTCCCGCTATGCTGACCTCCGAGCGAACAGACATACAACCAAAGAACATTTTGATGGGAGTCCTCAAGACCGACACAGCTTTTGAGAGATTCCAGCAAGACGAGCTCGAGAAGCCTTCGTCACGCAAAGAATTGCCCGATCGGACGATTTACGTATCCCGACCAATGCGATATACGCTAGGCTTGCCGTCGTTGTCCGACTTCAGCGAAGCACGATTCGACGAGCCACAGAACAGCGGTCTCATAATGCCTGATGTCTACCGCGCGCCCGAGGTGATCCTAGGAATGCCCTGGGGCCCCTCCGTCGATCTATGGGGCTATGCTATGACGGTATCTCTGCCTGATCAGCGCACTGGGAAATTCCGGCTAACCTGCGAACAGATCTGGGATCTTTTCGAGCCAAGGAAGCTTTTTAACGCGCAAGATAAGGACGGGCGCTACTCTGAAGCCATTCATTTGGCACAGATGGTGGCTATCATGGGACCTCCTCCGCTCGAATTCTTGAGACGCTCGGAACGAAGCCGGCTGTTTTGGGATGCGCAAGGTTTGGCACTCAGTCGTGGCTATGCACGCATGAGCTAATTTTGGGAAAGGCAACTGGCAGTGTCATGTTCCAATTCCTGATGTAACGCTCCACTCAAAGGAACAAAGATTGCATGGCGAAGAGCAAAAGTTCTTCCTCGAATTCATGATGAAAACACTTCGATGGGATCCGGAGGATAGGTGCGCTCTCGAACACGTATTCATGGATGAATTTCTGCTAGCCGACCTGATCGCAAAGGGCGAGGTTGTGCGCAGCGAGTGAGTAGACAATGACGAAAAGCATGCCCAACACAGTCTCACAAGCGCCCACGTTCATTACTGGCAAAGCATGTAACATTGCGACGGGGGCAGTCGCCGCTTATTTGTTTGGCGCGCGGCTGTTCTCGGGGCACAGGCCAAGCATCAGGTATTTACAAGAGGGCCCACGCAGCCTCACGCTCATGAGCTCAGACTCGACTTTCTCGCATCCCTTCATATCACGATTTCAAGCTCCTCGCCGACCTACACCATGTTGAACAGATCAGGAGCCCGCGTCTTCAGCACCTCGTCCAGGTTCACTTTGGACTGGGTGGGCGGTACTTTGGCCGACATTGTCGCAGCCAATCCCGGTCAGGATGGCGTCAACGCTGCAGAGGGAGCGCGGGAAGTAGAGAAAGCAGCGGAAGAGAAAGTCCTACATCTCCATGTCTTTCAAAACGGCAGAAGCTAATTTCCAAGCAGTACGGAGACAAAGCAGCTAGGATCGTCGTCCAGTGCGCATATGTTGTTCTGCGCGCAATGAAGGACTTGACTGACCGGGTCCAGGGGCACCAAGTTGCACACATCGACGAAGGATCCGAACGAGACGCACCAGGTCATCACCCTCTCCGTTGAGACCGCAGGCGGCACACGCCTCGAATCCAACCACGTACGCGCAGATGGCACAACTACTCAAGTCGTGACTCGGGCCGGAGGCAAGAAATGAGGTTCATCAAGATGAGCGCAAGGTGTGAGAGGGCTTTCCCGAGCGTCCGACATGCTTCGCTCGCAGCACATGATACTGCATAGGATACCGGCAATGGGTCTCGCAAATGGCGTCAAGGAATGATACTTCGGTCTGCAATCTGGCAATCTATGCAAATACGATCCTCAAGGTCAAGCTCACTTCTCCCGACATCCAGCCCGAGTCTCCTCGGTTTTGACCGGACATTACGCTCGTGCGGAACGTTGAAGATGACCTCCCATTCCCGCACATCTTCTTCAACCCCGTCCATCTGTTCCTCCCTTCCGCTCCCATCAAGATCATCTCGACCCAACATAACCCTAGCAGGCAGGATTCTTGCAGTCGCACTGTAGACACATGTCAGTCATGTGGACTCCATCATTCGAAAGCGATCCTGATCATACCGAGCGAATGGGGCATCGACCGCAGTAAGCTCCGACTTTCCTGCGATTGTTGCAGCAGATGACCACACGGTCGTCTGCCGGCTGGCCTTGCTCGTCGAGGCAACGTGGAGATGCGTCGTTGGCTTTGGTGGGCTCATCGGCCGCAGACACCATCGTTGCGATGACGCTGATGAGGGCGAGAGTGATGGTGCGGAACTGCATGCTACTTGGTGAATGGGTGTTGGTTGATGTTGCTGCGAGGAGTTAGTTTGGAAGCAAAGCATATTGAGGAATGGAGCCATACATTTTGATGTTCTTGGTCGAAGTCCTGAGGTGAAGAGTTTGAAGAGAAGTTGGTATTACCCTCGGGCACCTCTTGAATATATAAGTCTCCAGCTTCGCCAATCGAACTGACCATATGCCGAGAAGAGTTCAGGAGTAAAGTTCTGTCAGATGGCACGATATGCTGACCGCATACTGAACGAAACTATCGATACCATATCTCTACCGTCTCCGGACAGGAATCGAACGACTTTGAGGCCCTATTGAGGCCTGTCTGGCACTCCTCACCGCCTTTGTGTCAGCAACCTATACCCTGTGTCAGCATGATCCTTCGACGATATCCTGGTGCTCGGAGGTATTGAGTTTGCAGTAAAATATTACTTCTGGCATTGCCGGCTCGTGTTATTGCTTGGAACGGTCGGGACCTCGCGAGACACCTTCACCGCTTGATGTCAGCTGATGATGAATGTGTTCTGACTGTTTACCTTGATGAAACAAGTGACCCGCTGCTCAGCGAAAGGGTTGGCCAAATGCATCCATACCGCGGTGAGACTGGGTCGTCATCCTGCGGAAGCAGACATCTCGTGGAGCTTGTGCGCCACATCTGTTGCTTTGAACATGTTGCCCGTCCATAGCAATGTCGCTACAGACAGGTATCGCCCTTTGTTTGAGAAGCTTCGGTTCGTTGTTTGGCAGTCCATATGGCTGAGTGTCAATATCTCTTCTGAACCGCGCCGACCTCTGCCCAACTTCCCACGACCATCTACGACTTCAACATCTCTCCAGCAGCAACAATAACACCCGCCGTGATATCCACCCATTCCTCCGCCAACGTCAAATTCTTATCCAACACAATCGACTCCGTGATGCCCGGGAACGTAACCGGCGCATATCCATCGTCCCTCCCCGGAGCGAAGATCGCATGTCGATAGAACGTCCGATCGGGCAGACCTGGTGTATCGACGAACTTGCGGTGAAAGCTTTGGTACTTCTTGTTTTGCGCGGTGATCAATTCCGTGTCTTTTGCTGCTACAGCATCCGCGGTCATGGAGTCCGCTTGCGCGGCATTAACGCGAAATGTATCAATTGCTGAGCGGAGAGCAGTGATATCGAGCTCAACGCTTTGTGCGGCGATGACGGTTTGCAGCTGAGCGAGGTAGAGGTCCATTTCCGTGGCGAAATTGGTGAGGTTGAAAGGCAGGGCGTCATCGCTAGCGAAGTTGTAGACCAGAAGAGAGACATATTGGGCAACGGCGGCGTGGACTTGGAAGCCGGGGTCGCCGAAGCGGCGCATCCATTCGTAGGTGTCGTAATTGCTGTGGTACATGAAGATGGGGCTTGTGGGACTTGCGACTGAGCCGACATCGAGCTGAAAGGAATGTTAGTTTTGATAAATGTTTGTGCAGGGGAGGTGTTACTTACCGTGGAGATTCCATTCTGCACAAAGGCAATAAAGTCACTCCCGGCACCAAGAACCTGAGGCTGTTTACTCCAAGCTTCGTACATGGTGCCATTGGTCCTTGGCCACTGCACCTTCTTCATCGTGTCGATTGCAATCCGATGCAGCTCGGGAGTACCGGCAAAAGCAGGAATCGGCCCAATGGTAGCAGAGTCGAAATTGATGTATGTAGCGACGGACGCATTGAGCCAGGGAAGGTATTCCTCCACGAATTCTGTCGAGCCAACCATGCCATATTCCTCGGCATCCCAGGATGCAAAGACGATTGTTCGCTTCGGCCTCCACCCAGTCTTCAGTAAGGCGCCAAACGCTTTGGCGACCTCGTTCAACGCGGCTGTACCGCTGTTCGGGTCACCAGCCCCACCAATAATCCACGCATCTCTGTGGTTCCCGATAATGATTGCGCCCTCGCTGGAATCAGTTCCGTTGATGATTCCGATCGCATTCCAGATATCGGTGTAAGTTTCGTTCATCAGGTTTGACAGACCGAGCGTGACGCCTGGAGCAGGGCCGGAATAGTAGCCAGTCTCGTAATCGCCTATCCACTTGCTACGGTTGACCTCTGCTCCAGAAGCTCCGAAGCCTTCGAGCGCGGCGAGAAGTGGACCGGCGTTGATATAGCTTATTGGCAGAGACGGAATGACTGGTGTAACATCACCTCTTGCTGTTCTGGGCACGCCCTGTTTAGAAGCATAGCCTGGAGTAGTCGGGTCTCCCGGACGAGTTGACAAGAAGAGGACGGTACCTCGCTGGACGTAAGTCGGATTACGAGCTGGACCGTCCGGGTAGGCCAGATAGCCACCCGATACTTTGATCCTGTCATCGGCCAGGTCGTTGAACATGATACAGCCGATCATGCCGTATGTTTGAGCGTTCTTGACCTTCAGTCCGCGGAATGGACCTCCATATCGAGAGAGGGCAATTTTGCCCTTTAGCTTCACGCCCAATTCGAGGAGACGTTCGAAGTCGGGTATCTGTCCGATGCCGACGTAGACATACTCGGCTTCGACCGAGCCGCTGGCAGAATAGGCATGAAAGGTGGGTACCCGGTTCGGAAAGCCAGTGACGGGGTCCCCTTCGAGAACAGCCTCCTCTAGCTCTGGCTGATAGACACTGCCATTCGACCAAGTCGCGTTCAAGCTGTTGTCGAGGGGATAGTTTAAGAAGACGTTATATACGTCGAGTCGGCTGTCAAATCCTGCCGCAGCCCAGAGATCAGCGGTGTACTGAGCCTGGCTTTGATTGGTTCCTGCGAGATGGAGGCCTTGTGTGTAGTAGAAGGAATATTCGGAGATGCTGGTGTTGCTGATAGAGTTGGCCAACAGTCTCTCGTTGTCAGTGAGTCCTTGATCAGCCAGTCTCTTGGAGTGGGCAGTGTAGGAAGATGCAGAGACTCCGAGCACAAGCAAGGCTGCGCCCAGCTTGAGAAGATGAGGTGCCATGGCGAGTCGGACGATGTCTATCGGACCTACCTTCTTCTTGGGGAATGGCGAGGCATTATATCTCGATCTGCAATGGACTACTCCTGGATCTCCCGAGTCTTCTCCGTGTAAATGCCTGCTAGATCTCTCTTGTAATTGACACCCATCGGTACTTCAAGGAACATGTTGCAGTGAGTCGCCGGGCTCCCGGACTGGTGTCGGAGTCCGGTTTCATCTTCAGCCTGCACCAACAGAAGCAGCTCTTCGGCCATCTTGATGGAGTAAAGCTCTTCTCGGCGTTACTTAGGGAGCACTGTCACCGTCCTCGCCACCCAGGCGCTTCCATGTCATCGCATGGCCATGAATTTGATCCTTGGGGTGATGGATAGTATGGACGTCATGTCAGAGATGCTGCTGCAAACTTCCGATGTCGTTGTTCATCAGACAATTCACCTGCGACGGTGAGGCGAAGACAGGGAGCAGGAAGCCGCGGGTAAAGCTCGGGAGATTCTTTGCCAAGCACTTTCCTCCTTGCTAGCATGCATCGAGGTCTCACTTCGTCTCCTCGACCATCGATCAACATCAAATGGAACCGCAAGAAGACGACGATGATCTCAAGCTCGCCAAAGCGTCAGCAGGTCTGCTCAATAATCTCGAGCGAGACCTGCCTAGGGTGCTGTGGAAGAAGGCATCGAGATCAGAGCCATTCAATCGAAAGGCGCATACGAGAGTGAGAAAGCGCGATCTGCAGTGTATCACTTCCTACGTACGTAAGGACCTCGTTCCGGGACATGCAACAGCTGCTTACTGACACCCGACACAGATAGAGCCATTTCAAGGTGAACCGCAATTACTGGACGCCAAGCTGAAGACGATTCTACCACCGATTGTAGACGCTTACCTCGAATTTCTGACTTCCAAGAAGTCATTGGATGATACACAGTCCGATCATCTCGACTTTCAGACCGCAGTATGCGCTTTGCTGTATACTCTGTGCAAGGTTCGTGGCCAGAAGATCATCGCTGGGTTTCTCAACAATGAGCCTCGCTTCCTGGAGCCGATTCTCGAAGCTGTGGAACGGTGCACTTTGCATACCAATGATCGAGAAGTGCAATGGCAAGTACCATACGTTCTATTGCTCTGGCTTTCTCATTTGCTACTCACACCATTTGACTTGCAATCCATTTCAACCAGCGCTGGTCCTGCGACCTCTACCGACAATGACTCTGCTCTTCTTCAAGGACTCCCAGCTCTGGTCACCAGGATTCTGCGAATTGGGCTGCATCATCTGCGCATGCCCACGAAAGCTCAAGATGCTGCCGCTGCCATGCTTGTGAGACTTTCAACACGACCCGATGTGCAGAAGGTGGGCTTGGCGGACCGATTGGTCAACGATCGGCTACCAAAACTTGAGAGCAAGGCTTCGGATTTGCCCAATATGTATGAGATGCTAGGGTCGCTTCGCTTTGTCGCTGGTGTGGCATCATCGGCCGAGCTGAGCCATCTCATTCCAAGCATCTATCGGACCTGCGAAAAGACCTTCGATGAGAGTGACGAGTCCACGTTGTCTTCCAACGCTGTTGCCAAGAAAGTCATTGTCAAGATCTTTCGAAATGTCGCAATTCTTTCCTTACGATCGGTCGTAACCCAGGGTCCTCTACTCAGCTTCCTTCAAACGACCAGCGTGCTCGAAAACGTGATCGACTATCTCCTTCGATCCCTCGGAGACAAAGACACACCCGTACGATACGCAGCAGCAAAGGCGATGAGTCTCATTGTACTTGAGCTAGACCCTGAGATGGCGCACGAAGTCATCCAGGCGGTTCTGGATACTTTCAAAGAAGACATGCCAAAGACTATCCAAGCCGCGGACTTTTCCACTGCGAATCCTCTGAAATGGCATGGCTTGACTTTGGCGCTGGCGCATACTCTGTTCAAACGCTCCGCATCACCAGCTCAACTCCCCGATATTCTCGATGCACTGATCTCGGCGCTTCAATTCCAACAGCGGACGGCGACGGGAAGCACACTTGGAACAAATGTCAGAGACGCCGCAAATTTTGGCATCTGGTCACTGGCCCGGCGATACACCACTGCAGAGCTTTTACCAGTGAAGGCCAACATATTGCACAGCAGCGATGATCGGAGATCAGATATGTCCGTGGTACAGCTACTTGCCATTCAGCTCGTCCTCTCTGCCTGCCTTGATCCAGCCGGCAACATCCGCCGCGGTTCTTCTGCAGCATTCCAGGAGCTGGTGGGACGGCATCCCGATCAAATTTACGAAGGCATAGCTATTGTCCAAGTCGTCGACTACCAAGCTGTGAGTCTACGACACCGAGCCATGGTCGATGTTGCGAGCAAAGCGGCCGCGATGCACAACATGTACTGGTCCAATCTGCTCTCGGGCCTCCTAGACTGGCGTGGTCTTGGTTCCGCAGATTTGTCTTCCCGAGCAAGCGCAGCGGAATCCATCTCGCAACTGTCGAGAATGTCGTATGTTTGCGAGCGGCTCGATGTGCTCGGAATGATGGGACGTCTGCTTTCTGACTGCTCGGCGAAGGACGTCGAACAATTGCATGGCCTGACTCTTGCGGCGGCGTATATGCTTGATGCCTCGCATTCAATGGCTTCAGATCAAGAAGACCAGCTGTTGCAGCCTGACATCGTCAGCATGTGGAAGCATTTCGCCTCTTTGCAGGCGTCGATCCAAGATTTTCATCCGAGACTGCTCAAGTCGGAGCTCCCGGCATCTCTTGGCCTTTTTATCACAGCCCTGTGTAATGCCACGCAAAGATTTCTCGGAGAGACCATTCATGCAGACCAACTACCATACGACGTACTTGACATTGTCACAGATCGTTTGCTCGCGCGGCATGAGGAAACTATACTGCACCTCGTGCCAGGCTTGGCGCGGTCTGTCCATCGGCTCGTCAGGGCCGCCGAGACCTCTCTGCCTTGTCTCGAGCCTCACCACCTGGCGCAAAAATTAGCAGCCGACAGTACAAAGAGCACCTTGACGAGCGCCGGCCGAGCAATGGCCCTGGGAGCTCTAGCATCATCCTACACAGACGGCGGTCCAGTCGGCAGGCAAGAAAACATGCCAGTCGTCAGCTTATGCTCACTCATGAGCAGCAAAAACGTCGACTGGCGTGTCATCTGCGCTCGAACCCTCCAACTAGCCGCAATCAGCGTCCCGCATACCACAAACCTCGACATGTCCACCTCGCAATTCATCTGCTCCGCCATCCACCAAGGCCTGAATGACTACACCATCGACGAGCGCGGCGACATCGGCTCCCTTGTCCGCCTCCAATCCATTACCTGCACATCTACAATCCTCTCCCACCCGGCCTTCAAACCCCACCTCAACTCCCTCCAACTCCTCTCAAACGACATCCACCGCCTCTCCCTCGAGAAACTCGACCGTGTACGCCTCGCCGCCGCACAATGTCGAGCCTCCCACCTGGACCTCACCAAACCCATCACCGACATCCCATCCGTCTCCTCAAGTCCCTACTTCCGCGCTGCCCTTCAGCCCCTCACAAACCCATCCACGCCCCCCGCCACCACCCACGCCCTGCTAACCGGCATCATCTCCTCCGCCGGCTTCAGCGCCGAGTCCCTCCTGCAAAACAGTCGGCGCGTCCTAGCAACAATCCTCTCCGCCACCAAACCTGATCACTTCGAATCCCTCCTCACAGCCTACACCACCATCCTCGCCGGCCTGCTCATCTCCCCGTCAGCAAACATGTCCATCCACCCCGCCCTCTGCCTCCTCGCCTATATCCTCTCCACCCTGCTGCCTCACTTCCCACACCTCACCGCCCCGGACTCGAAATTCAAGTGGCGAACTCTCCTCTCCACCGTGCAGAAGGCGCATCATAAGTCGACGGATATCCCAAGATTGTTGGCTGCTGTGCAAGTTTACTGCGGACTTGCTGAGGTGCCGGTGATACGGCAGGAAGTGTTGAGGAAATTGGTTAGCATGCTCAAGACCAACCCCTTTCCACGGGTGAGGATGGCGGTGGCGGAGGTCTTGTGGGTTGTGACGGGGGAGGAAGCGCTGTTGCCGGTCGACTGGTCGAAGGGGATTAAGGAGCAGAAGGGCACGGTGGAGGAGTTCGCAAGGCGGATCGGAGTTTAGGTGTGGAGCTTGCGTCAAGATAGGACGATGTATTCGACCCTCGACTGGAGGTTGTCGGGATCTGCAAAAGGCGTCGTGTCATGTTAGCTACTGTAGTGTCGACTCTCCGCCTTGAACCGTCAGCGATGTCTTAAAAGGGTTTATGCCAGACACGCGGAAGGACTCAAATGAAAATTCAAATTTGCTCTATCGTGGTATCTCTCTCTCTTTCGTCTTGACTGTGATTCCCTCGCATCGCATCGCATCGTGTCAAATCATTCATGCTCCTCAAAACCATCTCATCACAAAAAGTAATCCCTCACCGGGTCCCCTCCTCCCTGCGCCTGCTGCTGCGCCTGCTGCTCCACCCTCATAACCTCATTCTCCGGCGCTGCATCAAAGACATTCCATTTCCTCTCCCCACCCGGTCCGACCTCCAACACGCTGGCCAGATTCCCACACCGATAACAGTAATTCGGAGCGCTCCAGACCGTACTCAGTCGGTCTTCAAACATGACCATGTATCCCTCATTACACAGCTGATGCGCGCGGAGGATGTGCGTCATGCTGTTGACCGCCAGGAACTTTTTCACCACTTGCGCGCCGAAGGTATAGCCTGCTCCCCTAGGAGAGAGGGAGAATTCATCCCTCTCAGCGTCCGGATCCGACCACACCAAATCCGCCATCGGCCCTTCGTGGGGAATCTCCCGGAAGCGATCGATGATTTTGATTTGGTCGATACTGTGGATGCTGGGACTGAGGCCGCCGTGCACGCAGAAGATTTTGTCGTCGATGACGCAGGAGAGGGAGAGGTAGTCGAACATGTCGGTGAAGTGGTGCCAAACGGCGGGGTTGCCGTATTTGCGGGAACACTCGGTGTAGAAGCCGTAGGATTGGGTGACGCCTCGGGACTCGTGGTTGCCGCGAAGGAGGTGGACTCGGCTGGGGTAGCGGAGTTTGAGGCAGATGAGGAGGGAGATTGTTTCGATTGAGAAGAGGCCGCGGTCGACGTAGTCTCCTTGATATTCTGTCAGTGTATGTGGGTGTGTGGTATTGATCGCGTGACCTCAACATACCCAAGAAGAGATAGTTTGTGTCCGGACAGTATCCTCCGATTTTGAAAATCTCGATCATGTCGAAGAATTGGCCGTGGATGTCGCCGACGACGGTCACGGGGGCTTGAATGTGGACGACATTGCTCTCCTTCATCAACAGCTCTTTTGCTTTGGCGCAGACGGCCTCGATGACCGAGTCGGCGAGGAGTTCTTTGCGGTAGAGGCGGTCGATGCATTCGTCGAGATCAACGCTGGCTGATGTTGAGGTCAGTAGGGGATATGTGGTCTCGCAGGGAGGACGTCAACTCACCCGGCAGACCAGGCATTTCTGTGGGAAGGCTCTCGCTCTCGAGCTGTGGTGGCCGTAGCTATGGGACAGTGGTTCAGGTTCGGAAGCAAGTCCGGGCCGGTGCTGGCGAAACGAGCGGCAGACAGTCGGCTGTCACCATCATTGGGACATCGAGACTGAGATTGCCGGGAAGGTGAGCGTCGTCGTAGTAGGAGTGATGGCGACGACGACGATATGAGCGCAACAGATGTCGTTCATTGCCTGTTGCTTGCGATGCGGCGAAGTCGGGATTGCCGGGCGGGGTATATCTCAGTCTGGATGAACATCTCATCCTGCCGTTTCATTTCTCTCGACGAACGACGACAATTAATCTCCGACAACCAGAAAAGACTCGCCCTTCTTCCTCTCGACAACAACATCGTATGCCCACCATGCCACCGCTCGCCTGCCTGGATCGCTGACCGGAGACTGACCTCGAGAGATTGTCCATACTAATTGTGACTTGCAGTTGCTCGACATATCTCACTCGACCATTGTCACTCCTGCTGACGCGACGTGTTTGGCCGTACAACGTCTCCCTGCGAATCTTGGGACGGAAGAAGATCTACGATTCAACGCTCCGAATGAACATCGTCTGAGAACATCTCTCACGCATTTCCAAACTCACCAATAACACCACCAAAAGGACGGGATTTCAGCAGATTGTCTCCTTGCAACTCTCGAAAACATTCCAATTCTTCTCCCGATCAGCAGCACTCCTTCTGTCAAGCAAGACCGACCTCTCTCTTCTCCACGGTCAATCTTTCCCATCTCGACACATCTCTTCCCTCATCAGCACACATCTGAGAAAGATAGACTGTCTGCATCCTTTTCGTCATGTACCCGAATCAGGGTGGCTACCAGCCGCATCAACCTCCACCGTCATATGGTCAGCCGTCGCAATACAGCGGGTATGTTGGCAGATGCGGCGAATCCCCTCGCGACACAAACGACTGACAGCATTTCAGACCTCCACCGGCGAAAAAGCCAAGAGGCAACCCTGTCATCACTCGCTACCCTCCACCTCCTGGCTACAGAGGACCGGCACAACCGCATCCTCAGTTTCAGCCTCCACCTCAGACTGCTTGGCAGCAACCACCGCAAGGGATCGGCTACGGCGGTTACCCAGGACAACAGCAGCCACAATTTCAGCAGCCGCCTGTGCAGTACCCGGGCTATCCGTATCAGCAACCTCAACACCCTCTGCCGGCTTATCCTCCGCCCCAAGCGTACCAAGCTCCGACATGGCAAGCGCCGCCACAATTCTCTCCCAATGCTCAAGCCGGCGCATTCCAGCCTCCACAAGCTCGCAACCCACGTCGAATGGCCTCTCAACCTCAACATAGGAATGCCTCCGGAAGTCTACTCGATGGCAATGGCGAAGTCATGCCACCACTTGATGACAGCCTTGGAGGTCAGGACAGCTTCGAGGAAGAATTTGACGGCGAGTGCTACTTTGCGAGGTATCCTGAGGAGATCAATCCTGATCTGAGTCTGGGCATCATCGAGTGGAAGGCGCCGTTGCCTACCAGGCGTGCTCTGCCATCCACATTTGATGAAGCCGAATTGGAAGCTCTGGCACCTCGCAAGCCGCCGCCGGTGGACGAACAGTCCGTATCGGACTACTTCACCATCGCACGACGAGAAGAGGCATTTCTCAGCGTGCGTCAGACTGATGGCTGGCACGATATCAAAGAAAGCCTTATCTTCAGGGAATTTCCAGCGGTCTGCAGAAACCTCATCACTCTGCAGGAACTGATCGCACAATACCGCAACCGCTTCGATGCAGCCTGGGCATCAGAAGATGAAGACATGTCCCGTTCGCCCACACCCGATCTCTACCGCGGACCTACTCCGTCGCGCACCGTCTCCGGCCATAGCATGGAAGTGGACCACGAGCATGCCACGGCTGTGCCCAGCAAAGAGATGGCCGAAGCTCCGAGCCAGCATCCACAAGCCTACCTCGACGGTCTGGAGCAGGCTTTGCACAGCAACAGCCGTCGTAATGCGCACCATGAACAGAACCAAAACAACCGTCCGAACAACAAACGCTCTCATTCCCGTGCCAATTCGGTCGCCAACCACGGACGCAACGGCTCGATGTCTCATTCTCGCGCCACCTCCGTCTTCTCCAACCATTCCCGCGCCGGCTCAGTCAATCATCACTCTCGCGCCAACTCCGTCTCACACTCCCGCGCCCTGCCTAAAGTCCGCGACCAAGCTCAAGAAGATATCCTCGCCTCCCTCGGCGTCGAAGGCTCGCCCAGTCAAGTCTACGAGACTCCTGGTCCAGCTTTCGGCCCACAGCCTACCGCGGCAGAGAAGGAGAAGGAGAGGCACAGCCGTGCTAACTCAGTCGGGGGTGTCCAAGTAGGGAGTGTTCAGCCCGGAAGTGTTCATGCCCCGCCATTCATCATCCCGCCACCACCGCCCGGCCGTCCACCCTTCCTATCTCAATCGCAGTATTTCAACCAGCAACGTCGCGGCTCGCGAGACGCATGGGCTGGCAATAGACGGTACCCATCTCACAACGGCAACCGTCCGACTTCTCGCCCGACTTCCGCGTCATCCCACCGTACGGCTGCGGGAAGTGACTTTGGCGATATCGTGGAGGAAGAAAACGAGGCCACGCCGAAGGCAGCGGAGAAGAAGTCCGGTGTGATTGGGCAAGGGAGGAAGAGGAGTTACTCGGACTTGAAGAAGGGTGGCGGAAGGGGTAGGAATGTGGATGGCGAGGGAGAGGAGACGCCGAGGGCGAGGAAGATGGGCAGAAAGGGCGGGAGGTAATGGGTGAAGGCGAGAGCGGTGAGTATGTCCCTTCTGGTTTCTCAATGGGGTGAGAAAACATCTCGCAAGTATGAATTAATGCATAATATCTCTGTTCTTTGGACCCTCTCTCTTCTTCGAGCCGACCGACGGAGCTCATGAGATCGAAACGATAGAGCGCGAAAGAGATCCACCTGGTAGAGAGGGGAAACCTCGTGTTCGCTGCAGAACTGATGGTTTACCGCGAGGGAAGAAATCAGACGCGTTGTGCTACTCCTCATCGACTTCGGCTCTTCAACAGACTTGAGCCATCTACGCATGCAGGCAGACGCATTGTGCTGCTTCTCCGCAGCTTTGACGGCCTTTGTCGCGCGGACAACTTCATCGACTTCTGCGCCTACTGGCGCCGCCATGGAGCAGACATGCACGTACAGATCTCTAGCACTCTATTAGCAGCATTGAAATCTCGCGACATCGCACCACATGCATCGTTCGCCTCTGATAGTCGGCAAGATCAGCGGTGTAAGAAGAGGAGACGACTTCACCGCCAACACACAGAGCGATCGATCAGCATGCCGCATTCCTAGAGAGATTCACTCACGCGGGTGACCAAGGGCGTGTTCGCTGCAGAATCGATCGTCCGCACTATTTCACGCCACCGCGCGGGAGGAGAGTACGCCTATATCAAGCGGTGAGTGGCTTCCCTTGGCATCCTGAAATTTGAGACGACGGCGACGACGACGACAAGGAGAACGAGGGTGCGGAGCTAGAGAATGGAGATCTGGAGATGGAATTCGCGTCCCGGGTTGTCGTTGAGCGACTACGCCAATGGTATTGGTGGTATCCTTTCCAGAACGGGTGGCGTGGAGGAGAGGGGTGGAGGTGAGGTTGGATGTCACGTTCGCTGCAGAGCCGGAGCCATATGCTACACTGGTCGTGGGATTTCTACCTTTCGAGCCAAGGGTTCTCACTGGAACACGCGAAAGGACCAGACAAAGACGTATCGCGCTGTTCGCGACGCCTGCCACTACGCACAAGTGGAGTGCTCGCGAAGATGAACGCCTCAGCCTACGACCACAACGCTGCGTCTTCGGGCCGAGGGAATACAGGCTTCAGGATTCTTGGGTCCACTCCGGCCTACGACATGCTTGCAGCGCAGCGAGGTGAACCCGAGGCGGACGTTTTTCCCGCCACAAGACGAGAGTGAGGATGAGGAGATGATTGACGGCGATGTACGAGAAGAAGAGAGCGACAACAGCCGCCGCGCACGTTTCGTCGATGATGACAGTACCGAAGGCCATGACTTGGAGTGCGAGGAGGACGACGACGAAGATGAGCAGGATCACCAGGATGTGGGCCACGGAAGGCGCAGCGCAATGGCGGCAGGTAAGAAGCGGAAGCGCCCGGTGACGTTCACGGACGATGAAGAGGACGACGTGGACGGTGAGCAGGATGGCCACAGACGGCGCAGCACGAGAGCGACAGACAACGATTTCGATGGACGACCCGAATGACGACGAGGAGGATGAGCAGGATCACCAGAATGTCGGGCCACAGAAGGCACAGCACGAGAGCGACAAACAAAAACCGCAAGCACCGCGCGATTCCGATGGCCAGTCCGGATGAAGACGACGTGGATGAGGGAATGGACAATGCTGGCGAGGAGGAGAACGACGACATCAGTCCGCCGAAGACGAAAGAGGCTCGAAGAAAACGAATCAGTCGAACGCGTTTCACCGGAGTCCTAGATTCTGTGCTGAGCGGTCCGTGTGCTGAAATGCGGCTGAGATGGCGTCAAGGTGAACTGTTCGCACTCGCTCCTGAAGGCAAGGAAGTCCTGCTGAGGATGGTGAGACATACTGAAGGTGGTATGTTTGCCTCGCTTGAGATGGCCCGCGATGTGAGCGAGGAAGACGTGGGCGGGAAAGAAGAGCTGAATCCGAAGGGTCCATCGTCGGCCGGCAAGGCGTCTGAGTGGCGATGGAAATACACACAACTTGAAGGTCTCCGTTCTCCCTTATTGGCACACTCTCTGTGCTGCGTCGTCCCTCCATGCATCTGTGGTCGAGGGCATAGGGCCGGAAGGCTCGTTGTAAGTAAGAGATCAGCAAAAATGCTTCCCTCGGGCCTGTTCGCACCTGAGAGTGGAGACATTGCACGGACTGGCCGTGGGATCCCTTTCCCAACATCTGGGTGACCGTTCGGATTCGTCAAAGCCACTTCCATGGTCTATTATCGAAGCAGGATATGGACGCAATGCCCTGGCAGGTCTTCTCGCACACCGAATTCACCTCCGCACATCGGTAGGCGAGCAATTGGTGCAATACATCCATCTTCTCCACGTCCGCACCGCTGCTGCGACAACGCTACTCCGCTCCTCTTCAGGTCTCACAAAACATTGGCGGATGGCTTGTTCACTCTCGATTGTTTATGTTCGCACCAAAGTGTGGAGGACTCAAGAAACACCGCAAATTGAGCTTGAGGTACACTCACACGCGAGGTTTAAAGTCCATCCAACCCACGCATCGTACGTGCTGGAGACTGGGACACTCCTCACCTCTGGATACACAGCCGTGCTGCTGGAAGGCATGGCGAGAAGCAGTCCGTTGCGCTCCGTCAAGGAATCGGGCTACTGCACGACTAGATCGAAAGACGAGTGCTCCAGAGGGAGAAGATCGAAGAGTATGAAGCAAACTCCATGTTGGCTCTGGAATTGCGAGGCGAAGCATGTTCGCGTGGGTGCGAGAGGAGGATAAGGTATGTATAGCTCACCTCCCACTCAGCTCCTGGCGAGAAATGGTAGAGAAGCATTGGGACAATCTGGTCCCTGCGCCGTCTTTGGAGGACGCGCGAGCGTCAGGCTTTGGCCATTCCGTGCTGGACTGCCTCAGTGTAGCAGGTCATTGCACCTTCCGCCGTACGATCGATGCCATCAGACAGGAAAAGCTTTTTGCAATTCGCACCCGTTTGCACACGGCAAGATACATGCGACCGTGCTCGAGTGGGAGGGAGATGCGATCAAAGCCAAGCTGTCCAACGACAAGGCGTCCGTTCTCACATTACCCGCCAAATTCGCGGATGAAGATTATGAAATCACGATCCTGATCATGGATACCTGCGACGACGTCGCGAACGACCTCGACAAGTGATATCGGTCCACCTCTGACGAGGAGACAAGCTTTGCGATTTCGCAAGCAGCTCGTTGAATGCCTCCTTGATGAACAGACCTCGTTCGAGCAGTAAGCTGGTACGCTCCTTTTGACCATCATAGCTAGAGCACTGGTGCGTTCGTGCAGAGAGTCCTCGGGTCACGCCAGCAGTAAAGCGTCCGAAGACAGCCTTGTGGAGGCATCGACGACAGAACAAGTCTTTGCAGGAGCCCATTCTGATCCGGAGGGGCAGCGAGTCTCTTCTTTCCCCAATTCTATCGGAGAGCGACCGTGTGCTAGATCGACCTCAGCTGAGCAAATCTCGGACCATGATCGCGAGCAGTAGCAAGTTCCGTCCTCCGAGATTTGGCTCGAAGATACTGAACGGGACAAGATGCCCAATCCGGAGCCGGGAATAAAACTACAAATGTCTGTCGCATCGGAACTGGCGGAGCAAAGGGACCAAAACCCTGCATCGGGGACAAAAAGCTGTCAGAGGAGCGGCTCGGTGATTTCGAACCGGAGAGCAAATCCATACCTCGACAAGTCCTTGCTAGCTCTGCAACGGGAAAGGAGGCTGCGGGTCGCAGTCTTGCTTTGTGGAGAACAATGAAAACGGCTTTGCGGCCGCGGAACCATGGTTGAGGTTGATGAGCATGATCCGGACGACGCACGAGGAGTTTCGAGGAACGAACTGTCGAGATGTTGCTGACTGAAGTCCGTGGTGGCGCGTTACCTTCTCCTTTCATGTACTTCTGGATGTGGCGTTGCATGACGATGAATGCGAGCCATCGCAAACGGCGACAACGAGCACTGGAATACAAGTCCATTCACCAGAGCAACGAGGGGCGTGGACAGTCAAAGGGAATACTGCGGGAAGCCATGGAAGTCTCTGTGCGTGTATTGGCGTGTAAATCGAAGTTGTATTCAACGTTCTTCGGTTTCATGTTCTCAAGCCACCAACCCCCTCCTCTCATCTCCCTCCTCCTCGCTATCCGTCTCAAACTCACTGCCCGTCTCCTCGTCGTCATCCTCCTCGCTCTCCGTCTCACCACTATCCTCACTACCCTCTTCTTCCTCGCTCTCCTCCTCAGACTCCGTCTCCTCCTCACTATCATCCAACCACCTCTCCAAACTAACCACCTTCTTCGGCCCACCCTCCTGTCTCAAGACATCATCCAACTTGCTTCCCGCAGCCACCGTCTCGCTCCTCCTTCCCTCATCCCTGCCGCCTGCATGAGCATCTTCGGCATCTCTGACCCCGACCGGCTCCTCTCCATCTTTCACCCAGTCGTCTATCGTCCAATTTCCTTTCACCTGCTCCCCCAGGACTAGTCCTGAGGTCCCCACCACGAAGCCAAGATCTTTTCGACTTTGACCTGAAGAGGGCATTTTCGGGATCGGCTTCGGTGCGAGGAGGAGTAGAGATGCGAGGTCCGTGGATGTGGGGTTTGAAAGCAGTGCTTGGAGGAATCGGGTTCGCGAGCGCAGGGAGAAGGAAGGCGTATATCGGGAAAGGGTGAGGAGGTGAGTGTAGAGTATTGATATAGAGTGAGATGTGTCGTCGTCAGGAGGTGCAGATGAATCTTCGTCGCCAGGACCATGGTTCGAACTGAGAGCTTCTCTCGCGGATCGCTTCTCGTTCTCGGCATTTAAGTGGTGGAGGTAGACCTTTGCTCCCAGTAGCACGATCTGAGCGCGGACTTCGTCTGTCTCGTCGGCATAGCCTTTTACTAGAATTCGTAATACGTCCGCTGCGATGCTTTTACCAGAGTCCAGTCCCGCGTCGTACTCGCCGATTAGCCACACAATGCTCGCGCGCGCAGTGGGAGACGTCAGTGTATCTAAGTTCTTTGCCAGTCGAACAAGTGTCTTCTGGTGAGACTCCGGATCACGCTGGATGAGATGGCGTATGACTTCGATCGCTTCGCCGACGAGATGTTGGTCCGCCGAATGAATCTGTTTGAGCAGAAGCGTAAGACAGCGGCGGGACGTGGCTGGCGAGGAAGCCTGTGCGCAGCGGCCAAGTGCACGAACGGAGGCGCGGCTGAGTGTCGGGTTGGAACTGATGAGAGAAAAGTGTTCGAGTTCGGCGAGGAGCAGAGTCTGTTGAGACGCAGAGGTATGCGGAAAGATGAGGGTGAGGAGTTCCAGCTTGAGTGTTTGGATTTGAGGCGGCTCGCTGGTGCGGAGGAGGAAGTGCCGAGTATACGGAACGAATAGAGTCGGGGAGTAGAGGCAAACTTGCAGGATGTCATGGAGGGCGATTTGCTGGATATCGAGAGGTGATCGGAGGAGGGCGATTAGTGGTCCAATAGCGATAGGGAGGTATGATGTGGGCGAGAGGTAGAGGTACGCTCGAGTGACGGAGACGATGACGGCCGAGTTGCGACTCGAGAGGAGCGGCGAAATTGACTTCAAGAAGAAATCCAGGTCCGCGTCGACGGAGTCAACTTCTTCATAATCATCCACGTTCTCTTCTTGCGGCTCCAAATCTTCGTAGAATTCTTTGGCTCGCTGTTCTTGTGAAGCTGCTCGCTTTACTCGCTTTGTCCGCTGTGGGAAGCATCGTCGGGAGTAGTTCGTGAGAAGCTTGATCAGAGAAAGCTGTCCCCACTCATCCATATCGACAGCCATCTTGCACAGACTACGATACACCGGATGGATCATATCCAATCGCTCCGGGCAGATTTCCATGAACGCCTGTATCGCAGCACCAGCCACATAGTATTGGTTGTCCGCAAGCAGGGTCGTCAGATATTCCTCCACCTGTGGTCTCGTCGTTTGATCCAGCTTCACACACTTCACGCACGACAATGCCGCCGCTTTGCGAACCAAAGGTGACAGATCACTCGCACCCTTCTTGATCGCAAGACTCACAATCTGCGATATGACCGGCACTCGAATCCCAGACATAGTCTTCAATGCCATCGCTCTTATCCGTGGATTGCTATCCGACAAAGACTTCTGTATGGTGTTGATCGAGAGCAAGGCAGTATCGGGATCGGCTTCAGCGTGGTATATGAGGTAGTTGTACACCAGCGGGCGGGTAGAGGGAAAGGGAGTTGATAGAGTCTTGAGAACAGCCGGGAAGAAGGTCAAGGTAGGCTGAGGAGGTGTGGCATATTGCATCTATGGTCTTGTATCAACTCTTGTATGTCCATGTACAACTGCTGTATGCCTGTTCGAACGTACTGCGACCACTCTCCGCAACCCTTCCAGCGTATCTCTTTCATTTCTGCTGTCCAGCAACTTCTTGATCTGCGCTGCCGGGAGAGGACGAATCGTTTTTCGTGGACCAGCATCGCGAGCGGCTTCGAGAGTAAGGTCGCGTGCTTTTGGTGCTGTCAGTTCCCATCGAATGCTCTCCATCGTTGTGATGTTGTGTACTGACCCTGCTCAAGCAGCCCGCTGAGACGAGATATGGATTCCATCGTGGCACGACCAGGTAAGTGCGACCAGCACTCAACGTCCAGTGCGATGCCAGTTGCCTGTGGACAACACTCCCATGTCTATCAGATGCTCTAGTGGGGCAGGGGGATGAAGTCGCTCGCCAAGACTTGCCCGTGACCTTCATCAATTTCAAAAAAACTTCCGAACCTTCGAACTTTTTTTCTTCTTCAGCTCCACAACATCATCAACAACAACAACATGAACGTCAAGAAGCCGTCTGCACGCGAGCATCGCGATGGTCGGACGCGCACCGCGCAGATGACATGAATGCAATCATGGCTTCAATCACGCCCGTGGTGCTCCAAGTCGAGTCCGCCTATGACTTTGTTCAGTACATCCTGAACAAGCATGCACCATCAACAACTCTGATAGTCTGCTCCTCCAAGGCTGACTTCACGAGCGCACTGCAGAGTACGCAAATTGACAGCAGTCTTTGGCAAGTCTCGACACTGCGCATGCTGTCGACCTCGAGGACGGTCAAGCTCGCATTCTGCCCGGACATCACGCATCTACGTGCCTATCTCGCGTCGCGCTCTACTGACAACAGTACTTCGTCCGACACGGGACTTCGACAAAGCAATGCAACTCCAATGCTCGCGATACTCGATCCCATTCAGCTTCATCGTCCGACTTCGGCATTCTCAGCTCAAGGATTGAACAGATCGTTCGCCATTGCCGTCGAAGCTGCACGGCACTTGGGCATCAAGCTCGTGATCGCGGAGACCGACGCTACTGCTTGGGACGAAGAGCTGTCCATGCTGAACGTCACCACTAAGCGACTCGGTGAGCTGTCTGTCGGACGGACCGTCAAGGCGCGGGTCGTTGCAGAGCGATGGTGCACTTTTGAGCGACTGCACGACACGAATGACGGATGAGCGACCACACGACGACTGCCTCATACAAAGACACGCCATCGGCGATGCGACAAATGGTGAGTTCTGCACAAACTTCCTGGCCCTCTCTTCACATGACGAAACAAATGTATTACACAGACCTGTTCTGAAAACTCGTGTGGAACATACTAAGCTCTAGATCTGATTGAATCATCGCCTTGCTCATCATTACCGCTGCATACCATTGGAGAAGCTTTGGGCTAACTTCTCGATCAAACAGATACTCATCAGCATCACGGATTTACGAAGCTGGCCTGGAATAGCATCGTCATTCAATAGTGTGTCCAATAGTTCATTCAACGCAAAAGCCCTGAAAACTCGAATGACTTCATTCAAAGCACATCATGATCAACGCCGTGCGGGTATCGTAGCGCCATTCGCAGTCTCAAAATCAATTCATTCCATTCGTCCATCGATCCATCCTCCTCATACAATGACCTGGTCCATTTCCGTGATATACAGTTTGATATGACTCTCCATCTTCATATACTCCTCCCTCGCAGCCTGCACTTCGTGCTCAATTTGCTCTTTCAAGTCCGCCATCTGCACACACGAAAAAAGTTAGCAAAGCTTCTCCAAGCAACCATGGTCCATCCTACGCAATAGTGCGAACCAGAAACATCAAATCAACAGATGAGGGGAACAATAGACTCGTCAAAACATACCTTCTTCTCCGTCTGCTCAATCCTCACTCTCCTCTTCTCCACCTCCTCGCCCTTCTCCCGTCTCTCACTCGTCAATTCCCGATGCATCTTCCGCAATCCCTCCATCTTGGATTTCGCGTTCTTCGCGCGTTCTTCTGCGTCGTTCCGGAGTTTCTCCGTGCGGTCCGTCCATTGTTGTAATTGTTTCCTGAGCATTTTCTCCTGTCGTTCTACTTCTCTTACATTATTCGACTTCTCGGTGAGTGCTTCGCGGTTGCGAGCTGCAGAGCGGGACTCGTCTTCTTCTTTCGCGAGTTCGGTGGAGAGGTCGGTCAGAAGGCGGTTCAAGGATTGGATGTCTGTTTGAAGGAGGGAGAATGTGTCGCAGGAGGTCTGCAGTGCGCGGGAGCGTCGGTCGAGGACTTCGATCTGGTTGCGATCCGTGTTAAGGTTCGCGGAGAGGTCGCGGAGAGATTGCTCGAGGTTTGCGGGTGATTGTTCGGTATACGGGCGGAGCTTATTGGCTTCTGTACGGGTTTGCATTACTGTAGAGGTTTTGTCTTCGAGGAGGGATTTGAGGCGGGATTGATCTGCTTTCACACGCTCGAGGCGTTCGGTGACGCGTTCTTGGGACTTCTTGAGCTCGAGAAGGCGGGTCTTGAGGTCCGAGGCTTTGCGTTCTTTCTCGGCGAGGGCGGCTTCGACGTTGGCGCGGTTGTGTTGCATTTCTTGCAGATGGTCTTCCTTCTCTTGATTCGCATGGTAGAGCTGCTCGATCGCATTCTTTGTGCGCTCGCTCGAGTTGTAGTGTTCGTCGATCACTGCTGTTTGCGACTCGCGAAACCGGATGAAGTTGATGATGTAGCTGAAGATTTTGACAAGGCGAGGGTGTGTCGGGCGGTAGACGTCGGAGAAGGTAAAGTCTTTGATGCCGCATTCGAGGAGGAGTTTGCGCATCGTGATGAAGAAGCCCATGAGCTCGCGTGTGTCGGCAGTGAAAATCTTTTCGTACTCGTCGGCGCCGCACATGTCTTCGGCTGCGGCTCGCATGGCGGGTGCGACGATTTCGCGTGTGGTCATCGTGAGGAGTTCGGCGAACCATTCGAAGACTTTTTGGATTTGCTGGGGATTCGGTTTTCGAAGGTCGTCGATGCTGAAGTTGATGCCAATGTCGCTGATACATCCTGCTATCTCTTTGTCGGGCTATGACATGTGTTAGACATGCGCGCGCATTGCTGCATGTGTTGTGTTGTCCGTACCAATGTCATAAACGCATCTTCATCCGGCTCTTTTCGCTGCTTTTGCTGGCTTGAAGGAGGCTGCTGGCTTCGAGCCATACTCATGCGGGGATTATAGTCCATACTGGGCATTCTGGTCCGTCGAGGTATGCTGTTGTCGTAGGAGGATTTGTGCTGAGCTGTCTGAAGTGTCAATCTTGAAGTCGAAGTCCGTCAAATCAACATCGCGTCTCGTTAGCGCCAAACACGAGCTCGCGCCCGTTGCCATGTGCGGGGACTTCCGTCTCGCCCAACGTCAGGTCTTGGTCGACTTCACCACCATCTCATCACCATCCGTGGGTGTCCATGATCTTCGATGTCGGTACCTTTACCTCTGTCGTCACCTCGCCACACCTGCGAGATGTATATATTCTTGTCCGGTTCCTTCTTGCTTCGTCGCCGGTCTGCCAGGACTTCAACCGAACCGCCAATTCAACACCTCCCACACCTGCCCATCGGTATGGACAGCACCCGTGCCTTTCAAGACTTGCAATGCGTACATTCGTGGCCAGACCACTGATCTTATTTGAGAGACCGGTGAACAGATCATCGGTTACAGGGGTGGGGAGTTGTGCTGTGTCCTGATGAGAACTGCAATCTTTTCACTCCTTGCGAGCGCAGCCAATTGCGGATCAAGCACTATTACATTTACAGCATGCAACGCGGTTTCCCACCGCTCGACTAGACTTCCGCCTGATGCAGAATTTGTCCTCATATTTGGCCATTGTCGCACCACTTGGGCGCTTGTTGACTTGTCGACCGTGGATAGGACCCCGCATTGACAGTGAAAAGATTTTTATCTTCATTGCACAGACATACTCGTGCAACAGCTCGGTAGGCTACCAGTTTCGTGCTGTTATCCGCTTTAAATTCCCTTATTCGGAGCGATGGTGCTTTCTGCCATCGTCTTTGCATCATTTCATACCACCAAGGCAGAACACTACCGCTGGTATACACTGTTCCTGGATCCCAACATCTTTCTTTTGCAGTATTCTCACCATGAATTGCTGCACCGATTTGACACGGTGCACGTCCCATACCCTTCGTCCTCTTAAACAAAACCTCGTCCGGCCTTGCTTTTTCTCCCTCCTTCCTCTTCTCTTACGACCCCAGAGCCTCTCGTTGCCAACATGAAGGTCACCTCACTCGCTGCGGCCATTTCTGCCATTTCGGTCGCTACAGCAGCTCCGCAGTACGGCTACCCGCAAGAAGCACCTCAGTACGCTACTTCGGAAGAGGCGCCGCAGTACTACACCTCGGAGGCGGCACCTTACTATGCTGCTCCGTCCGAGGTCCAGTATGCCACGGAAGAGCACCCTCAGTGTATGACGATCAAGTTCCGCGCCGACTTGCCGCGCTGACAATCTCAGATGAAACCACCTCGCAGGTGAACCACCCGGTTTACTCCAGCCAAGCCCCGTCCTACCCCATCGGGTCCTCCGAGGAGTCTGTGTATCCCATCTCCAGCACCTCCAGCACCACCACGAAGCGCCACTCGACCAAGTTCATCACGATCACGAAGACAATTCGAACGGCTATTTCAGGAATGCCTTCCACCGTGGTCATCACCATTCCCGAGACCGTCACTGTGACCGACGATCCCGTCGATGCTACAACTTCGGCTGAGAGCACATCGACCGACACCGACTCAACTGGTAGTAGCACCTCTACAGGAAGCACCTCGACCGATGCCAACTCGCCCGAAAGCACCTCGACCGAATCTACTACCGAATCTGCTTCAGACTCTACTACAGAAACTGCCTCCGCCACCGATTCTGCTACAAGCACTGCCACCGATTCCACTTCAAGCGATTCCTCATCTACGTCTGCTTCTACCTCTTCCGCCGCTACGCCTGTCCCAACTGATCAGTCTTGCGACTCGCTCAACAACAGCAACAATGGAGAGGTTAGCAGTGGTGACAAGGACTTCAGCTTGCAATGCGGAATGCCCGTGGATGGAACACCTCTCGGCACGTCTTCGAGCGCGGATTCTTTCGGAGAGTGCCTGAACGATTGTGGTGCAACAGACGGGTGTGCCGCTTTTACCTTCAATCCGACCACAGCGACCTGCACCCTCATGTCGTCCGTCAGCGATGGCCTGCCGGATGACACTAATGGCGACTCTGGCGTCGTGATCCCTGGATCCAGCACTACTTCATCTTCAAGCGCGACGGCTACAACGACGTCAAACGACAGCAGCTCCACTACTTCCGATTCCGCGAGCACCACTGATAGCGACTCCGCGAGCTCTAGCCAGACCGACTCTCAGACAACCGCCTCAGCCTCCCAGACAGACACTACCACAACTGATTCTTCCTCTGGATCGGGAGTGACGACTGCATCAAGCGCGTCTCAAACGAGCCAGTCTGAATCAACAACGGAATCTGGCGCTCAGAGTGATACCACGGGGTCCGCCAGTCAGACCTCAGACAGCTCTGCCAGTCAAACCTCGGACAGCTCCGCCAGCCAGACTGATACTTCGGCGACCGACTCACAGACTTCCAACTCTGCATCGACGACCATAGATATCTCTGCTAGCCAGACCGAGAGCTCGACATCCGATTCGCAGACTTCAGGCTCGGCGAGTACCACGTCTGACGAGAGCGCGACCTCCGACATCGGCTCCGCGGCTTCGGAAAGCGCCTCATCGCAGTCTACATCGACCGACTCTGCCACCTCGGCTTCGCAAACTTCCGACTCGACCACTTCAACCGATAGCACTCTCACCACGCCGCAGACTACCGTTGTTTCAAGCACGACGGTTGTCGTTCCGACCTCGACCAACTCCGAGCAGGCTTCAACTACGTCTTCGACTGAGCGAACCACGTCTTCAACTACACAAAGCACATCCGAGGCGGCCTCGACCACGTCTTCGACCACGCAAAGCCAGACCACAACCGCTAGCACATCGCAGAGCTCCACCAGCGGTTCGACAACCACCAGCAGTGATTCTACAGCATCTTCAGCTGGGGCCACGACTTCTAGTTCCACCACGATTTCTGGTTCCGCCACCACTTCCGGTGCTTGCTCTTCCATCGGTTCTGGCAACACATTCGGTAATGGATACACTGCTCGTTGCGAGACTGACTACCACGGATTCGAAGATGGTAGTGCTGCAGCTGATAGCTTCGCTGAGTGCGCGCCGCTCTGTGACGCTAAGGACAGCTGCGTCGGCTTCTCTTACAACGGAGAAGTCTGCTTCTTCAAGTCCGCCCAAGGAACTACCCGCCGCTCGGATCCCAATGTTGATGCTGCATTTAAAGAGAGTTCATCGGGAGGGACGACATCGACGACCACCACGACCGTGGCGAATGCGAAGCGTCAAGCATACTACACAGAGACCAAGCCGACCTACCAAGTACCTTCGACCTACCAGCCTCCTGTGCCGACCTATCAGGCACCTTCAACATACGGTCTGTCTTCTCCAGGCTATCAGGTGCCTTCAACATATGAAACTTCAACGCCTATTTATCAGGCCCCTTCCACATATGGACTATCAACGCCCGGCTATCAGGTGCCTTCAACATATGTCGTGTCCGTACCAACGTACAGTGCACCGGCCCCTTATCAAACAACCGTGCCTGGGTCGTATCAGCCTTCATATGTTGCTTCTACCCCAAACTACGTGGTAAGCCAGGCTACTTACCAGGCCCAGTACAAGCGCGCTGAAGAGGGACACCCTGCTTTGCCGATGACCTACGCGTGCAACCCTGCTCACTCCTACCCGAATGGCCAGAGCTGCATCTCTACCGCCGGAAGCCTGACTCTCGTCTCACCCAAGTCCCACGCTGCTCATTACCAGACGACGAGCGAGCACCACGCTGTCTACACTACGGAGGAGTCGCACCCAGTCTACGTTGCGTCTCCAAAGTCCTCGCCTGCCTACGTGGCCTCTCACCCAACCTACGTTGCGTCTCCAAAGTCCTCGCCTGCCTACGTGGCCTCTCACCCAACCTACGTTGCGTCTCCAAAGTCCTCGCCTGCCTACGTGGCCTCCCACCCAACCTACGCTGCGTCTGTCAAATCTACCATTCCGAGCTATGCTGATTCTACCAAGCACTACGAGACTTCCTCCAAAGTTTCGTACCACAGTTCGCCGCCAGCAAGCTACCAGACGAAGCATACTTCGCTGCCCGCTTCTTATCAGACGAAGAACAGCTCGCCGCCAGCTTCGAAGCCACCAACCTACCAGACGACGACGAAGACACATGCCGTCGTTCCTTCCATACCAGTGTCTAAAGCAACCTACGCGGCGTCCTCTCTCGTGCCTCCCCCAGTTTCGAGGGCTTCATCTCCTCCACCGGCTCCACCTGCCAATACTCCGGTCTATTCTGGAGGAAAGCCACCAGTCGCTCCGCCAGCCTCTCCGCCAGCCTCTCCACCCCCCCCCCCACCCCCCCCCCCAGCCTCTCCACCCCCTGCTCCACCAGCCTCTCCACCAGCCTCTCCACCAGCCTCTCCACCAGCCTTTCCACCAGCTGCTCCACCAGCTGCTCCACCAGCCTCTCCACCACCTGCTCCTCCAGCTGCTCCGCCCGCCGCGCCTCCAATGGCTCCCCAAGCAGCGCCGCCCGCCGTTGCTCCACCAGCGTCTCCTCAGGCTGCTCCTCCCGCCGCTCCGCCAGTAGCTCCACCAGCTCCACCAGCTACCCCGGTTTACACGGGCGCGGCCGAGCACAAGGAGTTCTCTCCCACGTTCGCACTTTTGCCTCTAGCTTTTGTGGTGTTCGTGTTGTGAGCAACCTGAATGACGGAATTCTCGAGATCATCTGCGGCTCGCGCGGCCGATATCTCTGGCGGATCGCATACTCTACATGTCGGACGAATAGAGATTCCTGCGCTTCGTGCGCGGAATCGGAAAGATGGATTAATGTTTATTAGAAGAAAGGTTCCAGCCGGATCCAAGCGTTGGAATGCTTCGAGCTGCCCGTCATACTGGGTGTAATCTTTAGCTGCGGTACTGTAGAATCGTATATAATGTCGATTGGAACATACTCATTGCTTCAACTCCCTTTGATAATCAGTACTATACCTCTGTGCAATGATTGGTCGGTCTGCCTCCGGAGATCGGTCCGTCCGCTTATGCATGTGCATCGTTATGCCTGATAAGGTGCTGGGTGTCCTGGGTGTATACGAGCTCGAGCTCTTCGAACGTGCTGTTTCAACTGTCTCCGGCATCGTCGAGAGTGCGTCAGGCGCCGTCCGACCCGTCACTTGACATCCTCTGTTTCACGCTGTCGCGATCGACTAAGTCCGGAAGCCTGACATATAGGAAGGGACGGACGTCATGGTTACTAAACAGTAGCACCCTCTGTATGCAAAAGCACCATTCCCGATCGCAACTTGACACCCTTTCGATACTTCTGGAGATCTCGTCGCCCATGTTTCGCACGTATACGGAAAGAAACCTTCGACCGCCATGGACTTTGCCATGAATGGAGTCGCGGGAAAGCCTTTACCGCAGACCGCGGTGTCGTCGAGAACTACAAATGGAGCCAACACCGGCAAGCCGAAGCAACAACGCAGTCGAAGGAAGAAGGACGTGGAAGAGGACGATCCATCGAAGAGAAGATGTGTCTCCACGGCGTGTATAGCATGCAGGAAGAGGAAGAGCAAATGCGACGGCAACCTCCCTGCGTGCGCGGCCTGCTCGCAGGTGTATGGAACGGACTGTATATACGACCCGAACTCGGACCATCGGAGGAAGGGCGTGTACAAAAACGACGCGGATACACTCAAGACGAAGGAGTCGACGCTGCAGACGATCATTCATGCGATCTTGAATTATGCTGAAGAAGACGTGCCGGACCTGGTACAGGAGATCAGGACTTGCGAAAGCTTGGATGCTGTGGCGGACAAGATCGTGGCAAAGGAGAATGGAGGAGATAACGGCGATGACCGAGGTGGAAGGATTTCTATGGAATTTTCGGAACGGGCACCGCGAATGTCGACATTTGAGTCGCATTTGTACGGCAAGATGGGAGACTTACGGCTGGACGAAGGCTCCGTACGATATATCGGCGGAACGAGCCATCTAATACACGCCGGGCAGGGCTCTCCAACTCCGCCCAATACGGACGAATATCTCCCGCAGGAGAACGCAATCACTTCCTGGACGAACGTGACGGACGATCCGCAGCTGGTTCTGCACTTACTCAATATGTACTTCACCTGGCATTACACCTTCTTCACACTATTGTCTAAACAGCTCTTCTTCCAGGACTTTACTCTTGGCCGACCTCCTCCAGGGACAAGACGGAAAACGCAGCATTGCACGCCGCTGCTTGTCAATGCGATTCTGGCGCTGGGATGCCACTTCACATCACATGCGGGAGCGAGAGTAGATCCGGAAGATTCGGCGACCGCAGGCGATCACTTCTTCCGGGAAGCGAAGCGGCTGATCATGGAGAATGACGAGCATGAGAAGCCTAGTCTCACCACAGTGCAAGCTTTGGCGCTGATGTCTGTGAGAGAGGCTGGATGTGGTAGGGAGGCGAAAGGCTGGGTCTACAGCGGCATGTCATTTCGTATGGCGTGCGATATGGGATTGAACCTGGACTCAAGCTCACTGAGTACTAGCAAAGAAATCAGCGGCGATGACAACGAGGAGGACAACCGGAAAGTCACGTTTTGGGGCTGCTACCTGATTGATAAGTGTTGGTCCAACTACATGGGTCGTCTGCCACAACTACCGTCAGCAATTGTCGCCGCGTCAAAGTACGACGTCTTTCCAGAGGAGGACTCTTCCCAGTGGAGCCCATATACCGACTCTGGATTTACACAGGCACACGCACAGCCTGCTCGAACACGAGCAGTGGCACTGCAGATATCTAAGCTGTGCGATATCAGTAATGACCTGATGACCCACTTCTACAATCCCATTGACATGGAGAAGACCAGGGGAAAAGCGGCGGAGCTCAGGAAGCTCTCCGACATCCACACCAGACTCGAATCATGGCGAAGGGATCTTCCAAAGGAGTTTGAGCCAAAGGAAGGAGGCCTGTCTTCGGTTCTGGTCATGCAGTGAGTATGTTGTGCGTGGTATTGGCTAACATCGCTAACATTACCCACCAGTATGTTCTTTCAGTTGCTGTTCATTCATCTCTTCCGACCTTTCTTGAAGTACACACAAGCAACATCACCACTACCGAGCACTGTCAGCCCACGCAAGCTATGCACGCAAGCAGCAGCCATGATTTCAAAGCTCATGCGACTGTACAAGCGATCTCACGGGCTGAGACAAATCTGCAACATTGCAGTCTACATCGCGCATTCGGCGTGCACGATTCATCTCCTCAACTTGCCCGACAAGAATGCCAAACGGGACATCGTCCATGGTGTGAAGCATCTCGAGGAGATTGCCGAGAGCTGGCTTTGTGCGAGGCGGACACTCGCCATCATGAGCATGCTAGCAACAAAATGGAATGTCGACTTGCCAGACGAAGCAGCAGCAGTTCTCGCTCGAACGGACGCCAAGTTCAGCTCTTACCACCGAGAGATACAGTCGCCGGCATCGAGCCAGAGGCGGGAGTCGGATCTCATGAGTGTGCCAGAACATCTCGCTATGCAACCCACTCAGACACCAGCCCTCGTGCAACCGACCACCGCACACAACTCACCCATCTACCATACCGCTCCAACCATGTTTGTTCCCCCCGTCATTGGTGTATCCGGCTCAGCAACAGTACGCTCTCACGAACCACATTTTCCCGCCCCACCCGCGGATGCATACAGCTTACGCGCATCCCAGTTTCCCTCCGCCGCTACCACTCCCGTAACCCCACAGAACCAAGCTCGACAGCACTCTACACGAGCAGGCGCCAGTCCCAGTGACATGTTCGGCGGCGTGGAGCAGCTGCTGCGTGACAGTCATGACTGGGCGTATCGGGACCAGGCACAATTCGCGACTGGGTTTGGGAACTGGAACTCCCCACCAGACGCGGATACTGCAGCTTGGGCAGCGAATATGATGTCCAATGCTCCACTGGCGGGAAGTGTGGCGCCGGCACGTCAGCACAGTCAAGCCAGTGCAGTCAGCATCCCGATGAACGCGCAACCTGCCGGATATGTGCCGACCGCGAGCGCTACTTTGAATGGTGCGAATGGTGTGGCTGTCAATGGAACGGGGAATGTTGATGGCCTGATGACGAATTGGCTGAACAGTATGACTGCTTACAATACCATGGCGACGACTTATAACGAGGATGAGTGGTACCACTGAAGACGTTGGAATTGGTTCACCGGCGCATTTGGGATCGGAAAAGAGGCTATACCCGGACATTGGAGAATCTGTAAACAGAGACCATGATTAATCGACTTAACGTTGTTGGAAGATCAAGACATTTTTGTTGATACTGTGACTGCACAGATGACAGTCATCCGAGATGATAATGAACACTTGGATGCGATTGCTACGATGGATTATGATTAGGGTTAGGGTTATCCAAAATCTAATCCACACCATCTCTGCCTCTCATGCTTGCATCCTTGGAAGTCCGCTTCGGTCTGATCGACTCTTGGATCCAAAACAATCATCAATCATCATTCTTTACGCCTTGCTGTCTGTATCCAAGCGTGTCATGTCGTAGGCCCATCTTGTTGAGTTCTCATCCCGCTTCGAACCATCTTCTCGCCTTTACTGCCCGGCTCCGGCCGTGTTCCGTCGTCGCGCTTCAGTTGTGTGCTCGGCACCTCCACGCAGGCGGCATGGATCGGGACTACTGATCGGAGTCGTCCAGCTCGAAGTCGCCCATTCTCTCCGGAAGGTCCGCCTGAGGGGAGAACGAGGCAAGACTTCCCGGATTGTACAGCTGGAGGCGACCCCAAGAATGAGCCTGAGGTGTAGCGGTTGGAGGTAGCACAACCTCGGGCAGTTTCCAACGTTCTTCGAAAGATGGAGTAGGTACTTCGATCCGACGGGACGCGTCTGACGGGTGAAGCAAACGATGCGAGGCGCAATTGTCTGCAATATGCGAGGCTGATGGCGCTGTCCTGGTCATGGACTGGGGAGCTGACAGTCCGAGATTGTGGAATCCAGTGCCGGAATCGAGGGCCGGAACCGTTTGAGGGCGAGTGTGAGTTGGCTGCATCGCAGGCTCGGGAGGCTCGTCGTCTTCAGCTTCGTCATCGCTGTCTTTGTCGACACGGTTGCCTGTCCTCCTCTTGCTCGCACGTCTGGTGTTGCTAAGCTTCGATGTGATCTTGCGCTGCACAAGCCGCATGGGATTTTCGGCGATGTCTCGAATGAACTCTCCGACAATGGCATCCGCAGCAACGTTGCCATAGTCTCGCAGGGTAATGATGATCAGCTCCAAACGGTCAGAGCACTTCAGAGTGACTTTGGGGGCACGTGGAATGCGGTCCTTGACGATCGCTTTGTCCAAGTTCTTGGATGCTTTCGCAACGTTGAGGATACCGTTCTCGTGAATGTCGTAGACTTCTTTCTGCTTCTGGTCAGTTCTGGATTTCGAGCGCTACAGCCTGTAGTAGACAATCGAACTTCCGCCGCAAAAGGCTTACCAGAATCATCCATGCAAACCACTCCGCCTGACGCACTGATGGTGGGAACTCATTGATGACCGCAACCTGATGTTCATACTTGTTCAGCCAAGTATTCCATGCTGCGCGCTCCATGCCGGTGGGACAAGGGCCCTTCGAGTCGGATGCCATGGCGTTCACCATCCTTGCGACAAAGTGCTTCTCGTTGGCTTTGACCATCTGGACATCGTCGAAGTCGGGAGCCACTTTGACGCGCATGGCTGGGCTGCGAACAGCGTCGTCGATGCTGTTGAATGCCAGAGTCGTTTGCGCTGGCGGTCTCGAATCTTCCCCGGTCACGGTCGCCTTCTTCGGTTGCGCGCACTCCTTGTCCGCGTTTCGCGTCATACCACTGCCGTCGGCTGGACTGCCACTGCCCGCCATTTCTAGTTTGGTAATCCGAGACGCTTCGATGCGCGCCGTTGCTGAAGTTGGCGGTGGTGATGGCGGTGATCGAGGTGATCGAGGGTTCATGGCGAGATCTTGAAAAGAAAGAGAGGAGTGGAAATGACGGAAGGACAAAAGACTTGCTACTTGAACGGACAAGCACCTAGTCTGAGGCACTCTTGCCAAGCTTTTGGCTTGAGGAAGTGAATGAACAGCGCCTGATGAGATTAGTCCGACTCACCAGTATCCGATCCACAGTTGCCTCCAAACGCACCCTGCGAGATTGAAGACGACCGCAGGTTCATTCCGCCGCTGCATGGCTATTTGACAAGGCCGCCATAATATACACCCCGCACATCCACCAGCTTCCTTCCTCTTGCTCGCGCAACATCCTCAGGCAAACGCTGGTTGGTTAGAGCTTCGAAAGCAGCTTTGACCACATTCATCTTGTTTCTTGATCGAGGCGTCCGAGCTGCGAGGTCGTGAATACCAGCTGCTCGAGCCAACTCGAATATCAGAGATTGGCAGCGATTGCCGAAGCCTGCGAGTCGTGTCAGAATGTCTCTGAAAGAGTAATACTGCTACCAACATACCTGGCGGTCTTGCAGACAGCTTGACGACACTCGCGCCCACTTTTGCCTCCACTTCACCAAAGATCGTCCTCTCCTCGTACCGTGGAATCGGTTTCATGTTCCTGATAGCGTTCATCATCGCCTGCCGCCGTCCGTCTTCGTCTTCGGCAGCTTTGCCCTCTCCAATGCCCAGCATGCCTTCTTGGTTTCCAGCGATGGTCAAAAAGTACAGACTTGCAATCTTGCCCATTCTTGTCTGGTTGACCACGCGATGTGTGACCAAATTCTTGACTCGAATTCTGCGGATCTCCTGCGGTGTGAGCCCGGTCTGTTGGCAAAGGCGTAGCAGGTGCTGGTCTTCTTCCGTCTTCTCGTCTGCCTGCTTCTTGTCCGACCTCGCTGACTTCTCTCGATGTTGGGAGCTCATGGCATCGGTCACAGGTTGTGCGCCTGGCGTGAGCTCTGCATGCATCTCGGCATCAATTCCGTGAGGTGCCTTGTCCACAATCGGTCGTACTGTCGCAAAGTCGTCGATGTAGTCGATGCGCATGGGATCTGAGCGAAAACGTCCTTGGGTCATCATATCTGTCGCATCGATCGCCTTCTCTCCTGCTTCAATGGCTGCCATCTGCTCTGGAGTGTACTTCATCGCCAGCAACTTCTTCTCGCGTGCAGTGTACGGTCTTAAGTGAGCTGCTAGAGCATCGACCTCAGATTGTCGTGTGGACGCAATGCCCAGGTCTTCGGCTTTGATGTTCGGATAGCGACTTCGTGTTGTTCGTTTTCGGGCTTGCTCGACGGGCGTGGAGGTGAATGAGCGGCGGGCATTGTTGGCAGATTGGGTGACAGTCGACTTGAGTCGACATGGCAAGCATTGATAGGTCTTCGAGGGATTCATGGCGGCGATGTCTTGTGTTGTCGTGTGGATGATCGAAGGAGAGACGTCCAGACTTTGCCAAAGACCTCCGGCTTGGCATCGTCTCGCGACCAACTCCCATCTGATGGGAAGCTTCCCGCACTATTTCTACCTCACCATGGCACTGCCTACAACAGCAGCGAACAACGCGGCATGTCACCGTGGCCGTCAATGGGTGTTGCGGTCATTCATCGCCAGTCTCGGCGGCTCGGGCGTCCTGCCCACGATCCAGAATGCTCAACGGAGAACTTTCTCGGTATCGCCCAAATGGAGGAACCCTAGACAGCGGGTTCGACGAGATGCGAAAGAGGACTTTGCCCTTAACGACATCAATGACGGCTTCGCTGCGCCAGTCTACGGGCATGAGTACGCCGCTCAAACGCCGGCTGTTGAGGAGAAGATACCATCTACTGAGGAGGCCGCCACCGAAGCTCCGGATGTTTTGGAGAGGGAAATGGCTCAGCCAGAGACCTCTGTGGCCAGCGAGGCTGCATCGCGACAGCAGGAACACGTGCCTTGGTATCTTCAAGTAGATCCGCCAATACCAACACAAGAGAACAACATCTCAGCGCGCCAGAAGCTCCCCGACCTGCCGGACCACTCGCCTCCGATTCTTAAACCTCTTCTTTCGCAAATCTCCATTGACCTCGGTCTTGACGATCTCACGATTCTCGATCTACGTACTCTCGATCCACCTCCTGCCCTCGGGGCCAACTTGCTCATGCTGATCGGCACTGCACGTTCCGAGAAGCATCTCCATGTTTCAGCCGACAAGCTATGTAGATGGTTGCGTTCCCAGTACAAGCTGAGTCCTTTCGCGGATGGGCTACTGGGAAGACAAGAGCTGAAGTTGAAGTTACGGCGGAAGGCGAAGCGGTCTAAGCTGATGTCGGCTGTGGGCGTGAAGAGCACTGCGGAGACCGAATTGGATGAAGGAATCAGAACTGGCTGGGTTTGCGTCAACGTCGGGCGAGTAGACGGAGGCGATCTGCCCAAGACAGAGGAGGAGATCGCAAGAGAGCAGAACTTCGTTGGGTTCGGAGAGAGGAGCACGGGATCAAGGATTGTGGTGCAGATGATGACCGAGGAGAAAAGAGGCGACCTGGATCTGGAGAAACTATGGGCTACGATTCAGCGGAAGTCTGACCGGGAAAAGCAAGCACTGCTTGCCGAGGACGAGATGGCGAACACGGAGGAGCCGCTATCTGAGGCAGTCCCTCAGAATGAGATACCAAATGTCGACGAATTACCCAAGGAGACTCGGCCTGGACCACCGCCAGGAAGCGAACTCCCCTACCTTCGTGGCGTTAACGGACAACGTGGACAAGCTCGCAGCTTTCATACCTACGCTCCACGTTTCCGTCAGGCTTTCTTCAGCGGTTCGAAGAGTCAATCAGCAGCTGATGATTTTACATCACTGGATGTGGATTGGCCCACAAAAGCCACAGATGAGCCAAGTTCTCCTGCCGCTGAGGTACATCGGAAAGACGATCAGACCGTCGATGTCCAGGACTTCCTCAAAACATGGCGCAGCTATCCGCAGACCTTCCGACCTCGCAGCCGAGAATTGTACGTATCGTTCTTCAAGGCTTTGGGAGAAGGAAAGCTTACGCCTCTGTCCGTCGAAGACAGCGGTAGTAGCGCGGAGCTTTATGAAGGTGTGGGCAGACCGGACGTCGACGCTGACCAGCCTACATCTGATGTTTCCGAAAAGTCGTTACAGGCGCAGGCATACCTCGAAGCGCGGGAGTTCCTGCGGAACGCGCTGGACGATATGGAGGCAGAGGATCCGACCGTTACATTCGACGGAGTGCGCGCAGCAGACGCCAATGGCGCCAGCGACATGGCCGGAGCGGTTGATTTGGCGATGGGCATCTTGCGGTCCATAAGATTCGTCGACCCCGAGAGCAGATCGAAGGAGTGGAACGACGTGCGAAGTCGATGTGAGACGTTCCTGCGCAGAGTGCTCAAGTCGGCATGAGGAAATGGTGTGATGAAGATCTTGTAAGTGCTCTGTATCATAGCTGTAAATACCATCCACCACATTGACGGCCATCCAGAAGGGCATGTCTCATCTCGTTACCGGCTCCCTGCAGCATATGAGCGCCTTGGCGCCAAAACCTCTCCCGCTTCCGCGCGTTGTTTGTCGACACAACGCCATCAACATCGATCTACTTCTACCTCATCTTCCTTCTACTTCTTTACCATCGAGACGACGTCTCCGCCACCACATTGCATCGCACCCAGTACTACAACTGAAGGGGAAAATGTTCTCAGTCCTTTGCTGCGCACGCCGCCGCCGACAAGACGGCCTGCAGCACGATGCTTTACCACCGCCGCGGATGGTAGAACGTGCCATAGCGCTCCCAACAACATTTTCACCGGCTGCCGCGAAGCCCATCTTGCCATCAATCGAGGACTCAATATCGCCGTCACCTGCCAAATCAACGGTACGCCATTCAGCCAGCGCATCAAAACATCACTCCGCGGGCGAGCTTCTTCCGGCGATCGACTTCACGACATTCAACGTTCCACTGGACGGCAAGGAAACGCAGTTAATACATGACTCTCCGCCGACTACAGGGAGGCTCGCCGTTCACGGAGTCGCTTCGGGACCGAGCATTTGGACATCATTGCCAGAGAACCTTCCGTCTAGCGCGAGTGCGCAAACTACGACTGATGAAATTACACTCGTCGCGCAGGCCAGCGAATCGGATCCCCAGTCGGTCGTACCAGTTTCCTCCCCCTCTCAAGCCACGCCGCCCGCGGACGACCCGGTTGTCGAAGCGCTGATTCAGTCATTGGACTTTGCTACATCTTATTTTCGCCAAGTCATCCAACGCACGATCAAGACCAACCTCGATACACGCATTCAAGATCTCCCACAAGAGCTGAGCGATCGCATACTCGAATGCTACCTCGACTCTACGATGCCAATGGGAGACGCTGCTGTCAACATTGACCACACACGCGAACCTGTCAAAGTACCGGCAGCACTGCACATCGACAGGGGTCTTCGCTCGAAGTATGCGAAGCTGTACTATCGCCATGGACAATTCAACATCGCCGAAGAGGTTGGCTGGACGCCAGCACTGTTCGCGGCGCGCATCCTGAAATGGGTATCAATGGTAGCTCCTGAGCATCGCCGACTGATTTCCACAGTCAGGGTCGGCGTTCCCGAAGTGCCATCAGCGCCGGAGTTTCGGAGCATTCATACGTGTATGATCACGCTCGCTCTTCGTGGGCACCCGTTGTTGAAGAGATTGGCGATGCATGAGAAGCTGTGTGTTTACAGCGATGAGGGCGAGTATCGGGTTGAGGATTTGGGGTTGCCGAGGGCGCCGGAGGAGAATGACCATTAGTCGTTCGTCTGCTGCGAGGGCTTGTTGCCATACAAGAATGTGCTAAAAAGGGATGCGGACTCATGGGTGCTTGCATTCCTGGGCGATGGCAGACATGAGATTATGTGCCCAAGAGGGGGACAGGATGCACAAAGCTCACAGCAAGAACTTCCAACCTTGCGATCGGCCACGCAGAGGAGATGCGTCTTATAAATGCTGTGCAGGTCGGAGTTCGCATCGCTTCTCTATGAGGTACGTCTACCTTTTTCTGATCTTCAAGAAAGCAAAATCCCAAACATTCTCTTGTGGTGTTTTCAATCCATGGTAGAGTTCCAATGGTTGGCGTCTCGTCAATGCTGTACAGTCGGAAAAACGCGCATTGAATTCACCACGAGGTATGTCCACCTTTCTCCCTCTCCAAGCGGTATTGAAAAAAGTCGTGTGCTGCCGTCAAACTGTGGTAGAGTCCGTTCCAATGGTTGAATCCCCGAGCAGCTCTATTGTAACCATGGATCTCATCTGAGTCATCTCATCATAATCATCTGGACCTGCCATATCTTGCGCACCTTCAATTGGCATGCTCCTATTTGAATCTACTTCTTTCCCGTTTGATTTCGTTCCCACCGGCTTAACACCACCATTGGCTTCTTTGACAAGGCTACCGACACAATAACGATGGCTCCGAAACGAGAGCGCACTCTCGAAGGAGAAAGGCCATCACCGGCACATACAACAAAAGAGCCCCGCATGGTAGAGGACTTGATTGTGACGAGAAAGTTCGCCAAACTCGACAGGATCCTCGGAAGTCATCTCCAGGAAGCTCTTGGGAAGCGCCTCGAGAGGAGTGATCTCATGCTAGAGAAGCCTTCTCCACTTCCAGCACACACATCCAAGAAGAGACGCCTGGCCAAGGATAAGATCGAGACCGTGAACACGGTTTTCTACGGCGGGGATCTTGAAGGACGGGCTCAGGCATTACTCGCCGAACGCATTCAGAAACTGCCGCAAGAGCTGCAGGATATCATACTGGACCAATTTCTAGCGGCAACACTGCCGTCAGACACCACGCGCGTCACTATCCTAGACAGATGGTGCTCTTCCGGGAAACACTTTGCCCAGAAACGGAAGACTTTCAACATCCCGCTTGCGCTCTGGGTCAATCAGAAGACTCGTGCGAAGTATGCTAAGCAAAACTGCCGCGATCAGCTGCTGTGCATTGAGACCATCGGCACCATATTCAATCCCAGATGTATTGATATGGCGATAGATTCGTGGTTCGGCGTGATAGACCCTCAGCATCGTCACCATCTCGGCAAGATCCTCCTCAAGTTCGTGGCCCAGGGCTATGCTGTCATGCCTGGGGGAGGTCGTCACTGCCTCGATGTCAGCGGCGTGGAATTTTCCATGGCAAACGAGTACCAGTCACACCAGGCCTCACCAAGAATGTCTGCTCTTGAGCTGCTCTCAAAGCCTTGGAGCTCTCTTTCCTACCGCGAAGTGCAGGCATATGTTTCTGGGATCGGTCTGCGGACTTGCATCGCGAAGGTGGAGGACTATTCGTTATTCGGTCACTTGCCCACTGATCAGGCTCGCGTTGCAGCACTTGTGAGATCCTCGCTAAGAATCGAAAACCGGACACGATCATGATCATCCAGTCCACGCCGACATCTGATGAGCCAGCTCCGCATCCTGCAGTGGACGCAGCAGTCTTGTGGAAATGTCCAATTTGCTGACTGGAGTAGTTTGGGGCGGCAAGGGAGCGCTCGTGGCCAGTGGAGAGGTAGGGAAGACCGCCACGAATGATGGCTGTGGGCATGGCCGTAGCATGTCTGGCAGTCTGCGAGGAGTCGACACAGCGCCGCCTGCAATCATGGCACTTGCCATCATGACTGCGAGACAACCGACCAGCACCTCTCCACCTGGCACTTCAACGCCACACACACTCAAAGCACAGTCCCACCCAGAAATCCCAAGCGCAGCTGCAGACGATGGTGATACAGTCTTAGATCCAGACTCGCCATCACTCGAAGACAGGATTTAAGGCCTCCTGCACGAGCTGCAACTTGAGATTCTGGACTTCGTCCTCCATGAAGCGCTCCCATCGAAGTGCATGCAAGTCACCAGCGGCAAGACTCGTAGCTCCCTCACTACGCGACAAAGAGGAATTGTCTCTGAGACAGGTCCACGAACCTGCATCACAAACATGCCCAAGGATTTGGCTTGGAGTAATTCGCCCATAAACGGGATGTGCGTTTGCATACTGTGCGAGCCGTAGGAGGGAACTACTATTGCTTGCGGCAACAATTGGAAAGATCAACATGCTGTAATGAGTGAGTGACGAAGTGAGCCAAATCGTTCAAGAAGAATGCGCTCAGGCGATCCCTCTCTGAGAAGTAATTCCGTACCTCATCAAACCACTCTTAGCTCACCTGCGCTGCGTTCATGCTGTTATCGTGCAGCGTTTGCACGTGAAAGCCTTGGCATATCTTCGCTTCACTAATTGCGGCGGCTCGTTGCTTCGACTCCTGTCATTTACCTTCTCTTCCCAAGGCTTCGACGTCGTCACCGATTCCCAAACATTGTCGCCACCAGTATGGCTCCGAAACGAGAGCATGACGACGCAGAGCTCAGCCCACCACTCCCACAAGCATCTACGAAGCGACTGAAGCTCACCTCCAAGAACGCACTTGCACCCAGCAAGAGAGTCTCCGGGCATCTCATCCAAAAGGCTCTAGCAAAGCGCATCACGAGTCTTCCGCACGAGTTGCAAGACGAGATTCTGGAACACCTGCTCGCTGCTTCGTTGCCGTCCGGACGGGCGGAGCTCACCATCGGCGATCACTACACCACCTTCACCTTCCCACTCGCACTCAAGATCAACCGCAAGACTCGTGCCAAATACGTGGAGCAGTTCTTTCGCCAAGGTCAGGTGATCGTCGTCGAAACTGTCAACGACAATGATACTGCCGTCATTGACCGCGCCGCTGATGTTGTCAAGAATTGGCTCTTGACAGTGGACTCGCCGCATCAGCGTCTTGTCACCGATCTTCATATCCAAGCTCCCGATGGGAGAGAATATATTTTCGACATTCGAGACTACTACCCCGATTTTGACCCTAAGTCCAACAGCATCTCCATTAAGGCTCATTTCGAGAGACGTCACAGCAGGAACCCGGGAGCGTGGGTTGCACGTTCGTCAGTCGAGATGGAGCACTTCATTTGCTACAGGGCACTGCCTAATCTGCTGGGCCACATGTTGAGTAGTTCGATCTGTGGACCGTCGCGGAGACGTCAACTACGCTCAAGAACTGTGCTCCGTTGAGACGACAGTGGCCACAAGCTAGCATCAGACGGTGGGAGAAGCGACTGCATCTGCACTGTTGTCGACAGCACCAGCCGGGCCTGAAATCGGTGCAAATCCTTGGGCGGCAATCTCTTCCTACGAACGGAGGAACCAGGGCCGTGACAGCCTGAAGCTGGTCGCACTGTCTTCTACAAGACGGATCTAGAAAGATCTGAAGCCGACAGCGATTTGCAATAAATGCCGGAACAAGAAAAGCTGATGCTGGAGCCGCAGGGACAGGACTTTCATGATCTCGATACTGGAAGTGGGTCGTACCTCAGGTCTCCTACCACGCAGACGCAAGTCGTGCGGTGCAGTGCGAAGTGGCGGGATAAACCAACGATTGCTCATTGGGAAGAACATAACGATGACTTACGCTACGAAATCTACTTGGTAAACAGCGATAGCCTTTCATGTAGTTGCAAATTGAAAAAGGTTGTTGACAAAATGTTTCGCCGGGGCTTTGTCTGATTGTGCTTGCCCCTATGCGACGGCGAGATAGAGAGCCTTCCGCACACCCTGCGTTCAAATGTAACACAAGTCGCCTCGGAGCCTCCATCGAAGGACAGAAGCAATGACACGGGATACATTATATACGTTTGACGCTCGTCCGCGAAGTGGAGTAAACTTCATTTGCGATCGTCTCATGTGCCACTTCGCATGCCATCTTTTCTACGCATGCTTCTTACAGCGCTGTCCAAGCACCAAACACTCTCAAAAGACCAGACAACCAACACAACAACCTCCTTCCGCCAAACTCCACTCAACTGGCACATCTACCCTACGCTTAGAGCTGCTCTCCATCATCATCGTCATGGCATCGCTCCAGCCGCGCAAAACCTCTCCAGCTTCCATACGAGCACTCGATCCCACAATGGACCACCATGATGCTCTCATGGAGCGCATCCAAGCGCTGTCGCAAGAGCTCCAAGACATGATCTTCGACTTCACGATGTGCGCATCAATTACCGCTCGCGACTCGATCGACGGCGAAGTTGTTGCCATCACCACCGAATACAAAGCCCCTCTTGCTCTGCAGATCAACCGAAAGCAGCGGGGCATCTCCGCCCGCAAGTACTACGCCACGTCCATCTTCTCCAGCAGCCATGGCGATCTGCGCACCTGCGCGAAGTGGTTGTCTTCCCTCGCCCCGGCAAATCTGGAGTCCATCAAGAGTATCAGATTCGCGCATGTACCGTTCGACTACGAAGAAGCATGCCCTGTGAACCCGTACGCATGGTACCCGTACGCATGGTATGCCTCCAAGCATGTCGAAGGTACCATCCGACGTTACAGGAAGCTACATCACGATCCGAACTGCAGCAAGGCGGTCGCGCTAGGCTTCGGCACTATTCTATCCGACGGCTGGTCTCGCCGTCCGGATGGTACACGTGTGCAGCGATGGTATCGAGGAGGATATCTTGAACTGGGGAGCTAGGAAGCAAAAGAATTGCGGCCAGACAAACACGGCGTCATCGAGCGAAAGGCGTCTTCTCCATTGGATGTGCGACTCTCGGCCTCAGGAGGACGTTTTTGGATGTAGTCGCCGTCTGTACCATGGCCACTAGAATTGCTTGTTGCTCTCGGCGCATTCGTAGAGAGACAGGTTGACCGTCTCACTCATTCAATTTAGAGCGCATTGGAAAGCGACGCTGTTCTTCTCGGATCATGTTTTAGGCGAAGCAAACGCTGCATCTTGTTCCAGCAGATCAAGCGGATGAGGGAGCGAACTTCCCATGCAATTATATCAGTGGCTAGATCAGTGGTACTAGCAGCCAGTCGAGATAAAGGGATATAAGACCGACCATCAACGTCATCTTGCCCAAGGTATAACAGAGTATGAGATTCCGAGAGGAAGATCCATTTGTACTGTCTACATACATTCCTGTCGATGTACGCTCTTCATGCCGGTCCTCGCCATCCAGCGAGAATTTCTCCTAGTTCGACGGCGCCGTAGTCAAATCCCACTTCTCAAAAAAGTCAATGACCTTATCCGTAAAGTCCAACGACCGATCAGTGCAGTTCTTCTTGCCGGAGTCGGTATTGCTGCCTTTCATGATCGGCCAGCAGTGACCCAGTTCTGTCCCGTGGTATTGCTGCACAACGCCAGAGCGCGAATCGCAAGAGTAAGACCTGATATCGTAATTATCCGGCGGGCTGGAAATGGTGTCCCGCGGGGTCGATGCGCTGCACGTTCTCTCCTTCCACCAGGTCGTCTATGGGCGCTTCGTCAGTCCTGAGCCTCCGATGCAATGTCTTCGGGATACATACCCATTCGCCGATGCGTGGCGTCTTGCCTTGATTTGTGTCCTTTCCGGGATAAGGTATGACGCCGTCTTTATCCCCATGCGCTTCGAGGATTGCTCGCTTCTTCGGGCAGTTGCCCTTTGCGTTGTCCGTGTACAAAGCAGCTGCCGCCATGGCGAAGGCTGCGAATTGATCTCCAGTATCGTCGCATGCCAGCGTGTCGACGAAGCCACCGCCATCTGAGTCATGTCAATTGTGACCTCATGGAGGAAGGTCTCAAAAGGCTATTGAACTCACTGCTCTTTCCAGAGGCATAAATCCTGTTTGCATCAATGCAGTACTCGTCTTTGAGGTGCGAGACGAGCTTGGTTACGAAACTAAAGTCTTCTTCTTTGCCTGTGTTGGCATAATTGGGTCCGAACCATGCTCTCTCCTGGTCTGTCTTCCCGATCACTCCTTGAGGGTCTGGGACTTGCGTCAGCGTATTATGTGGAAGTCATATGTTCAGAGGACCACCCACAAGCTACAATGTATTCCTTGCCACGAGAATTCTTGTGATACAGTGAATTGTTGTGTTGGAGAATTGGAGCTCCGCCATGTCCGTGGAAGTCGACGATCAATGGCCAAAGTTTGGAAGGCTGATCGTTGTAGTCTTCGGGAATCCAGATGCTGTAGTTCCTCTGCTCGTTTGGGGCATAGCCCGTGTTGATGATGTGATGAGTCTCAGGGTCGCCGTTGTATCCAATATTGTGGTTCTTGTGTATAGCACATGTGTCTGAAGCACGATGCTGCGGTAGGCTTGATGCTGTCGCCAAGGCGAAGACGTAGCCGCTGAAGAGAATAGCTTTCAGCATAGTGATGTTGTATCAGGAAGAGAGGTCGGCGAATGAAGATGATAGACTCTTCCACTGACGAGAGCTGCAAAGACCAGTTATATAGGCGGCTGCGGCTCCCTATCTAGACCGTTGTATGTAGTAGCAGGCCTTGACCTGCAGTAGATCGAATGCGGCCGTGGGAAGCCTGACGGCGGACAATATTCGGTGAGGTCGCAAGGCGTCCTGCCGGCCCATACGGTAGTATTGTCAGTTGCCAGAGCAGCGGTGTAGAATCATTGGCTACTTCTGCATGCGTGGACGCAGCGAAATGTTTGTCAGCAGATGATCGACGGTAAGGCGTCCAAAGGAAGACAAATCGAAAGCTTCCAACATGGATCTGCGACACAAATAGATACTACCGATTACGGGTATCTTGTCAGCAACGGATACTTGATTGTCACCAGAACTCGCAGCGAACAGTTCGCATGAAACGCTGGGAAATTGTGCCCAGCAGCGGCAGAGCCGATCAAAAGTCGAGGGTTCCTTGAGCTGATCCTGGGAGTCGCTGTCCAGCATAAACATCCAAAGTCCCTATCGCTGCCAGCGATGCTCCAAGCGGCATCATATCTAGCCAGGACCTGACCAGCCGTCCGAACTTGTAGAGCCTCGCGATGTCTCCACACGCTGACCGGACCTGAGCTGAGGAGAAGCTCGCTCCCTACGTCATCGAATCCACTTTTGTTTCGGCAGTTTGTCGTGAACGCGAGGGGACCAGAAGCAAGATCCTTGATGAACAGTACAAGCAAGCAAGGTGTAGTCCAACAACCCGCAACGAATCCAGCCAAGATGCATCTCGGCCTCGAGAAGAAAGTAGTCCTGGTGACCGGTCCGTGGCGTCGATTCTTCAAGCGCCGGGCCCAGCTGACAAAGTCGCACAGGCGGCACGAAGGGTATCGGCCGAGCCATTGTTCGATCGTTCCTCAAAGAAGGAGCAACAGTGCACTTCTGCTCCCGCACTGCGAAGGATGTCGAAGCCGCCAATGAGCGGTACGCAAAGGAGCATCCGGATGCAAAGGTCATTGGTGCGGTCGTTGACGTGACGAGCAAGGTATGTCGCACGACTGTATCTTGATGCTGACCCTGCTGACGCAAGCAACAGGACAAGCTCGGTGAATGGGTCTCCTCTGTGGCCAAACAGGACAGCCGCATCGATGTCGTCGTTGCCAATGTATCATCCTTGTCCATCGAAGACAGCGTGGAGAACTGGCACTCGGCCTTCCAGACAGACATCATGGGAACATACCACCTGATCCAAGCCGCCTTACCACATCTGGAGAAGACCAAAGGCAACATTGTCACCATCTCATCCGTGAGTGGCCGCGATGTCGACTTCACCGCTCCAGGTCCGTACGGTACCATGAAAGCCGGCTTGGTCCATTATACGGCCCAGCTGGCGAGGACGTTGGCACCGAAAGGTGTCCGAGCGAACACGCTTTCACCAGGCAACATCTACATTGAAGACGGTGTCTGGGGTGATGTCGAAAGAAATATGCCAGACCTGTTCAAATCGCAAATGGCGGCCAACCCGATGGGTCGCATGGGCAAAGCTGAGGAGATCGCCGATACGGTTGTGTTTCTTGCGAGTGAGCGCGCGAGCTTCATCAGCGGTACAAACATGACTGTCGATGGCGCGTTGTGTACTGGAGTGCAGTTTTAGGCTTGCTCCTTCATGGATCGAATATAGAGAGCAGGATCATGGTCTTGGAATCACCTCAAACAATGCCTCTCACGCCCATTCCCCGAGCACTTTGTTGTGATTTGTCGTGCGGCATCGATATTGCCGGCAGCGATATGGGCGGCACGTCCAAGTCTGCGGCCAGCGCGGCATGTGTGAAGGGACTCGGTGCAGCGGTCGGCTTGGGCTTATCTGCCTCGCCGTAGAACAATCTCAAAGCCTCTTCGTCATGGCAGAACGTCTTGAACCCTTTCACAATACTTTCCACCGTCTCCGCGCTCTCCGACGCCTGCTTGATGTTCGCCGAAGAGCCCGTCAGTCGGCTTGATGCCAGACGATTCGGCAGCAGGAGAAAGTCGCCTGTGTCATCGCTGAGGACTTGCGCGAGCACCAGGCCGGATTTGTGCACAAATTGGGTATATGCGTAGTTCGGAGTGCCCCATGAGTGGCGAACGTGAAGCTTGGGACTGAAGGCGGATGCGGCTTCAAAGTCGAGCACAAAGTCCCATCTGCGGAGGAGGGCTTTATGGTACCAATGTCGATCTTCCACGATACGAGTCGTGAACGTGTGTGGTTCAATGAGAGGCGTTGCGATGACTTTATTCGGCGGTGTAAGAGCGAGACTGATGGGTTGTGGTTGGTCGAAGGGATGGTGTTCTCTGAATTTTGAGGCTTCTTCGAGCGGAACCTGGACGAGTCGCAGGCCGTAGCTTTCGACTGCGCCTGACCAGCGAGATATGGCGTCTCGGACGAGCTTCGTGGAAGTACCAAGCCACTCCAGTTGAATGTGGTAGCAGTTCTCGGGGTTGTGAATGCGATCTATCGAAGTTAGCAACGACCTATATGTCCAATGGATATGTACTCACCATAATGCAGATCGACGATTTGCAAATGATCCGACTTCTTTTGCGGGTCAACGTTATACTGCATCACTTGACTGAGCATGATCTCTTTGGCATCCACCGGGCCAGTCACTGGCGTCCCTCTTGAAGAAGCCGTCGACCCAGAATCGCCACTGATGCCGCTCACTGGACGAACACTTGGCGAGGAGATTCCCTCTCCGATAGGCGTGGGAGCTGACCTCCACGGTGCTTTGCTGAACAGGCTGTGAGTATCCGGGTACTCCGTCGTTCGGTATGCTCCGCTGATCTGATAGAAGTAATGTCCATCCCGGAACTTGTGCTTTTGTCTCACGTGGGCGAAGACGCCTCGACTCATGAGCTCGTTTCCAACAGCCACAGCGTCATCCCTCAACTTCAAGTCTTTGAAAGCGCCCAACAGCCATGTAGTCATCTCATCCCCACGAAAGCATTTGATATGAGTGAGAGTGAGCCACCTTCGATCTCGCATCTCGACTCCGTACGGCGGCAGCTCTTGCATCTGCTTGATGAGCTTGGAGAGGTCGAAGTTGCTGCTGTGATGCTTCTCAGAGTCAGCGAACAAGGGTGTGTTGAAATCGCCGTCGTCAAGCTGGCTTGATAGTATGGGTCCGTGAGCGTTGACGACGATGCTGGGGTCCTTTGTGTGGTACTCGATCGCCAATGGGTTGGGATCACGCTCGGCAGGGTGCGCTTCGGTTCCGACCTTGGTCAAGGAAACATGGCGCTGCTGATCTTCTGCCGTCACATATTTCTGACGCTGCCACGTTTGAGTCAGACGTTGGATGCCTTCGATTCGTCTCTCGTCGTCTGACAGACCGCCCAGACGAGTCGCTGCCAGCTGGTCGTTTCGAACCTGGTCACTGGGAACGAGTACCAGCCGCACTTTGAAGCTGGCTTTGATATTGGGCATCGGAGCCAGTCCAAGGATATGCTCATCCAGGGCACTCCAGTCGGATAGCGGTGGATCTGAATGATACGTCACCTCTGACTTCAACGTCACGCCGGTCAGCAGCCGCATTTTCGGCTTGTAGTGCGTGGTGTAATGTTGAGCATCGCCATGTTCACTGCCGATACCGGCGTGCGGCTCGTACTGGACGATCTGGACCTCGAAATCGGAGAAGCGCTGCAGTTCGTGATACCGTCTGCCCAGTGCCATCAGGATAGGTCGATCTGTACTTTGAAACGTCTGATCACCTCCACTGTTGCGAATCGCAACGATCTGAAAGCCGCGAATAAGCCGGACATCGATGAGACGCTCGATGAGGTTCCGTGCGGTTTCGTGTCTGAGTCCGGATGAATTCGAGATAACGTGCCGCCGAACGACTGCACGATAGTGTGCCTTCAACTCCAACGCCGAAGGCTTGTATTCTGCCGTCAGTGGCAGTGCCGCAGGAGAGCACATCGATGCCCATTTGAAAGAGCCGGGTGTGACGGCTCGTGGGAAGACATGCTGCCACTTGCGGTATTGGCTGGCGAGTCGCATATTGTCCTTTCTCGGATTGCACGGGTTCAATAGCATGATCCATGGAGATAGCATGTCCAAGCTCTCATTGATCGAGCCTCTCTTACGACGATCGCGCATTTCATTCCCGGCCTTTGGAGTCGCTGAGAGCGATACGTCTCCCTCGAGAGCGCCTCCTACCATAGTGCCTGCAATCTGCTGCTCGACAATACTGACAAGATCGCTATTCTCATGGCTGTTGGTCGGCTGAATGTCGATAGGCCGCGAGCTGGGATTATCGCCTGGATCACTGATCTGATGGGATGCGAGACTAGCGTGCGATGGCTTCCGTGCCAGCGACGCGCGGATAGCCTTTGCAATGCCGCTGCCATTAGATGCGTCGTTGATCGGAAGACTGGGCCCGATTGTAAAATCCCTCTCATGCAAAGCATGCTCAGAGGAGACCGTTGTGCTTGCAACGGCCCTGCTGGGAGCGAGCCCTTTGGGCCCAACACTGATTTTGCGTCCAGATTGGAGTAGCGGGTGAAGGGGCAATTTCTGCCTTTTCGCTCGATTGAGCGGCTCGTTAGGTCCTGCGGTAGATGATTTTGCATTTGGAATATCGACAGCAACAACGTCACGAGGCAAATGTGTCTTGTATCGCTCGTCATTCTTGACCGGACCTCTCATCGTGTCCGCAGAGCCCACTGAATCTTCCGGCACAGAGAACATGACCGGTGGAAGACTTTCTTTCGGCAGGGAATTGACCTCGTTGCGAAAGATTTGATTGTCTTGTGCATCGAGACCGCTGATGTCTAGAGCGCTACTGCTACTGTCTTTTAGGAACGGTAGAGCAATGTCGTTGACCGGCTCTTCAGTCTCTGGTATGGTCCAGGTGGAGATATCAGTATCGTACGGGCCTTTCCAGAAGGAGATATCGACCCAGTGAGGCAAGCCGTACTCTGTGGTCCCATTGTGATCGTATTTGAACAGAGGGACGGGTGTCAGCGGTCTTGGCGACAATGCGACAATGTCCACGCCTATGCTATTACCAATGAGAAGATCGGTGGTTTGCTTCAACAAGGTGTGGTCAGCATCGAACAGCCCAGTGCCCGCGGTGACTGCGATGATGGAAGTCCCTGTGCTCATGAGATGAGTATCCGTCTGATCGTCCGAGAAGTCCAATGCAGTCAAGTGAATAGCTTCCAGCATGTTACTCTCAGCTGCCAGAGACACCGCTCGTGAAAGCGTGCGATCATTAAACGCCTGCTTCAGCTTACGGATGATCAATGGCCAGTTGGAGCTCACAATTTCGGACACAAGAACGTGGAAGAAGTCTTCGCCGTGGCCGGATTCATAAGAATCATGCTTGCCATTTCCGTTGGCCACCTTTGATCGGCCAAATAAGATGACCGACACCTGATGTCTGACCTTCAGCGTCTTCCATCGGTTGAACAAGTCGGGCAAGAAGCCATTGAGTAGTCGCTCGTACATTAGCTCGCCGTTGCTCCAGCTTGATAGCATTTCTTGTGAGATCTCGACCAGGATCGTGTATCTCGCGCTGGCGCTTCGAAAAATAGCCTTGGTCTGGGGATGTGAGCAGAATCCGGACTCCACTTCGTTCCCAGAAATGTAGACATGCTTGACTTCCGCAGTTGCGGTTCCGAGAAAGTTCAAGACCTGCCCTCGATACAGCACCGTGTCCTGCACACGGCCTAGTAGCTGCCACATGTCCGCTCGAGAGAGGTATTGATCTCGAAACATCAATTCCGCATGGCTTGCCGTTGCGCCATCGAGGTCCTCGATCAGCTGCACTCGACCAGTAATGCGGTTCTCGAAGCCAAATCGCTGGGCCAAGGAGATGTGAATCGAGATCTCGTTCGAGTTGGTAGCCGTTCCAGCAGGACATATACACAACGTCTTCGCTCCGGATGCCGAAAGCCAGGCGGATTCGCCAACGTGCATTACTCGCTGGCCGGCTAGGATGTCGACCGGAGACACACGATCATCGTGTAAGACGACTGTGCACGACTTCTCTGCTCCGTCGATGGCCATGGTGTGAGAGCGGTTCTAGATGGGCACGACAGGATTCTCAATCGAATGCTCCCAACCTTTTTAAAGGTCGTCCCACAGACGGTCTCTCTTCCAAGCGATCCAGCATGTTCGCGCATCCAGACCCGCGATCAATTCCCCAATGACTGATGTTCTCGTTGTTTCTAATATCGTTGATGGAGAGTCGAAGTGGCAGCCCGAATCGTCAAGCGAACGTGTATCCACAGCAGTTCTGGTACCAGGACGAGACATACGCAGTGTCAACCGCTTTCACATGCTGTCTCTCCCTGTAGCTCTTCCTTGAACACACTTTTCCAACCTTGCTCGCTCCATCAAAGTCCAAAACTCTCTCCCAGTCCGCTTCTTGATCATGTACCCCATCATCCTCGCCGTCGCAGCAAGCCTCTGCATAACCGTCCAAGCCCACGGCTCCCACGCCCACGAACAAGCACCCATAGTCGCCGAAGACGCAGATTGGGCAACAAGGCATATGGCCGGTACGACGGCCCTGCAAACCCTGAATCACAAACCCCCAATTCTCTGACAACATCCCAGAGGAGCACCACATCGCCAACTTCGACGCTGGCTCTTTCTTCACGCTCCACGACTTCGACTCCTCCAACGAATGGACCCACGACGACATCTACAAGTTCTACGGCCTGGACCACCACACCACATCTCAAATCTCCTCCGCCGACAAAGAGGAAGCAGTCAACAAAGTCATCAAACTCTACGACCGCGACGCTAGCGGTACGATTTCCTTTGCCGAATACACCGTCGGCACAGCACAGGGTATCACACTCCCGGACTTTGGCTGGGGCCCGGGACATCATGGGGACGACGAGTACGAGTATGAGATCCACCATTGGGAGAAGTATCACGACGAGAACACGAAGGAGGAGGATCTGATCCACCCAGAGGACATTGAGCATTTCAGGCATCACGAGAAGATGGACGAGCAGGAGGAGCGGCAAAGGGTCATGGACCAGCAGGCGATAGTAGAAGCCAACATACCGGAGAAGTTTCGGCGGAAGGGATAGTGAGAATCTGAAAGAGACGGGACACGAAGCAGCATTGAACGGCGTACTGAAGGATGTAACAACACAGGACCTACGATTCAAGAGGGAGTGGGTGTACATCGCCTTCTCCATCCTGGCCTGGATGGCGTTTTGGGACATGGCAGAGCAGCATCAGCATAATTTCTACGCGCAGATGCTGGGTTGGACGGCTGTCATACTGGCTGTGACAGCAGCGTACCATCTGTGAATGAGAGGAAGACACAGACGTGAACAAGGAGAACAACGACAGCACAACATCGACAGCGGAGGCGTCAGGGGGGACTCGTCGCTTCGACAAAGATATCTATCACACAATGCATTACGCCTGGCGCATAACTTTTCAGCCGGTTGACAAACTCGACTTCCACCCTCACCTCTCCTCCCCTTTCCTCATCCAACAACCCCTTCAACTCCCTCATCGTCCCCTCAGCTTTCGCCTCAATCTCCTCCACCAAGAAATTCTCATGAACATGCACCCATCCATCATACTCTACGTCCAACACCTTCGCCGCAAGCAACAAACTCGCCCTCGAACTCGGCAGCATCCCACAATTCACATGCCGTATCGGCGGCAACCTTCCTTTCATCCTCTTAATCCTCGCCGGCGCATGCTCATTACTCTCATTGAACACCAACAACCTCGCCTCCCCATCCGTCATTTTCTCCTCGTTTCCATCAAACACCTCCATCTCCCACTTATTCCTCCTCGCCCCCCGTCTCAATCCCTCCACACTCCACGCATTCAAATCCCACCCCAACACCACCCCCACCCCCGCTTTCACATACGAGAAGGCAAAATACCCGATCCCACAGTACAGATCCACCGCTGCACTTCCCCTCCCCTCCAGCCTCCCCTCTTCCACCACCCGAGAAACAGACGGTAGTGTCAGCACCCTCGCCTTCTCACTCACATTCCCCCGACTAAACATCGTCCACCGCGGCGCCCAAGTCTGCGAAATCCCATTCTGTCGACACGTCGTCCAAAACGCGGCTTCAAGATCCTCCTGCGTGGGAGGGGAGTCGCACGTCTCGGGGCCAAAGTCTCCGTATACGGGCGTGAAATTCGTGGGGGCGCGGAGGATGTTTTCATCCGAGGAGTTGATTTGTAGAGGAGGGATGGGTTTGTTGAGGGCGATGGCGGTGAGTTTGAGGTGTTTTGCGAGCAGGGCGTAGAGGTCTTGGATGCTGGATGGGGAGAGGTGGGTGGAGATGGTGTCCCATTCGGGGCCGGAGAGGGCGTTGGGGGGGAGGAGGAGGAGGTGGCCGTAGATTGTGTAGGAGCGGCCGAGTTTGCGGAGGAGGGCGGACCAGGTGGATTGAGGGACGTGATTTTCGGTGAGCCAGAGGCGGACGGCGCGTTCCATTGCCATGGTTATAGAGGGTTGTGTTGTTGATTTTGTTATTGAAGGGAGATGGAAGGCGAGGTAGGTGTGCATGGCGCTAGTGGAGTTTGAGTTTTGGCAGGGTCGGGGTTCGACTTCACTTCACTTTCAAGTTCTTCTTCTCTTGACCATCATCATTGATTCATCTTCATCATCATCATCATTGTCATCATCATCGTTGTCATCCTCTCATCTGACAGGAAGCCCAAATTTCGTGTGTTCAAACTCCTCACAAAGTCGGGTGAAGATCGCGGCAAGAATGCCAGGCAGTATCTATCACTCCAGTTCCTTGTCCAAACCACTTCCTCTTTTCGTATTCATCAAGAAGCCTGTATCAGCATTCACTCATCCCTCTGTTTCTCCAAGTCATCCTCCGTTCGTACCGCAAGACCCATCTCCTCGGCGAACTTGCGGCAAAAATGGCCCGTCAAGATTCACCTCTTCATTTCATCGTCCCAAGTCCTCCTCTGATCTTCCCAAAAACCCATCTTCGGCTGCGAGTGAATGCTGCGGCAAAATGGCCTTTCAACATTCATCCTTCTCTTGTCAATCCACCTCTTTTCATTGATATTTCAATCTCTTTTTATCACGCCTTCCTCCTCATAATAGAGACCGGGCCACCCCTCCTCGGTCCACCCAACACAGCCTCATACTCCTCCACCGTCGTTCCCGTGGCAAGCACCGTCTCGTTTTTCACTCCGTTCCAGACCTTCATTGCGATGCGCAACACATCCTTCTTCAATCCCAATCGACCGAAGTCCCGATCGAAGGACGTTAGACACCTCCGATTCTCCCTCAATGATCTTGGAATGTCTCGCGGGGTGGGGCCCTTCCATGGCTTTTTCGGGGAGGGAATGCTCACATCGGATAGGTATGCGAGGCGGTTGGGTGAAGTGGGTAATTTGCGCTTCTTCTGCGCTGGAGTCTGTGATTGACCATACTCGTCGAAACCGAAGTCTGGCTCGTTCAGCTCTCGTTTGCGCTTCAACGCCTTTTCTGCTTCCAGGTACGTGGGCGTGGATTTCTGCTTCTTCTGCGCAGGTGTATCGGACTCGGCAATCTCTTCCTCGCTGTTGCGTTTGCGCTTTCCATTCTCCTTCATCTTCTCCTTCGCCTCCTTCTCCTGCCTCAGCCTGTCCTTCTCCGCCATGTTCTTGACATGCCTCTCAGCCGCGGCCTCTCGGTCCAATATCTTCGCCTCAACGGCAAGAGTGTTCAGAAATGCTCCGACTGTGGACGTGGAGCCTGAAGTGAAGGAATTCGCGTGGTAGAAGATTCCGACGGCTTCGAAGCGGATGGCTCTGCAGGTCATCAGCAGCGCGGGCTCGACGCGAGAGGGCTGTTGGTCGTTGAGGTGAATTGGCTGCTCGGAGACGCATACATCACGGTAGATGCGGTTTCTTATCTCTGGCGGCATCTGCTGGAGGTAGCAGGGTTGTTGCTCGGAGGTTTGCTGAGGCGTGGACATTGTGAAGGCGCTTCCTCTGCGGCGGCGGCTCCGAATATCGCTCGAGTCTGGGATCGAATACTGTCTGTACGTTTCCGGAGTGGAGTGCGCAGTCGGTGTCGTAGCTGTGGGAGTGCTGTGATGCAGATGGAGGATGCGCTCGCTGGTGGAAGAAGTAATCGTGGAGTGGTATGGGTATACGTGGAAGAAAAGGAAAGGAAGGTTGAAGAGAAGAAATTTCACCAATGATTGTTTTTGCAACAATATGGACGCTAGCCAGGCATGCTCAAACCTTACTCCGTTTGTCGTCCCCCTCAGGCACCAGATCCTCCCGAGATCCTGTGCTTCACGTCATTCACACATCCAAGAGCTTCTCCTCCTCGGCATTCACCACCGTCCCGAACTCCAACTTCATCAACAACCGATCCACACCTCCTCCTTTCCAGCCTTCATATCCATCCGCGCTCGGCACACCAAGGTCCAGATACCTTCCACTGCCAATCCTCTCCTGATCCAGTCCCCTCAGTCTACCCACCACATCTCTCAGACCTGAGTCCACCCTCTTCCTCGCACGGTCCAGTTCCAGAGCTGCCGTCTTCTCTTCTTCCAATGTATGTGTCGATTCGTGGCCTGTCGCTTCGATCTGCGCATCGAGGTTCTGTTGTAGAGAGAGGAGGTGTGTGAAGAAGGCTACTAGAGCGTCGATGTGGGAGAGTAGAGTGCGGAGTGCGGAGGTGTAGGCTATGTCGGTGAGGATGAGGGAGTATGTCAAGCCCGCGAGGAAGGAGCGGTGAGCTGTAGCTAGTGTTTCAGGGTCGCGTTGGGCGGTCGTATTCGAATGCGCAGCGTTTGTTGGGTTGTCATTGGCAGTAGTGGGTGAGTTTGCTGTATCCGCGGGCTTCTCCACCCACTGCTGGAAATGATCGCAAGACCCACGGATGATCTCGCCTTCGAAGTAAGCTGCTGTCTCGGAGAGGAGGAAGATGGCGGCGCTGCAGGTTGCCCAGACTTTGCGCATCTTCATGGATCGCTGTTTGTTGCGGGTTCGTGCTTCGGGATCTTGTGCTGATGTTATGGGATGATCTCTTCGCGCTGGTGTGCGCCGCCAGAGATCGCTGAGGCGATGGTGTCCTCGTCGGATTGCGAGGATATAGGAGCTGATTTTGGAGTAATTGTCGACGTCCCGCGGTGATAGGAAGAGGTCGAGTGGTGGTGGGACTTTCAGACTCAACTCGCTGGGCGTCGGAAAGAGCAGATCGTTGAATGCTGTCGGTGACAAGGATGGGTGTGCTGGTGAAGAGCTGTCCGCTGTCGAAGGCCGAGATGCGACTTGTTTGGCAGAGCAGAGTATCATATGCCTCTGCGCATAATCCAAAAGATCATCGTCCACATCATCGCTTTCGGTCGACAGTGACTTCCACACGCGAGTGAGAGCCTGGCTGAGCTCGGCGTCTTTGATGGTGAGACTTTGCATTGCTCGCGTTGGGTCCTGCTGAAGAAGCCGACCCATACTCTGCTGCCTCGCTTGAAGACGAGCCTCTGCTTCTGTGATCAACGCCATTGCAAAGTCTCCATGGTCCAAGAGGAAGAATTGCCGCAAACACATCAGTACTTGGAGAGTTACCTCCATCGGCAGTAGATGCTGAAGCACGCTTCTGGAGAGCGACAGGCGAATTTTGGATACCGTCCGAGAGAACTGTGATGCCGTGATGGGAAGACTGATTTGCGAAAGTATCTTCAAATGCGCGGATGCCACATCGGAGAGGTGATCGGTCTTCACAGAGGCTGTAGCATTGGTCTTGCGGTGATGTTCGACTTGATGCAATGACTTTCCGATGAACATGAGGGAGCTCGCGGTCCTGAGTGCCATAAAGCTGGGCAGCAAGTCGCTGTTCTTGGTGAAGGTCTTGCCTTCGGTAGATTCTTCGGCTCGAATGAAGAAGTCTTGTGCTCCATGAGTTGGTAATTTGCCGTACACGATCCACCCAGACAATTGCCGCAGCCAGGCAGTTTCTGCAACCCGGGTGAGCTCTGTTGCGGCATCCTCGATCTCTGGATATCCAGTCTGGCATTCCGCTCGTAGTCTGTCTATGATGGCAGCGCTCGTACAAGGTGAGTTTGTCATGCCCTGTGTTCTCCGTCCCGAATCTAGATACGGCGACATGAAGCTCGCGACATCCCAATACCAGTTCATCCTCCGATGCCAGTCGTCAAACTCGCCAACCACACTCGCCAGAGGCACGATGTGGTAAGCGCCCACCATGCTCGAATCCCGCTTGAGAATCTTGCTCTCGACATCGACAATCTTCTGTTGGAAGCGAGAGAGATGCGACTGTTTGATAGAGGTGGCCACTGCTCGACATACTATCGAGGAGTGCTTCGCTGCGATGGCTTCGAGATGGCGCCTGAGCTTGCGATGGAGTTCTGACAGTCGGCCGATTGATGCTAGAAGGGCCTTTTCCGAGGGAGAAAGCAGAGGAAAGTCTGCCTGATCGGTAGTGGAGTCATCGCTTCTGAAGAGAGGAGATGGGTGTCCCGACAGTGCCAGGAGGACTTCGTGCAGCATGATGTTGGTATCGAGGTTGTGTGGCTAGACACACGAGAATTGTGACGCCTCAGGCCAGTCGAAGTCGGCTCTTGTGGTGGTATAGCAGGGATATCCGGTATGCATGGATCTTGACAGGCGTTCTCTCGACGCGCTTGACAGCTGTCGAACGCGTATCCTGGAACAAACAGCTCCAAGTCGTGGGCAAGGTGTTTCCCAGAGCGATAATCAACCAAGAGACACCGGCCGCGCAAGACGATGTTCTAGACTGCTGCCGACTGTAGTATTTTCATGAGCATGTCGTCGTGAATGTGTTCAAAGAAGACCGGCCTTCCATAACCTTTGTGCACCGCCTTGCACATCTTTTCCATGCAAGGGTCCAGGTCCGGCGTGCATAAAGATATTCTTTGGGCCATTGGAGCCCAGAGACAACCCCTCACATGCTAATAAGGTAAAGAGGACGGGAAGCTCCACCGCCACCACCACCAGAGACCCGGAGTGAGCTGCTGCTCTTGTCACCTCGTTCATCCTTCCATCCTCCTGACACCAACACCTCACCCGACCAGAGTCACAATCCGGTGCCTCAAGACTTGCGCCCAGAATAGTTCCAATCCCGACATAAATTGTGACCTGCTGCAACAACAGTGGCTTGACCTCCTCCCACCTACCTCCACTACACCGAGCTGTTCACCGTCTCGACGACTTCACCAACGTCACACCGCTCAACAACAACCACGAAACCACCGACAATGTCCTCCACAATGCAAAACATCCGCGCCAAAATCCGCCGCAAGCTCTCCATCCGCGACGATCCCAACCGTACGTTCCTCCCCCTCCTCGCCCTCTCGCCCATCCTCCCACTCTACCCTCCATCCACACCCTCCACTAACACATCCTCTCCCTCACATAGCAAACCTCGACGACAACTACGAAGCCGACGACATCGACGAAGAAACCACCGGCCACCTGCACCGCGAAATCGAAAAGGCCGAAGCCGAAGGCCACCCCTACGGCCGTCCGGGTAGCTTCCTCAACAAGCTGATCATGCACGGCAACTCCAAGACGGAGAGGGAGATTCAGGAGGCGTTGGCAAAGGATCAGGCGGCTGAGGCGGCGGCGAAGACGGCGATTGAGAGGGATGCGAGTGCTAAGCACTAGGTGCAAAGAGGGGTGGATGGTGGGCGAAAGGATAGGACTGTGGACACTCATTGGGAGACGACGGATGGACGGAAAGGAAAAGGGTGGGCATACGAGGAGATAGGAAGTTAAGATGGCTAGGCTTCGCAGATATGAGATTTACGACCACGCAATTCTTGCAGAGCAATGCCTCTTCTCACATTCTACCTCTTACATCTAACAGTGATACTGCAGACCGACCTCCGCGAACGCCATCTTACCCCAAATTAAACTCCGAAGCACCTCCCATCCCCTTCGCCATAGCCACCATCTTCCTCCTCGCCTCCGCCGCATCCACCTCCCCTCCGTCATCATCATCTCCTCCCTTCGACCTCTTCTCCCCACCAGAAGACTTCCCAGCACTCGCCTTCCTCGCCGCCTTCGTCTTCTTCCCCTCCTCCTTCCCCGGCCTCAGCCCCGGCACACGGATACTCCCCGGCCGATCCCTCAACGCAAACGCCTTGGCCAAATGTCCCAAATGCAATTCCTGCATATTGAAAATCGCCCTCTCCGCCGCCACATGCGTCGCGTACGCCCGAATATGACTCTGGTACGCTCGTCGGGCTTGTTCGAGATGTTTCGGGTGTTCGAGCGCCCAGCGCTCAATGTCGAGTTGGAAGTCGGTGGCTTTGGTTTCCCAGTCGCGGGAATTGATGACGCCGGAGGAAGCGGCGAAGCCTTTTTGGAGGAGTTCGGAGGCGTCGTGGCGGGTGAGGTTTCGGGGGCGGGATTCTCTGAGGATGGAGATGTAGCCTTCCTCCGCGCCGGGTTGTAGGAATATCATTGCTCGTCCCTCACGGCCTGCGCGGGCGGTGCGGCCGATGCGGTGGAGATGGTCGTCCTTGCTGAAGGGGGGGTCGTATTCGATTACTAGGTCGACGTTGGGGAGGTCCAGACCGCGGGCGGCGACGTCGGTGCAGATGAGGATGGCGGGGGAAGTGGTGTCGGCGAAGGCTTTGAGGGTGGAGGTGCGGGTGGATTGTTGGAGGGAGCCGTGGAGGCGGTAGACTGTGAGGGGGTTGGTTGGGGAGGAGAGGATGGTAGAGGGACCGGAGGTGCGGGTCTCGGAGATGGTGTTGCCTTGGTGGATGTGGTTTGTGCGGTTGGTTTTGCCGGGTTTTGGGGCGGTGTCGATGTCAGCGAGAGGATCTGCGTCAGTGTCGGTAGTGGTGGTGGAGGGGTCGGCTTTGGTGTGTTTGGCGGGTCGGGTGAGGAGTTCGAAGTGGAAGTCGACGCTGTCGGCGCAGCTGATGAAGACGATGCATTTCATTACGCTGCCTTTGCGTTTGAAGGTTTGTTTGAGGCTGGCGACGAGCGTGACGAGGCGTTGTTTGGCTGGGACCACGGCGTAGCTTTGCTTCAGTTGGGCGGGTGCGGAGAAGTTGTTTTCCTCAGTGCTGTCGTCCTGGTCGTTTCGGTCGGCAGCATCAACTGAGATCGACACTGGGTCTTTCAGAGAGATGGCCCTCAACTGCTCGACAGCCGATTTGATCGTCGCCGAACACAGCACTGTCGTCCTTCTCTCTGGCAACCCCGGCACAGCCTTCTCCTGCACTTTCCTCGACCTCAAATTCAGCGTACTGATAATCTTCTGAATATCCTGCTCGAACCCCAACTCCATCAGTCGATCACCTTCATCCAGCACCAGCCACCTCACATTGCTCAAGTCCAGCACTTCCGTGTTGTTCATATGATCAGCCAATCGTCCCGGTGTCGCCACCAGAATATTCAGCCCTTTCCTCAGCCTCGCTTTCTCACGCTGCTTCTGCTCCCCTCCAATTACCGTACCCGCCACAATCCAATGACAGCACGACAGTACGCCCTCTAACACCGTGCTGATCTGTTTACTCAGCTCTCTCGTCGGCGCCAGAATTAGTGCGAAAAGTCCCGAGTGTCGACTGAAGGTCTCTCCCGAGTCCTTCATCTGTTTTGAAATAGTCATGATCCTCTCCACGATGGGCAGGAGGTATGCCAACGTCTTTCCGGACCCGGTTTGTGCTTGGATGAAGGCATCCGTGTCGTGGTCCACCAGCTGCTTGATGGCTTTGCGTTGAATAGCGGTCGGAGCTTTGATTTCGAGTTTCTTGAGAAGATGAGCCACGAGAGAACTGGAGAGACCGAGGGATGTGAATTTCGCCAGCTCGTCGCTAAGAGGTGCGTTGGATGCTTCGACTGGCTCGTCATCCTCTGCTGTAGGTGCGGGTTCCTTGGGTATATTTGAGGTAGGATTGAATGTGAACAATGATGACACGAAGTCTCCTGGCAGTGTCTTTGTCGGTGCAGTGTTGTCGGTCTTTGGTCGTTTGCTTGGCCTTGAATGAGGTTCCTCGTCATGTTCTGGATTTCTTGCCTTCGCAGCTTTATTCCTCCCATATTCGGCGGATTTCCTTGCGGTCAATCTATCTTTCCAGCTTCCGCCTCGGAATGTCGGTTTTGGCGTGGTGAAGTCTCCTGCTGGAAGCTCAAAATTGAGGAGCATTCCATCGTCGGCCATGTTGAGCAAGCTGATCTTTGTCGTCCTGGATGATGTTCTCGCTGTGGCGCATGTCTGAAGTTTTCGAGGAGAGAAGTCGTGAAGCTTCGCTTTTGGTCCGCCGTAGCGCGAGTCTCTAGTCGATATAGCCCGCCGTACCACAGCTCCAACCCCAATGCTCAAAGTAACATCACTCCCATTTGCGAAGTCTCGGCGGCAGATTGAGTCGAATCCCTTGACTCACGATGGAGGAATATTGGAGCTATCTGGCTGTGTGATCGTCCAAGTCCAGTATCATTCCATACTTCCGCCAAAAAGGACGATCGTCTCGACACGATTCCGGCGGCGAGGACCTCTTCTCTCACCCCAGTGAGCATGTTCGGCAGCACACTCCGACGACAATGGCGGACCCTCCAAGCTACAAGCAAAAGGCCAGCATGGCGAAGCTTCCACGTCTTCCGCGATGTCGCTCCTCTAAGAAAACACCGCCGTGAGCTCCTTCTAGACGGCCAGTCCGTCGGTCTCGTTCCAACGATGGGAGCCCTCCATAAAGGTCACCTCTCCCTCGTCCGACACGCAGCCTCGGAGAACAGCAAAGTATTCGTCTCCATATACGTCAATCCCACTCAGTTCGGCGTAAACGAAGACCTCGACAGCTACCCCAAAACGTGGGACGCCGACATCGAACAACTTCAATCCCTCGACCGCCAACTCGCAACCGAAGGTCTTGGCCGCGTGGAAGCCATCTTCGCACCCACGAGTAAGACCATGTACCCAACCCTTCCACCTGACTCCACCCTTCCCGGCGTCGGCTCATTCGTGACAATCACCCCCCTCGCCAACCTCCTCGAAGGCAAGAGCCGTCCAGTCTTCTTCCGCGGCGTAGCAACAGTCTGCATGAAACTTTTCAACATCGTCGAAGCAGATCGTGTATATTTCGGACAGAAAGACGTGCAGCAGACGGTGGTGATCAAGAGGATGGTCAAGGATTTACACATCAACACTGAGGTGCGAGTTATACCGACGGAGAGGGAGAAGGATGGATTGGCGATGAGTAGTCGGAATTTGTATCTGGGAAAGAGGAGAAGGACGGTGGGGATAGTACTGTCCCAGGCGTTGAGGGCTGCGGAGGCGGCGTATATGGCGGGCAAGAGGGAGAGGGATCAGATTTTGGCTATGGCATGGGATGTCACGAATTGCGTGGATATGGAGCAGGATGGGCTCGGGGAAGAGGAGAGGGTGCGGTTTGAGGTGGATTACATCTCGCTTGCGGATCCGGATACGCTGGAGGAGATCGAGGTGGTGAATGCAGCGAGAGGTGCGGTGCTGAGTGGTGCCATCAAAATGTTGCCTTTGGAGAAGACTGTGCCTGGTGAAGACCTGGGGCTTGGAGATGATAAAGTTGCTGTCAGGTTGATTGACAATATTCCGCTACCACCATGCTATCTTGCAGGGCGGTCCAGGTCGATTCGAGACCGTGGTCTGAACCGCTCGTAAGGCAACCCAGCACATCCTGGTTGCCACAGACTGCACCTGGGAGAGAGCGTGAAGCTGGAGACGATACGGTCACAGCCAGGCTGGTCGATACGCCATCCCCTCGTGCATACTGATGGAACCATGAGCGCTTTTCGCGACCGCGCTTCGCTCGCTGAAACAATCCTACAGAATGGACCTCTTTGCCACACCGCGGATGTCAGTCCACGGAAATCCATTCCTAATTTGCCTGCTGTTCTCCTCTGTCAGCCCTCTCGCTTCCTTGGTTGGACTCTCGTTCATGGTCACGTTTCCGTCAGTGGTGGCATTGTCGATAACGTCAGCTTGTGGAAAACAGCTCGAAGTCGGAGAGGACAAAGTTTTCGCGAGATCGATCCAAATTATATCACATGTCTACAAGACTTTTGAAGGCACCCGGACCTCGAGGCCGCGCTTCGCGGAAACCATCTTGACCTATACCGACAGTATGGGATGCCTGGCCATGCTGCCTCTCAATTTTGCGGAGTTGCCCTCGAGATCTTAGCCTCCTCTCCTCTTCCGCCGGACCTCTCGCTTCTTCGCTGATGCTCTCGCCTGAAACCACATTCTCGACAGCAGTGGCATCGCCGTCGATGATAGCACTTGAAGAGGAGGCTGAAATTGGAGAGGACAAAACAAGATTATTGTGAGGTTAATTGACAATACAACGCTAAGGCCGCAAGAGGCTCGAGGAAATCGCTCTCCGTAAACTTCTACACCGACTCTGCCGACAAAATTGATGGCCGCTCGATGAGAGTCACTACCGGCAGAGAAGTCTGGCGCTCAAGACTACATTACTCTCCTCCTCCTTCCGCCTTTTGGAGCTCACGCCTTGCACACCAGCTCCTTGGTCGATCCATCCGACTCAGCTCAGTCCGCCTTGGTCACACTCTCCTCTGCGGCGACATTCTCCTCCACAATAACATTCCCGTCCACAGCCCACTTCTCACCACGGATCTGAACCCACTCCCCCTCACCCGTCGCCTCGATTGGCTTCCGCCAATATGCCGCCTCAATCGCGTCCTCGACCACTTCCATGAACCCGGCATCCTTGATTCTGGCGTGGGTGAACACGATGGCGGCCTCGGCCCAAGGTTTCGAGATGAAGATGTGGCCTGGTCGAAGAGTTCGGACCAAAGCTCTATTGGCTGGACCAATCAGACGAAGCCAATCCAAAAGGTCCTTCTCCAGGCGGTACACGAAGGTCATCCGTGGGTACCACACCTGAGCGGCTTCGAGACGAATGGAGCTGCAGACTTTGAGGATGGCAGGGATGGTGTAGCCATTATTGGGATGAGGTGGGCGCTGAATGCCTGATGGTTCGAGGTCCGCGTGGGTATTGGTCCCTTGCAGCGCATACTGGTAGATGCGGGTGCGGATGTGGGGATGAAGGGCCAGGAAGTCGCACGGATTGTTGGCGTTGGAGCCCTTTGATTTCCCAGTGGAACGCTTCTGTTTTGGTGAGGGCGTCTTCATCGGGCTCTTCTGCAGCGTGCCCTTCTTGAGCTTCCCCTTGCCTTTTGGGTTGGGGTTCTTGGAGACTCCAGACGGTCCGATCCTGTATGCAGTGCTGAACTTGCCACTTCCATCATGCTCAAGCTTTGTCTTCATTGGAGAAGCTGGTGCGTTCAGGAGAGCTGCAGTAGCCATAGCTAAAGCCTCGGCCTTGGCTTGCTGAAGTTTTTTAGCCATCGCTGTAATGTACGGTGGAAACGACTCGTGTAGGTGGAAAGTCGGGAGAACGAAACACAACAGGAGACCGAGCAGCTGGAACCGAGTTTGAAGTCTGCGACGAACCAGAGATGGTGCTTGGATCGACGAAGATGGCGACAGGTGCAAATACTCGATGGAAGAGCCGATGATTGAAGGTCGACAATGGAGAAGTCCGACAAGTAAACGTCGCTGGTGAAGCCTTGTAGAGACGGTCGACAATGGAGGAAGTCGAACGAGAAGTCGAAATCGGATGTGGAAGGTCGATGAAGAAAGTCGATGGTTGACGTCGACAATGGAAAAGAAAGAAGAAGTATTGCGAGATAAGGAAGATGAAGTTGATGAGGTTGTAGGAGAGGCAGAGAAGTGGTCGCTGCCTTGGCCGCGACAGCGCGGGCACGCTAACTCCCGCTTAGCGCACGTGTGCCTAATCCACAGCATGTGCGGCTGTATTCACTCTCAAAGAGTAACACAAATCGAGGCTCCGAGTGAATAAGACCATACAATGCCACATGCTAGCACATGCCAGCGCGTGACCACGAGTCTGCACCGAACGGGATACGACCGCCAGCTGGACTTCCCTCCGGAGCTGGAAATCGATTCTGGAAGTGAAGTGCTGACAGACGATGCAGTTTCACAGCCTCGAACTACTCTATCTATAGCGGTAAAGTACCGCTATAATAGAAATCGGATCGGGTTTTCTGCTTATACGGTGACTCGGAGTGAATCATAGCCTATAGTAGCGCATACCATCGAGTCTAGCACATGGCATCGAGTCCGGCGCATAACGCATAAAGTCGAGTCCGGCCATATGCTCCGGTCTGGAGGGACTCACTTCAGCTGTCAGCATCGGAGCAGAGAGCTAACCCAGCGCCCATGCCAGAAACGATTCCGTCGATGGGCAACGTTCTGGACCAGTGACGATCATGCTGCGCTGGAGTTTGTTTCGTGGCTTCATTCAGCAGAACTGTCCAGGACTGCCTTGCGAGGAAATTCTGATGATTGCCGGCAGACTGAGTTGCCTCTGGGTCGTGGCATAAGATTTCGTTCATTGAAACGATCTGGGGTCGCTCTTGGATGTCGTGGTTCTATTTCAGCTGGGCATGCGGGCGCAACCAAGGTCTGTCGAATATTTGATGGCTTGCTTCGGACAAAGGCCACACAAGATATGGGAAGAAGTCTGAATCGTTCAAATGCTCTTGGACAAAAGAATTGCTTCACGGGTAGAAGGTCACTCATTTGCGTCAACCCAACCGACAGTCGGCAGTCGAGGTCAATGACAGATTGATGGTCACCAAGCGTGCTGGAGACTGCTGATCCGCTGAGTTCCAGGCCGGTTAGTTGCCTGAACAAGGTACTGGTCGTGAGATTCGAGCGTAATGGAGGTGGTCGGGCTCGAGCGGCCATATATTCCACAGGATTGACCATCAAGGTGATCTCCTCGAGCACGCTTGTGGAGCAAAGAAATGAGCTTAAGTCGACTTCATTCATTCGCATCGACAGCGTAGAGACTACAGACTGAAGTTGATCGTTGAATTCGATCGATATCAAGACAGCGGCAAGTGTCCAACGCAACGTGGCCAAGTGGGATTCACGGCCCTGTTCGAGGACGACTGCGGCAAGGTGTCGTGGGAGCTCCCGACCTCACATTTGAAGCATGGCCACGAAACTTGCGCACCAGCGCGTTTACCGAGACAGTGGATGTTCCGTGGCTGTTTGCAGACACCTGTCCCATTGACCCAGAAAGCAGCTCAGGTACAGCCCAAAAGCTCGTCCAGACGTACCGTGGGATAGAGCATACTGTCCCACACAATTCTGGGCGAGGGGAAATGCTTACTCCATTGGGTTCACAAATCATCATCGCAGCCCAGGACAATCCTGCAATCGACCCCGCTTAAGATTGCATCCGCATTGTCTCCGCTTGACAACATCCTGGTCGACACAGCTTTGCGCCTAGATAAAGCTCATCGTGTCCGCCAGTACTTCTGAGCTCAGCAATCCATTCAATCCACACATCTGCAAATATCCGCCAACATGCCCAACATTCACCCAACCCTCGACAATGGCTTCCAAAAGGGCAGCGACAACTTCAACGGCGGCACACTCAAGTGCCACTGCAGCTCTTCGCCAGTGACCGTTTCGATCAAAGGCAATGTCCTCCACAACCACTTCTGCGGCTGCTCACTCTGCTGGAAACCATCTGGCTCTCTGTTCTCTCTCGTCGGCGTCGTGCCAAAGGACAACGTTTCCGTTACCGCCAACGAGAACAAGCTGAAGATCGTCAACCCTGCGGCAGCGATTCAACGCAATGCTTGTAAGGATTGTGGCGTGCACCTTTTCGGCCGAATTGTTCAAGATCACCCATTCAAGGGCCTGGACTTCATCCACGTCGAGCTCTCGCAGGAGAAGGGATGGCAGGTAAGCGACCAGATTTGGCAGGCATCGAGCATGTCTCGAAAGCCTTCCTCCGTCCATCATTCTCTGAAACACGTGCTGACCGCCATTCTTCACCTCTGTAGGAGCCGCAGTTTGCCGCTTTCGTCAGCAGTGTCATTGAGCAAGGGGTGGAGCCATCGAAGATGGGCGAGATCAGGTCGGCGTTCAAGAAGGCTGGTTTGGAGAGCTATGATTGTCTCAGCCCAGCTTTGATGGATGCTATTGCTACCTTTGTTGCGGCGAAGAAGTCGTCCAAGTGAGTGTAGGTCCGATCGAGTGGTTCATCAACATTGACAACCTTAAAGCTGACCACTTGCAATGCCCAGACTCTGATCGTATTGTAACATTTCCACGCTTTATGTTACAACTCAGAAATGTCACAATGCTACGAATCTTGCACTTGCTATCGAGTCTCATCACTGTCCTTGCCAGAGAGTCATAGCCTGACCTCGCTCATTACCGACCTTTGCGCATCTCCGCAAACGTTCTCGACATGCGACCGCTTTGCATATTGGTGAATTCGGTCATGCACACTTCAGCCGAGTAGTCCATGTAGTTGTGGATAGGATCCAAGCCCTTCAGCATCGGACAAGAATCTATCCGGTTGGTAACCGGACATCCAGTAGTCGGAGTGAGCTGCGCCGGATTGTCTGCAACAAAGTAACCCTCACCAGCACAATTACCGCCATCAAAAGTATGAAACAGAGTCTCGTGTACAAGGCGACAGATAGATCTTGGCGGCCGCTTACATATACAACTCCGCATGTGATCGGAAGGCTGGCGTCGCTGGTAAGCGCTTTCCTGGTGGTCAGACAGTCTCGCGGTTCGGTGCAACGAAGCAGTTCCTATGATACCTGATCTCAGTCATTCTCTTTGGTCCCGACGATGCCAATGATGACCTTTCTGGATCAAGACTTCTCCACTTTCATTTTAGCATTCCCATAGCGGTCCTCCGATTCTCTCTTCAGCATACCGTAGATCAAATCATCCCACCACCCGCCGTCGTGCCAAACCTCTTCTCGCAGTCTTCTCTCCAACTTGAAGCCTACATTCTCGTACAGCTTGATTCCACCGACATTGTAGCCACAGACTATCAGGCCCACTTTTCTCGATTTACTCCACCGAAATGCCCAATCCAAAAGCCATTGAATCGACTCGGTCCCATATGCTCGTTCCTGGAATCCCCGAAAAATGCTAATACCCACGTCTCGGCGTCCAGATTGCCAATTCTCGGGGGATAGTACTTGGCCCTTTGAGCATTATTGTGCCAACCCGTTGGGGTTCTTCGTTGTCGGGAGCGGACTTGGTGCAAATCATAGCCACGAGCATGCATTTCGCATGGTACGCTTTCCGAACCTCCACATTGGCCTTCGTTTGAGGAGTTGGAAATGCGGGTGAGAGTAGGAGCTGAGATTCCGGGTTGGTTTGGAGCTGCAACAGGAAGTCATCGTTGGAGTCTTCCACTGCACGACAAGTCAGGCGGGAGAATGTGAATATGGAGTCAGAGATTGTGATGGAACACGGTTAGCTCGGTGTTGAGGAGAGGACGAAGGGTCGCGAGCTAAATTCTGGCTTCGAGCGGCCGCCTTTGACCAAGTCATCTTTGGCGGAAGTACGTGGTGGCATGGTCAATTCGATTGCGCCTGAGGCATCACTCGCTGAGTCATGGACCTCATCGTCGTTAACCTCATCGTCCATTCGCGTGCTCACCAAGTTCTGCATCTTCTTCACCCAGCTATACCGACTCACAGCATGGTCCTCGAGCCGCTTTGTACCGATTTCGTCGCGTGCCGGCGACCCGAGAGTCATACCTGACCAGCGTGAGCGTCTGTCCATGTCCAGATGCCGAACCCCAACGCAACATCGGAGCGAGGACAACAAGTGGTAAGGCGAAATGGCGCCAATCGTTTCGGGGCTTCGAGTTCTACACGTGGCGGCTCTCTGTTCGGCTTGCGTTGGCGCCCTGCATACGTGCACGAATCTGCCACCTCCGGCGCCAGGAGACTTGCACAAGTCGAGCGGAGTTCGAAAGACCTGCGCCAAAAGTTCAGTTCTGCACGGCTGTTCGCAGTCAGGCTCCCTCATGCTCTCTCCAACGAGAACGGGGCCGGGTCGGTTGTTCAACTCTCATCTCTGGTGCGGAAGTCCGTACTGATGGCCGGTAAAAGCACGGCACTTGAAGCCATGAGTCAGGGGTGTCGCCGGATCGGACCAGGGATCAACCAAGTACGAGCTATTCCAAGAGTCCTCACATTTCTCATCACAATAACCATGTCGTTTCTTTGCCAACATTGAAGCGCCAAGAAAGAACCGTGAGTTGATTCTTCGTCTCTCAGTTGGTTGTCGTATGCACTTTTGCCGCCGGAAGCCTCGTTCACGACACTGTCATGAAGTACCTGCTCTTCTCGGCACTTCAGTGCCTGCTTCTGCCGGCCGCTCTCGCTCAATGCCCGGATCAGGACGAGACTTTACAGCGTGATGTGGTGATTATCGGTGGTGGTTCCAGCGGAATGTACTCAGCTGTTCGCCTAAAACAAATGGGAAAAAGCGTGGCGGTCGTGGAGAAACAGGGTCGACCTGGTGGCAACACCAACACATACAAAGTCGAAGCTACCGGCAAGACTTTCGACTACGGCGTTAAGGTTCTTGTCAACACGTCCCTGGTCTACAACTTCTTCACCGACCTGGAAGTTCCTCTGGCTCCACTCGGTACCGTGTCACCTGCGACAAAGACTGTTGCAGCGGACTTTGCACATGGAGTAATCGGCCCGCAATGGCCTGTTGTAAAGGCCAACGACTCTCTTGCTGCTCTCGAAAGGTATAAGGTCCAGCTGGCGAAATACTCTCCGGAGTTCTTTCGTGGTTACCATATACCTGACCCGGTGCCGGAAGACTTGTTGATACCGTGGGGCGAATTTTTGGCGAAATACGACCTCGGGCCGCTGGCATACGATGGCTTCGGCCAGTTTCAAGGCATGGGTAATATTCTTGCTCAGCCGACCTTGTATATGATGAAGCTTTTCAACCCAATGCAGGTGGAGGCGCGGGAGAAGAAGACCAAAGTCTCGGAAGCCAATGGGAACACGCAGGCACTTTGTAAGAAACGCATTCTGGTCTTTGTGAAGTCGTTCAGGGCGGAGCTAATATCGTACATAGGGGATGCAGCTCAGCGATACCTCGGCGAGGATTCTTTGGTCCTCGACTCGAAAGTGACCAGCATCAAACGTGACAACGACGGTGTCGAGGTCGTGATCTCAACGCCCACAGGCATCAAGACTATCCACGCCTCCATCCTGATCATCACTGTGCAACCAAAACTCGAGCTGCTGAGCCCGTTTCTCGACCTCACAGATGAAGAAACCCAGATCTTCGGCCAGTTCAACAACAGCTACTACTCCAACGCCGTGCTCACCAACACCGGACTCCCCGAGAACACAACCTTTATCAACTACGATCAGCACGCGACTTACGGACTGCCGCCACTGCCAGGCATCTACAGCGTCGATTACCAGCCGATTCACGGCCTTCGCAGTGTGCAGCACTCCAGTCCGAGCCCAGTGACTGACGACCAAATCAAAGCTGATATTCTTGACTCCGTGGGTCGAGTCCGGAAAGCGCTCAGCCTGCCAGATCCCGAGCAAGAGACGGAGATCGTTCGCTTCAACAACCATTCGCCTTCTGGATTGACTGTGTCAGTGGATGCGATCAAGGCTGGCTTCTTCAGGCGTTATGTTGCACTCCAGGGTCAGACAAGGACTTTCTGGACTGGTCAGGCGTGGACGTCGGGTAGTTCGAGCACGATCTGGGATTTCACGGAGGTGGAGGTTCTGCCTGCTGTAATCTCAGCGCTTGAAGGATAAGCAGTCGAGATATGTCTTACTAAAGGCAAGGCGCTGAAATTAGCCTCGCCACTTGTCATGTTTATCGTCAGATGTGGCAAAACAGTGTAGCAGCAATTCTTTACAACGTAACCAAGCTACAATTGTCCACAACTTCAGATGAAGGCGATCTATTTCATTCGGGCGTTGGGGTATCTCATTATGTCCTTGCCAGTATCGCCGCCCATTCCAACTTTTCCCAACGACGGAGACATTGGTTCAGCCGTTTGATCTCTTTCACTGTCTAAACCATCACTGTCTGAACCATCACTCGCTCATAGTTCGCAGCTTCTCTTGCTCGTCTGCGGTCAAGGCATTGAACACATCATTGAAGCCCGGCTTCTGTGCAGCTTGTTGGAAGAACTGCACGAGGTAGGATTGCGTCTCATCGTCTCTGCCGCGCGAAGTGCCTGGTCCATCTTCAGCAGCATATGCCATCAACTGTGATTTGGTCATGCCAGAGCCCAGATCGAGGAAGTCTCCACCGTCGTCCTCCCAGTCATCATCTTCATCATCGTCATCGAGCTCAGCAGCATTGTTGGCGTCGATGTTGCGTGCGTTGCCCGCAGCCGACAGAAGCTCGTCGACCAGGACTTTGATGATCTTCAGCTGAGCTGAGATAATCGTGTACTGCTCAGGGTTGTTCCGCGCACGAGAACGAGTCATGATACGATCCGAGGTCGGCACAATCATGTCTCCTTTGACCTGGACTGCTGCGATGCGAGGGTCGCCGAGTTCGAACAGCTTTGATAGAGCAATCACGCTGCGTGGGAGTCAGTACATGATCGATTGAAAGTGTGCGATGGACTTACTTCTGCCTGATATCTTCGTAGCCCGCAAAATTGACGGAGTTCTCGAGCCATTTGCTGATGACAACTTGAAGGCCAGTGCCTTGGTCGAGCTGAACATCAGCGAGGAAGCCGACGACGTCCGAGGCCGAGATGAGGGACAGCCGGGCGAACACGAGGATCAAACTCTGGATAAATTGCGCTTGAGTCGCGGTGGCAAGACGGGCTGCGACAGCACGGAGGAGCTGCATGAGGTACGGTCCAAGCTTTTCCGAGCCTGCTTTCTCGACTACTTCCGCCGCGAGGCCTCCGACTTCAGCTGCACCGTGATCGTCGACGGCGGGTGTGAGAAGTCGGTCGATGATTATGAGAAGCATTTCGAGACCACCTTTGCCATCTTGATCGTGGAAGCCAAAGACCTGCTCCGAGTCGTGATGGAGCATGTGCTTGACCGCCGCGGTGGCCGACTTGAGAAGCTCGTCATCTTGAGAAGCCAGGAGGAGTCGGTTGAGTCGTGGCATTACAGTCGTTACGAATCCTGTCGGCAATGGGGATGACCCATGTTCCGCAAGGACGGCCAATAGCTCTGCAGCGAGATTTGCCAACGCATTCTCTTCCGTCAGAGATGCAACGTCGAATGCGCCCATCAGCGACGGCAAGACCTTGACAGAGAGCTCAGCGTATGCATCACTACCTGCTTCCGAGACAGTCTCAGTGATCTGCTCGAAAGTTTCGGTCACGAGCATCGCAATCTGAAAATTGGCAGCGCCTCGACTCGCCGTTGTGAAGAGCAAGTCGAGACCGCCACCTTCCAGGCAGCTACGAGTCTCTAGAAGGATGGTGTCCCGCAGAGTCTCGATGATTGTGATCAGTAGGTCGTCGCTGTCGACTACGTCGCTGAAATCTTGCATGCTGAGGAAGTCTGATAGCGATGCTACAATGGCGGCTTGACGAGGCACTGTCGCAGCGGACGGAAGCGAGGCCAGGTAGAATTGCAGCGCCCGAATGCATGACACTTTCACAATCTCGGATTCGTCGTTGCTGATAGCTTGCAACGAGGCTTCCATGAAGGCAGTTGCCACGGACTGCAGCGCATCGCCTGACGTGCGCGTCAGGCTAGCTGCGGCCAGATAGCCTCTCGCCCTCAGAAAAATCTCTTGCTCTTGCATGGCGTGCTTGAACAAGTCAACAAAGCTGTTGGCAGATTCTGGGCCAACGTGCTTCTCCACGTCCTGGAAGTCTCCCAACAGCTGAGTGAGCAGATATAAAGCAGCTTCTTTCGCCTTCCAGCCTGCATTCTCCGTGTACAGACTACGTGTGTACGCAGAAAGGCCGTCGACTGTAGCAGTGCTGAGCCATTCGCCAAGCTTGATGATAAGGTCTCCGCAAGCTGATCGTGGTGTGTAATTCGCAGTGACGTTGACCTCTTCCGACAGAAAGACATTGACATCAAAGTCCCACATGCCTTCTTCTTCGGCTGTGATTTGAGCGTATGCCACCGCAATTTTCATAACTTCAGTGATCCAGGTCGGGCCGCCGTTAGCTGCTTGTAATTGCTGCTCCAGTTCTTTTCGGACAGGCGGAGCGCGCAGACAAGCCTGCATGAAATCGAGCTCCTCCAGTACCAAGAAGTCCAACGTGTATGGCAGCCCGTCGGCATCTTCCAAGCGACCTTGCATGTCGTCCTCGATGTACATTTGCTGGTATTGGCTTTGCACTTGGAGAAGCTCCTGCCATGTAGCGGAAAACAGCGCAGGGCTATGTGGAGAGAGGATAGAAGGGAAGAGTGAGCGTACTCGCATCAGGACTTTGACAATCTGAAGCTTCAGGGCGACGTGGCCGCGATATGACTCAGCAGCAGATGCATCGCCTGCGGTTGGTGTCTGCGCCGGTGATGGTGGCAAAGGCGTCTTCATCGTCTCGAGGAAAAAGGGAAGCCATGCAGTCAAAGATTCCACCGCAAACGCCTTGACTTCGATTTTGTGGTCCTCCATAACCATCTCGAGGGTATCGAAGCATGATCTGAAGACGGAGACGCCGAGTGCTCGCAGTGTTGGCTTTCGATTCTTGTTGACAGCCACATCAAACACAACCTTGACAAGATCCCGAGCAACTTTGAAGAATTGCTCTTCGTTGAAGCAATCATCGACCAGCTCGTTCAGAACCTTGAGAGCTCCATGTAGCTGAGAGTCGGCGCCGGTGGAGACCACGCTGAGTACGCTCGGAAGAAGTTCTGGCCACTCATCCGGAAAATCTGAAGTGGCAATCTTGCTGACCACCAGACTCGCCGCGCTCTTAATCTTCCTCTCGTCCTGTCCGCTCAATGCCAATTCCAGAAGCCTCTGGCGGACCTGAGCTTTCTTCGTATCATCGGCGTACAGAGGCCCAGAGAATTCGTCGTACTGAGGAGACCAACATGCCAAGACGAATGTCTTCAGGTACAGCAGCGCTGCTTGTCGAACATCAACAGGCACATCCGTGTGTGATCCAACTGAAATCAGGCCTAGTGGAAAGTCGACATTCTGATACAGCTGTTTCAGCTGCAATTCCGCATTCTTCCGCGTCGTCTCCTGAGCGGATTGCGTGTCGCTAAGCAGAGTCACTAGTTGCTGCTCCATCTTGAAAAAAGGCCTAGCTCCTGAATTTGCGGCCTAATGATGCAACATCCAATTCCAAGGATGGAATGCAAGAAATTGTCCCAGGCGGGAGGAGAAGGTCGGAAACTTTTGCTCGGGTCCGGGAATGTGTGCTCCGGCGGCTGACCTTTTGTCAACTAGCGCTGATATATTCTGCGCCGGCAGTCCAATCTGGCCAAGTCTGTGAGTGAGGTGAATGGTCTGAGAGCTGAAGATGAAGCTCCGGAGAATTGATGTCTTCTTCTACGTCTGCGGGTCGAAACGCGCGACACTTCAGCCAAAATTCAATTTCAACACGTGCTGCTGACTCATCCGTGCAGATCAAGCAGGGCACTTCCTCCGTCTCATCTATCACTGTGTCGCGCCGAGAACATGGCGGAGGAAGCGCCCACTTTCCGCCTCTTCGTCGCCGTCTTTACGGACTTCCTCGTCGTCGCCGTCCACACGATTCTGTACGAACGCGGAATCTACCCGCAAACATCCTTCCTCTCCGCGAGACGATACAACTTCGCGGTCCGTCAGAGTCGGCATCCGAAAGTCTGCGAGTGGATCAATGATGCAGTAGCATCTGTGGAGTCGGAGCTGCTGAAAGGCACCGTGGACAGGATTGCAGTCGTGATATACAGCAAGCAAAACAAGCCCTTGGAACGCTTCATGTTCGACGTATCTCGCTTCCCGACAGTGCCCACCTCAGACCTGGATGTGCCTCTCGAAAGTGCAGACGTTGAAGGATCATCGCCCTCTGTCCTACCGCTTGTGGATCTGGAAGAACAAATGAGAGCTACCATGAGCCGGCTGTCGAACTGCAGTGCCTCGCTCGGCGCTCTGCCGAAAGGCTGTACCTTCACGTTAGCGATGGAGTTGAAGGGTGAGGACGATGCACCTTTGACACATCCTCAGCCATGGATACCTGTGCAAGTGACGGACGATAGCTTAGGTGAAGCCAGTGGCAGACGCACGCTGCCGGTCAGAGCAGTCCGTGCTGGTGAGATGGCATTCGAGACCTGGATCGAGGAATTAAGCGAGAAATCGCCAGAAGACAGAAGTATGAGCTCACTATCTTGATAGTCCGCGACCACAACACTTACGCTGCCACACCATATCACCAATACAGCCTGTCAAGCCACCAGAGAAGATATCTCACACCGGATGCTTCGCCGCCACCCTGAAAGGATGCGCCTCAGTGTTATACACGAACGAATTCGTCTTGTTCTCACCCTGCTGCACATTCCACACTCCGTCCTTCGGCGACTGGATCAAAAACTGATACTTCAGCGTCTCAGCCAACATGAAGCTCGGCATGAAATCATCCGTGCCACCTCCATCTTCCGCCAGGACATTCTGCAGACTGCCGAATCCCACAGGAAGACGCTCGGTCTTATTCTGTGCGATGGTATATGCCCATGCTACATCTCGCCAGTACTGGTCGTGGGTGGTTTGCAAGGCGTAGTAACATGACTCCACTGCTTCGGGGGTCTGACCGCCGTCAAGATGGCCTGTGGGAACGAAGAACCCTGCGTGCTTGTAGAGCTCGGTCTGGTTAGCGACTGACGGGTCGCTGTCAAGCTCCGTGGTGTTCCAGCTGAAACGACTTGGACCAATGCCAGAGGACGTGTGGCGGTTTTGTTGGCTGCGGGCGCTTCAGCAGCGTAAGCGAACGCTCCAAGGAGGTAGAAAATATTCAAATGATGCATGGTCGCAGGGTATCATATGTGCTCCACCGATGCAATGTCGTACAGGCGCCGTGCTGGCATTCTTTTTTGCACTGAGATCGCGACAGAGTAGAGACTGCTCCAAAGCCTCCTCGCAAAGCGGAAACGACCTCCAGATCGCTACTGCTGCTTCTGGTGGACGACTGCACAATTCTTGTGACCAAATCAATGCGAGGCAAGTGTCAGCGGCAGTCGAAACTTTGGTCGCTCCTGCCGCAAAACGAGGGCCACAGCACGGCCATGCTAAGACATGAATACTACCCAGAAATAATGCTAAGTAGTCGTACAATCAACTTACCTGTACGGCTATACAGCAGGCCTACCGACTTACATGTACGCCTATTTAGCATACGTGGTACGGTACCGGTGCGACCATCGAGCATGTCATGCTAACTCAACTGTACGCCTATTTCGCATACATACGATAGTACATGTACGACCATTGAGCATGTCTGCTAACTTATGTGCACGCCAACGTAGCATATATTGCTAACTTACCTTTACGACTCTCTAGCATGTCTGCTCATTTACCTACATGACTATATAGCATGTCTTGTTAGCTTAACTGCACGCTGTGCGCTAGTGTGCATAATATGCAATGCAGTCGTGCATGAAACCAGATATCGAGCCGACCCGGCGAGGTCTCTCGTCAACAAGTCTTACGTGCGGTGGAACAGGAACATCAAGGAGAGTTGCTCTACTAGCTAGCCAAGTAGAGGGTTGCAAGAATGCGAGGCAAACCGCCTCCGGAATTGCCAGAGGAATGTCATGCGTTGTTGCCCGAACGTCTCTCCGACGACAACATTGCCAGGAGAAAGACCACGATGGCCTTGCACTGTATGGCACAAGGCTCGTGTGCTCTTGTGTGGGAGGTGGTCGATGCACGATGGAAGACCAGAGCATCTTGGAGAACAATTTCAAGCCTCAGGCTGAACTTCGGCACATTCATCTGAGCACGCTGAATCCACTAGCGTCAAGATCACATGCTCGCTACAAAGTTCCACATTGAGGTGAACTCGCTACAGACTTCCACATTGAACCAAATCTCGACCTTCGCATGACTAAGCGATCGAGCTGCTAGCGCAGATCCTCCAGGTATAAGTATTTTCTTTCTCCCGCAACCCTTCTGAGACCTCGCAGCTCTCTTTGCCTTTTGGCTTAGGTATGTCACACTTCCACCAACCTCCCATCTGAGCATCACTAACACCATCCAGATCAAGTGTAGTATCTGGTACGCACCTTCCTTCTTCCAGCGCCCGACGCTCCTTCCTGTGCTAACCTCGCTGCCTCTGGCTGACGCGAAGCTACTTTTTTTTTTCATCAGTCGTGTGGCATTTCGGTGCTGTGCGTTGGAGAAGAAAATCTCTTCACTACCCCTCTCTCGTCGCACGTCCAATGCAACGACATCTTGCGGGCCCACTGCGCATCTGGATTCACGTACTTGCATCAAGGCTTTCGCGGCTTGTGCGCTCGACATTGGTTGCCTCGTCACAAATGGAAATGCGCCTGGCCTTCAAGGTCCAACGTCGTGTGTTGTGTGCGTGCGCCTGCGGCGCATGGCTGATCAGCTACCGCGAGCCGGCCAGTCCATACTTTACGCACGGCACGTCCGCGCACTCGATAATTGTCGCAACACGTGAGAAAACCCAGCACGGAGGCTGTCAATGGCTACCATAAACTGGTGAGAAGCGTCGCATCTTGTGGATGATCTGGCCATATCTCTATCTACATTCTTCATGCTTCTTCCATTCTTCCACTGGTATCCGGCGATGCTTCCATGATGTAATTTGCCCTCACATCCTCAGACGCCATCCTCAGTCGAACCTGCGCTCAGCAGACGCTCTGCTACATCAAGCATGCGACGAACAAGGCCGCCACAGCAGCTCCGAATCCGCCTCCCACTGCTCTCACAACTCCAGCACCACCTTTCTTCGTCGCCGACGGCTGCGGTTCGTCGGTACTCGTGGAGCTCGCACTCGTAGTCTCCAAATCACCACCATTCTTTCCCGGACTGTTAGCTCCCTCCTGAATGGTGATCTTCAAGTTCTTGACCTCGCTTCCATCCGACTTGGACACCTTGACAGTCACAGCCGTGTCCTTGACTTCCACGATCTTGCCCTTGGGTGGGTTCTTGATGCCATTCTTGATGAGAGCGTCCGCACCGGAGGGAGATTCCGGGATGCCGAAGTCTGAACTGAAACCGTCGTTGGAGATCAAGGTCTTCGAGCACTTTCGCGGCTTGAGGTTGGTGGCTGTGTCGTTCTGCGTTGTGATTTGAGTGATGTCGAGTTTTTTGTATTGTTCTCGCAGGCGGTCGAAGTCGGAGAGGAGCTTAAGGGAGCCGTCTTCTTCGGTTTGGACGAGACCATAGTCTGGAAGAGAAGGGCGGAAGGGTCAGCGACAGTTCGGATGCAAGAGGAGAACGGGCACAGTAAGACCTGGCTGCAGGCCTTCTGTCCTTCGAATTCCTTACCGGCTTGAGATTGAGTCCACTCATACACAAGTCCACCGGAGAGAGCTGTCTAAATAGGATATGAGGGTCAGCGATGCTGAGAAGACAGGGTGATATAAGCCAAGACATGACATGGCTCGAGACAATCTCGGGCGCCGCATGCCTCCTACACTTCCTGAGACTTACCATCTGCGGTCCGTACAACGTCGGAATCTCCTGGAAAAGCCGCGGACTCGGGGTATTGCATCCAAATTCGCTGAAGAAGACCGGAATAGTCGAGTTGTTGAACCAGTCGGCCAAAACGTTGTATTTCGAAATAGTGAAGCTTGAAGCATCGCCGCACCAAGAGTATGAGTTGAGACCAAAGAAGTCGGAGCGGGAATTGTCGCCGTCATTGTCGCATTCCAGATAAGCCCAGGTATCGTGCAAAACTTCTTGTACCTGCGCCGCAGAGTAGCCAACCGGAATCTTGCGGGAGGCATGAGCGGCAATGTAGTTCTTGAGATCACGTTGCACGGCACGGATGTAAGGAGGAGTCGGTCCAGCAGTAGGGATATCGTTGATGATCTCGTTACCAGCGAAGAATCCCAGGACGTTCGGGTAGTCTTTGAAAGCCTCCACGATGCTGAAGATGCGGGTGAGATAGCTGGTGGTGTACGATGCCTCGGGCTGGGTGCGATCGAGGGACTCTCCTGCTAGTGGTGCGTTGACGTCGACCACCATGTAGATGCCGACGGCGTTGAAGATGGAGGCGCATTCGTCGTGGTTGAGTGTTGGGTCGAGATTGTACATTCGGATGGTGTTGATGCCGAGTCGTTGCATGAGAGCGGCGTCGCGGAGGCAGATGGTCGAGTTGCTGAGAGGGTCGCCGGCACCAGTACCGTAGCCTCCTTCACCACCTGGCTGGTAGTCCACTGTTCGATATCATGTCAGAGATGAGCCGAGCAGTCTTTATGGATGGAACGATGCGTTACCTCCGATCATCATGAATCGCTCTCCAGATTCCTGGATGAATTGCTGCTGCTGTACGCTGATCGGGTCGAGAGCAGTGGCAGCCGCGGCCAACAGCGAGCACACCGTAGCCAACACATTGAACTGCCATTGATATCAGTATAAGTCTGACCTGAATCTGACAGTCACCCTCCAAGAAGTCGCGAACTTACTCGTGTCATGATGCCGAGACCGCAGATCGAACCGTGTGGAGAACAAGCTTTCCAATGTCGTTGCGCAAGTGAATGAGAGTATTGTCAGTAAGGACAGACTGCCGACAAAGGTCGAATCGTTGCACACGAGAATTGAAATCGCAAAGGAAACGAGGTAATCAACGAAGAGAGGAGGTCACGAACTGGTCACCGCGCGGCCCTCACAAACGCTGCAAGTACGCGATCGCTGTCAAGCATCCCTGCCCTGTTTGGCAAGAGCACAGCAACGCCAAGCCAAGAGATCTCTTTGCTTACAATCTGTTTGTTCGCTCCCTTGCACACGAACTCCACTAGGATCCGAAACTTCCGTGTCGATTCGGCGAGGTACAAGGTCTCGTCAGAGTAGGACCGAGATTTGATGGCCCATCCCGGTACCACGTTGCGTCACTACAACAATCACTGTGGATCTTCTTTAGAATCAACAAACTCGAGAAATGTTGGCCGGTAGCTTCAGTGAAGACTGTGGAATGACTTGTCCTGATTAATTCCATATTTCATACAAGAGAACTTTTCCCCGACCATGTCGTCCTGTCCCGTCAATCTAAGATACAATCCATCGTAAAGCCAACAGGGCAAAGAAATTCGTAATCAGCACAAGACAACCCGACATACGAAAAGCCTCATCCACAGACACGAGCTCTCAACCTCACTCCCTCAACTGCGCTCTCAAACCCACATTCTCCCTCTTCAACCTCATCGTCTCGCGCTTCAACATGGCCGCCTCCTCCTGCGCCTCCTTCAACTTCTTCCTCAGCTCTTCCACGCCCTCGCCACCCCTAACGACCTTCAACACCCTACCCAACTCCTCGTTAAAGCGCGTGTACAGCGCCTCATTCTCGCCGTTCGCTTCTCGGTACAGCTCGTCCAGCTTCTTGCACTTGTTCTCGGAGACGCTGAGAGAGGACTGCAAGTCTGTTTGGATGGCAGATATACGCTGGTTGGCTTCATCAATTTGAGTCGGGAGAAGAGCCTCCATTTTCAGGACGCGTTGGGCGAGATCCATCGTGTTCGGGCCTATGCCGTTGGCTGAGGGGAGGTGGCTGCGACCGGTGAAAGTCTTGTTGGCGCGGGATGTGGCGGGTCGGAGAGGACTGTTAGTCGTGGATGAAGCAGTCAGCTCGTTACCGATTTTGGACAGTTCATCTTGAAGGCTGTCTTGCACGGCGGCGATGGCTTTTTGCTCGTTCTGGAGACGTTCGCGAAGTTTCTGCGGAGACTGCATGCGAAGCTTGCGGGGCGCGAGAGAGGAAGCGGAGAGATCGGGGTTGGTATTGCGTCGGGCATAGGCGGGCTTCTTTTCAGGTTGAGGAGACTGCTGCTTGACGATATTGCCAGCTCCGGGTCGTTCGGAAAGGCCGGCACGGGGTGAAGACTTGGGTATGAAGGTCGGTTTGGGCATCAGGCTTGGAATGTTAGAGGTCGGTCGTGCTGTGATGACAACCTCATCCGGCTTGTCGCCGCTCGTCTTGGGTCGTGACAGAGCCTCGGTGCTTGCATGTGCTTTGTTCGGTCCGGGTGAAAGATCCCTCCTAAAGGATGATGGCAACCGTGACCGAGGCGAAGACTGCTGTGGCGTGCCATACCGGGCGTAGCTTCCGCGAATGGAAGAAGGTGTAGACGGCGCCAGAGGCGGCACAGCAGGCAGATCCTCGATTGCGCTTGGAGCAAGAGCGGGTCGGTGAGGCGTGTTTGGCGCAGATGGCTCACGGCTTGATGCACCGTTCAAGACCTTCAAATCAGACAGCGAACTACGCCGCTTCTTTCGGGGCGGTCCGGTAGGAATGAAGCTTGGGTGTTCGCCGATGGTCATGAGGTTGTTGGTGGAGATTGTGCCAAAGCCCTTGAGCCCTTCTTGAGACTTCGGACGATCACCGGTGTCAATGGACCTCGACCGTCCGAGCGAAGCTTTGCTCAAGCTACCACCAGGACTGACATCTCCGCGCGTGCTCTTGCTGAGAGTCCGCCACACAGATGCCACTTTGGATTCTTCGGTCTTGCTGTTCTCCCTTGACAATGTGCCGAAGCCAAATTTTCGCCGAAGGGAAGATGTGTTGCTTGTGAGCGAAGCTGAATTTGCAGACCGTGTCCGCTTGTGAGAGTTGAAGGAGCCGGTGTCGTGCTTGTGGCTTGCTGGCTCTTCCACAGGCTCACCAAAGTACGTGTCGGTATCATCGACGAAGCGATCAATCAGAGCGATGTACTCGTGAGGGTTGCCATCAGTGACGAGAACCTCCGCGAAAGCGGCAGTCAAGATGCCGCGATCGCCATCATTGCCGGTGCCGTCAAGCAGATCCGCCAGCAATTTCATGATGGCTTTGAATGCACGTTGATTCTGAGGGGCGAGCTTGGCCAGCGCAGCCCGGAAGTACTGGTCGAAGTCGGTCGGGAACATGGTCTCGGCCTTGGCCTGAATGTCTTGCAGGACGGCGCTTGGAATGACCTGTCCAATATGCTCAACCCAGACTCGATTGAGGAACTTCTCAAACGCGGCGAAGAGCACATCAAGTGGCGCTTGAGCAGCCAGCACCATCATGTTCGGATCTTCCAGTAAGCTGTTGTACAGCTCACTGACCATGAGTTCATCTGCAACAATACGCATCTTGAGGTTCTTGCCGACAATATTGCCCTTACGCGCATGAAGCGCAAGTATGTATGCTGATAGCGTCTCTTCCAGCTTCTTGACAGGCGCTGGATGTTGCTCCGTGGATGATGAAGAGCATGACGTATTCAAGAATGATGTGTTCTGCTCCTTGGAGGACGGTCTCGACTCTCTACTCGGCGGCTTCGGTATGATGTAGGTGGAATGTCGTGAACTCGTACTGGAGACAGGCAAGCTCGGAAGCTCCTTCTTGGCAAGCGTGGGTGATTCTGTGCCAGGTCCAACACTAGATAGAAAGCTCGAAAGGAGTTTCTTGGGCGATTTGGGGCGTTGATGTCGCTCACGCGGGACAAGAGTCGGTTTCTGCTGGGCGTTTGGTGTTTCGGTCTGAGTGTCGATCGACAAGAGGATGTCGACGTTCCTGTCGAGTAAGCACGCTGTCGTGGCTGTTTGGTCGACCGAAAGGCGAAGGCCTGTAAGTGCAGCAATCTTCTTCTGTACAGCCGGAACAAGATCCGGAGTCTCAAGATGCTCCCGTCCACCGCTGCCATCGACCGAGTCGACCGTCATTCGCCAGTCTCCTCCGCGGTTAGGTGAGAGAGCGATGACCGTCCGTATTCCGTTTTGGCCGGCTCTTGGCGGTGAAGCGTGCCGATCGATATCCACGATGATTCGGACCTGGGCAGGTGCCGTCCTCGAGGCGACGAAGTCAGGCTTTGAATCCTCGAAAATTGCGGCGAAAAGTCCAAGGCTGTCCGATCTCGGGTTCGTGGCTCGAATCTCCCAACTGTGCGACTCACGCTCGGTCTCTGAGAAGCGACCTTCCACCCTGGCTTTCGAGAACTCCTCGACGAATCGTGCTGCCCGTCCGTCGTATGCGTTCTCCAATTGCAGAGTCTGACAGGAGTCTAGGATGGGTTCTTGCGCTGGGACCGCACCCATGCTAAGCTGGAAGAAGCTGAGAATTTGCAGAGCCTGGCCGTCATGGCTCTCCGAGCATTGTACCGCATCGAGCTGTAGCCGGCGGACAAACAATAGATCGCCACCGCTTTCCGAGAGGCTTTCGACTGACTTGGACGGCAGAGAGCCATTTTCGATCTCGGTCAGCAGAGCACGAGCCGTCGCCTTCGATTTGGGAGTCTTTTCGACGACGACGATGCCATCAGTAAAGAGTAACAGAATGCCACGAGCGCCATCTGTGGTACCAAGCCTATGCGGCGGTGCGAGCTCCACAAAGTCAGCTGCGGTGACCAGTCTGCCGGAGATAGAAATATCGACCGGCCACCCTGTTGTACGAGCCTGCAGCCGAGCGATCATCTCAGAGGCCTCCGATCCTTCTGATTCCGCGCAGATTTCGGTGACCAGGTCGCGAGCTTTGAGAAGAGAGGTGAGCGCCGCATGCCTCACAGGCAGCTGCTTCGCGATACTGTCGATGTACAGATTGTATCGTGGCAGCCGCTGAACAGGCTCGATCAGAAGAGAAGTAAGCCTCTGCTCGCCGATGTCTTGCAGCTCTGCCGAGAGGGAGTCTCCATTGCGCAAGAGTTTACGCAGGGTCTGAGACGAATGTGCGTGCGTACTCATGTAGTCTTTGTAGCATTCCGCAAACTTTGGCAGCCAGTCGCACAGACATTGCGCAATGCTGCCGAGACCAGAAGCATCTGGAGGAGTTGCTGCGGAATAGCGACTGTCCTCTTCGTTGCTCGCGCTCTCGATGTCTCGCAGAGCAGCCTCCTCGGTGTCCTTGATTCGAGTCTGAAGATCGTCGAGAAAGCCAGCGTTGACATCCAGTATGTCGCTAATGGTCGCTGGAAACACCTCGGCGAGCTGTTGCTGGTGTCGCTCTTTCAAATCCGCGCCGAGACTCTCGGAGAAGCTCTTAAGCTCTTCCAATCGCGCAACATAGTTCTCCTCAGTCGACAACAATTCCGACAGCTGATCGCGGACCTTCTCTTTCTGATGTTTGAGGAATGAAGCGCTCCGGCCGATTGCCGTGGCCTTTGAAGGCGCTCGCTTCACCTTCGACGTCGGAAGGAAAGAGATATCCCCAAGCGTTGCAATCAGGTCTGCATATCGCCCATACTGTTGTCTGAGCATCTCCTCATCGCTGACATCCTCTGCAGTATTCGTCACCTCTTTGATCGATCCAGAAGGTAGCACAACATCCACGTCCATCCATGACAGTTTCTGTTCGCAGAACGCATCTGACAGATCTGCAATGACATCGTCCACATTCTCAATCCTGACCATGCGCGTCGCCAGAATAGCAATGTGATCGTCACCAAACAATGCGCCAAGTGAAGGCGCCTTGGACGTCGCACACCATGTCTTGCGCACCGAGCCAGACAGTTCCGAGAAGTACTTCTTCAACCCAAACGCCAATCCTCGACAAACCTCGTCGCCTTGCTCTTCACGTGGGAGGTTGCTAACAGCCGAGTAGAAGGGCGAGTTGGGTGACACCGATAATCGCGCGTAGGAGCCCAGACCGGCTGGTGTGAAGATGTGAACCTGGATGCGCGAGCTCGTTGCGCCAATGGTCGCGGCAGGCCCGTAGAAGACGAGGACTGGCGAGTTTCCTAACAGCGGATCGGTGGTGTAGAAGAGGGAGAGGTCCCCCGACAGCGCGGGCGCCGCGGGGATGATGGTTGCCATTGAAGAGGATCTCGAGCGGTCTTGTTGATGCGCCGTATGCCTGTCGCGTAAAGTGTGCGGGGAGATCGTTATCGAATGTCGGTGGAGCCGCTCATGGTCTTGAACAAGAATGATATGTATCTTCTCGTCGCGTCGCGTTGAGTCGAATTGAGAGTGATGTTTGCTGTACAGGAGAGTAATCCGGGCGACAAAGTAAACAATGGGCAGGAGTGGGCCGCACAAGGTTGACCTTCCTGCAGACTGCAGTCGATTGGGCGCGACAGCCTCGACTTGCAGCTCTGTGGAAGCTGATCCTGGTTTGTCCCTGGCGAGGTCCCAAATGCACGACATTGGTCCGATGCTCCGTGCCGCGCTAAGACCGCCCCCTCACGTGCAGGGCCATGGATTTATGCATGGGGCACATCTCGACTTGTGAAGGAACATACAAACGACATAACTTGCACATATGCGGATTGCTCAAGGTGTTCGTCTACGTCTACGTCTATGTCTACCTCAATTGCCTTTTTACACGGTCGTAGTCGGAGAAATGGATATCGTCCAGTGTTCCATGCTGTCGATGTGCTCGACAACATGCACCCCAGTCCACGTATCGTGGTTCGGCCAGATCCATGATCGGTCCCGTGCAATCCCAGCGGTGAAGTCGACATCAGCTCCACTTCGATGGCACCATCACTACCCCCCAGCAGAGAATGGCGAAGTCGTGCATCACAATGTCAGAGGAGCCGCGGAGCCGGCCATTCGAGCCTGCCTCGATGAAGCGGCTTTCTCGTAGTTGTCTGAGATCGAATGAGCTTGGCTCCGCCGCGTGTCGAGCTGCAACCTGAAATGGCACGCCTTGTGAGCTGATTTATCCAAGGCAGCCGGATGACGCCAGCTTTCAAAGTCCGCGAGGAGCCACATTGTCGAACATGCAGTGAGGAGATCTTTCAACGAGTCGAATCAAAGATGGCCGTTAAAGCATCAGACAAGTCCTCGCCAGGAGCATACAACGCTTCAAAAACCGCCCTCATTCTTCTAGACTTCCACGAACACTTCGTCAACATCGCCGCCGGAGACCTGGGCAAACGAGCAGCATCCATCGCAGCCATCATGCGTCACTGGGCTCACACGCAAGACATACAAGTCATCCACGCTCCGCTCGACCTTCAAAGCACACCTGTCGAAACATGATCGCGACAGACTCATCGGACTCTTGAACACATTACGGCAAGAGGGTGGCAATGAGCCGGCGGACCTTCTCGACGGCGACGGAGGAGATGTGGGATCTCCGGGAATGCAGGAGTATCTAAAGAAGAAGGGGATCAAGTCGCTCATCATGATTGGGCTGAGTACGAGCGGGTGTGTGCTGTGGCCCGCGTTGTCGGCGGGTGATCTGGGATTCATTGTCACCAGCATCTCGGATGCTTGTGCGGATCCGAAACCTGGCGCTCACGATCTGCTGATCAGCCAGGTTTTGAACAATCGAGGATGGGTGGGTCTTATTCAGCAAGCGGCTTGCTACAGTCGAATGTCGCCAAAACAGTGCCGACTTGGCGATATGGCTTTCGCTCGACGCTCGCATTCGAAGGACAAAGGTATAGACAAGAAAAAGCAATCCAATCCTAATTCTTGCCCAACATCTTCTCGATCGAGTCGCTCACACTGCCAGTTCTCTTCGCCCTTCGCAACGCCGCTGCGACTTTAGGTGGGTCGAGCATACCCTTCGACCGACCAAACACCTCATCCATCTCTTCCAACGTGAGAGAAGTACTCTCTGGAAATGTGAAGTACACCGTCGGAACGATGCAAGCGTTGATGGCCGCATACACAATCCAGTAGCGATAGCCAATATTTTCGAAGCCAATAGGAGTAACGAGAATGACAACAAAATTAGCCATCCAAGATGTGGCAGTCGATATGCCGGCTATCGCAGCACGGAACTCCAGTGGAGCCACTTCCGTAGCGTATAGGTTGGTGAGACTCAAGAATCCCAGAGCGAAGAACGGAGTATAGACGAAGAGGAAGAATGTCGCGGCATACAGCGCGCTGGTGTTCTCCGACAGCGAGGTCGCGCCAGCCAGTACTGCCATGCAGATCGTCATGACCGTGGCACTGAGAAGCATGAGCGGTCGACGACCGAAGCGATCAACAGCAACGACTGTCCCGGTACCGCCGACGATGAGCAGGCTCTGCATCGCAATCGCGAGACCTCTGGCTTTCACGGCGTCGAAGCCTAGACGTTCCTCATAGATGACGGTCGCATACGCAACCGTGAGGCTGCAGCCGCACATCTGCTGGAACAGCTGTCCGAGGACTGCAATCAGCGCTCGATTAAAGATGCGTTGCTCGCCCATGCGAAACAGGTTGCGCAAGGAGCCAGCTGTTCGGTTGTTCGCCGCCAAAGACTGCTTCATAATCGCAATGTCGGTCTCAATCGACTCGTGTTCGACGGGCAAGTCATTCAATACGGCCAAGACTTCTCTTGCCTCTGCAATTCGGCCCTTCTTCACGAGCCATCTTGGAGATTCTGGCAAGGTCCTGACGAAGCCCAGGACTGCGATGAGAAAAATGAGCTGGAACGCAAATGGGAATCGCCAGCTGACGGTGCTTCCGGTGATGAAGAAGAAAGCGAAGTCGAGCAAAAGTGCGAGTACGATTCCAACGCCGAGGAAAATTCCCTCGGCGTTGACGAATGCACCGCGATGCTCTGCTCCAGCGATTTCAGACTGCCAGACTGGTATCTGCGAAGGGTGAGGTCAGAAACTTCCCCATTACGTCAAGGATGACTGTCTAGACCTGGCGGAGCACGCTTGAAGTCATGCCTGCGAGGCATCCTCATTCGGTCGACTCACTGTTGCCGTATGCCCGCCACTACCGAATCCAAGAACAAGTCTCGCCACGATGAACTGGGCCAGGGTGGTTGACGAGGCCATCAAGATTGCTCCGACGATGGCAATGACAGTTGCATAAAAGATGGTCATTCGTCGACCGAGCATGTCGCCGACTTTCATGCACACCAACGCACCCAGTGCGGAGCCCAGGACGAACAATGCAATCACGGTGCCTTGAAAAAGCCTGAATGTTAGCAAGATGGAGTGTAGTGAAGATGCTGAACCGTACCTTGAACAGTACTATTGTGCGACTGTTGTGCTCCCGTCGTGTTGATGGTGTCCAGAGCAGGGAACTGCTCCACGAACGAAGGGAGCGTCAAGACGTTTCCAGCGACTCCTTGGTTGTATCCATAGCAGATGTATGCGGGCCCAACGATCAGACCAAGGGCGGCGTTCGTCACACGCGAGCCACGAAATCCCCAATACTTCTGCATCTTGAAGAATTCGTAGTTGGGTGTAATGCGGTTGATAGCGACCAAAGCTTGTAACGGACAATCCGTCTGTAATATGGCAGGACCCCATCGATGAACAGCTTTGGATCTGCCAACACATCGCTGTGTCGTTCGAGTCAGTATCGCGTATGCCATGTGTTTCTTCGTCATCAAGCATCTTTCTACTCGCAGCATCCCTTTCATCACTAATGCGTCCGCAATGCGGTGAAGCCGGCTGTCGATCGGCAATCAGAATTCGAAGCTTTGAATGCACAATTACCGCATGTGGAAGCTGGCTTCGCATCGGACTACTACCAGCTCGCGGATCACCGTCGGCAATCGCGTCAAGTGTTTGCTTTTCTTACGGCTGACTGTGCCGATATGCAGTTATAACGCGGCACCGAGCCACAGTGTAACGTCTGTTGACCGCAATCGAAAGGCCAGTCGCAGCCTCTCTTCTCACCTTCGCACAAGATGTCGTTTGCCGATCTACCCAAATTCGATGAGTTGAAGGACCCAAAGCGCTTCTGGCCTGCAGAGAAGGGTAGCAGAGATGAAGGTCTTGGAATGCTGAGATATCTGACTCCAGCACATGTGGCGCAAGTGGTTAAAACCGAAGTCCGAACAGGGGAGCGTGTATGCGTGAACTGGGAAATGACAAGACTGGAAACGCCTGGTAAGAATGTCGCCGCCACGCTTCAATGTAGATCATCGACCTTACACTCATCACAGGATTCAATCGATTTCCATGTGAGCATGAGATTGTGCCAATTCCGAACTGATGAAGGCATTGCCTGGGACGACATCTGGCGCTTCAATCCTCAGGCCTCGAGCCAGTGGGATGGGTATGGCTCACTTCTGGAGCACTGTGCGACACGGCAGGCTGGTCGTATGATGCAGATTCCGCCACTATTCCACGGACATGGGAGATGGCACGAGGGCTTGGTATGGCGGCACCACTTCCGACGAGATCAGCAAAGGCGAGGGTGATCGTATCGGTATCGGCCATTGGGCACAGGAAGGTATTGCCGCTCGCGGCTTTCTGATCGACTACGTCTCCTACTGTGAGAAACGGGTTCTGGCCGAGAACGCGAATGGCATGGCCGGCCACGCCATCAGCCTCGAAGAGGTCAAAGAGATCGCCGCCGAGTGCAACATCGACTTCAAGGCCGGCGACATTTTCTTCCTTCGATCCGGCTTTACCAAGACTTGGGAATCCCTTACTCTTGACCAGAAGGAGTACCGGACGCAGACCAAGACGCAAAAACACAGACACAGTGGCCTATCCAGAGTGAGGCGGTAGCTCGATTCATCTGGGATAACCACATCGTAGCTGTCGCCGGAGACGGTGTCAGTTTCGAAGTACGGCCGAATCGAGACGACGACTGGTAAGACGCAGACTGGAGAGATGCTGTTGATATGATGCGCAAGATCGCTGAATCTTCTTCTTCCATCTTTCAGGTCGATGCACCACTATTGTTTGGCAGGCTGGGGTGTTCCGATTGGCGAAATGTTTGATCTCGAGCGTCTGGCGGAGTTGTGCGAGAAGCTGAATCGGTGGTCATTCTTCGTCACTTCCAGCCCACTGAATCATCCGCGGGCAGTATCGTCGCCGCCAAACTGCATGGCGCTTTACTAGGACGATGATATGGTGTGCAGGGAGCTTGCATACTCGTTGGAGTAAGATGTGCCGTTCCATTCCATGTTCGTCTTCGCTGGAATCGTGGTGTATGCGTGTTTGCGTCGGCCAAGTCAGCCTGGGATATTCTTCGAATCACGATTTCCCGCATGGCGCCTGGCATCCGTGTCGGTTTCGCCCATGGTCTTGAGGACGGGGATATATGGAAGGAGAGTAAGGTACCTACCTGGTAGTATCGAAGAGAGGGAAGAACGACGCTAAGGTACATAAAACGCGAAACCTTCGCGACTCAGATATACCCACTGTGATGAGAGCTGCCGCAGAACAGTGCGTAAGGTACTTCAACGAGACATCTACCCAACACCGTAACATTATTTTCCAGCAGAATGTCGACACAAAATCCCAATGCCGGTGTGCCTATACAAATCAGACCTGAAAGCCAGCTCGAGCATTACCGTCTCCTGGACTTGCCGGCGGACTTGCTTGCACTCCTGACTTCAGATCAACCACCAGTGTAGGGACAACCACTTTCCAAAGACACTGCATACTTGCTGACAGAACTGGTAGTCTGCACTTAAAATCCCGGGAAGATGCAGACGGCACAGCGAAAGATGCGAACGCAGTCCTCTGCACGTCAGACAAGACCTACGACATTCGCCAAGTCAGCCACTCCAACACAGTCTATCTCACTCGACCGCACGAGCTTCCCGTTGATAACGGCGGACCACCACGAGCTGGTATTGAAGCAATAGCGAAATGTGAATCCACAATCGAGTTGCTTCCGTCAGCGATGCAATCCGCCGCTCCCTATATCAAAGCGGCACTTCCGGTCTTCTCCTCCACAGGCAACTACTCATCACAGAAGAACGTTTCCAAAGCGGAGCTGTTCTCACACATCCCCCTGAGTGAAGCAGAATGCGAGCTAGGATGGTCAGAGCTTGCATGCTTCGAGTCGACGAATCCACCGGGCAGCTTTGTGCCCAGCGGCAAAGTCAAGGCACAGATCTGGGACGCAGCGTTCACCGTCGCCTTGGCTGAGCGGACAGACTTGGCTTTACCATTCTCCGCGAGCGACATACCGGACTATGCTATCGAGCTCACACAAGAATGGCCAAGCGAACTCGTGGCCGCAATCTTTGCCAGTGTCTCGAAACCTTCGTCAGAGGGGACACTCGTCGTCGACAAGGAGAAATGCATCCGATTCGTCGGCATCGCCCACCTTTCAGCCAAATCCGAAGGGCGACCGACAGACACAAAAGCCTTCCTCAAAGCATGGAAAGACGCCGTGCCCGAAGACTGGCGACCAGACTGCCAGCTCTCCGTCCTCAAAGGTTCCTACACCACCCAAGACGCCGGCAGTACAATCACCTACATCACCAGCACGATCGACGCCAAAGGCGCCATCGCCAACACCGCCGACGAAGCGAAATCCTCCCTCGGCGCAAAACGAAAATGGCACGAGAAATTCCGCGCATCCAAGAAATCATGAACGCAGCCAGCCATACCCGCACACAACAATCAAATCGGCAACCTCGCCATCTCCTCCCGCGTCCAGAATTGACTCATATTCTCCGCTCGCAACGCCTTGACCTCGTCATCCATATGCTCCCACAACACCGTCCCGAATCCATCCATAACCCCTTTCATCTCCTCCAACCTCAGCTCCCTCTCTCCGGTCTTACACGCCACAAGATACGCATTCAACTCATCCAGTCCCTTGTGGATGACAACATGCTGCGTCAACAGCTCATGCGAACTCTGGAATTGCGGCATCTTCCGCGCGAGCAGGGGGAAGATGTGCTGCTCTTCGATCCCGTGGTGCATCTCCAGCATTCGGCAGAAGGAGTCGCCTAGGGAGAGAAATTGCCGGATTGACATTCCAGAGGGGCGGCGAGAGGCGGTGCAGGCGGTGTAGAGGGTCGTCCAAGTTTGGCGGAAGTGTTCGTGCTGATGGATGGAGTCAGCCGGAGTGGCGAGAGAACGATAACGGCTGTAGAAGAACTTACGAACATGTCCATACGTTCCGAGAGGCGGTTGTAGATTTTATGGTCTTGAGGGCTGAGTTTGGGGAGAATCTTCTCTTCCCTCTCGGTCGTCTGTGTATTCGACACATCTTTGCTCGACTCGTTCGACATGCTGACCTCTCTGCTACTGCGGTGAAAGTGCCTGCTAGCGGCAATGCTTGTTGTCGACGCTGGCCTCCAGCAATCCGGACTGCAGATGTTCGAAAGCCTCGTCGAATAAACACTTGTCGAACGAGTGGTCAGAAAACTGACAAAGGAACGCTGCATGGAAGAAGTTTATTCGACGTTTTACTCCTCAACTAAGATGCGAGAAAATACTTGCTCCCGCCACTGCGTTGTAATCCAGTATGTTGTAACGAAGGAACACTTGCATTTAGCGGACATTGTTCTTTGCTGACCAAAGCGGAATCCCGGCTCTCTCCACATTCGGCGGATCGGTGGCGCCGTCAAAGAATCCACTTTGCATCCACAAGAGAAGAACGGGCGCCGTTACAAGCGAGAAATTCCCCTTTCGGCTCGACACATAACGTACGCATCAAGTCTCTGCATCGTCGCACGGAATTACAGATATGAGATAGAGTCGTGTCGTGAAATGTTGTTATACAATCCCCATCCTTTCTTCCGCCACTCTCTCTCTCTACACATACTTTCCTCCATCAAAGCTATACAAGCTGTCCCGACATACATACAACTTTGTTGATATCCTCCACTATCCTGTTCACCCTCTTTTCTTTCCAAGCGTTTCAACCCATATAGCAGCTGGTGGGTGAGAAGCATCTCGCAATCCAACTTTTTCCTCTCCCGCCTTTCCTCTCCGCGTCATCTCGCTCACTTCCAACAGCAGCAAAAGCAAAACTCGCAAGAAGTGCACAGCATCCAAGATCAAGAGGATCTCGAAGGGTATAAAACGGAGCAAAGAACGCAAAGCAAAGCAAAAGCCGGTCATGGCGTTGGCGGATCTCACACTCTCTCGCACTTTCACCGATCCCCAAAAACCGGCCCCTCCTCCGTCGAATCTCCCTCAATAGTCTTTGCCCAATGCTGCGGCAGACAAATACACACAAGCGGGAACGCCTTGACCTCTCCTTCATCCAACGTCTTCCTCTTACCATGCGACGAACTCAACCCACTATCCCGCTGTATCTCGCCGTCAGATTTCCACTCCGCTGCGCGCTGCCTCACCCTCGTACCAGTCGCCCAGCCATCGTCCCATATACCGAGCACCTTGATCATATCGCCACGCTCGAGGGCGAATTCGTCGGCGGCACGCGGTTCGTAGGCCCAGAGCGTGGAGACGAGGTTGCCGGGTCGGATTTCATCTTGAGAGTAGTAGTCTTTGAAGAAGTCGAGTTGTTCGGATTGGCCGTGAGATTCGGGCGACGTGTATTCGCCGCCGGAGCTCGGGGAGGTCTCGTTGTTATTGATGGGGTTGTTGCCGCCGGGGAGCATCATTGCTCGGGCGCCGGAAAGGGAGCCACTGCGTTTAGGTCCTTGCGGGCGGCTGTTTGGGGATGGGTCGGATTCGGAGGTTGTGGCGTAGCCAGAGGCGAGGTAGGCTGGTCGGCCATCGGCGCGGGCGTCTTCCAGTGCAGCCATGCGGGCTACGCGACCGCCGCCGAGGACTGGTAGGCCGCCGCCTCCTCTTTCCGACATCTCGCCAGCACCGTCGTGGTACTCTGGAGAAGGAGCGCGGCCTTGGTAAGGTTGATTGAAGACACTTGTTGCTGGGCTTGCTTGTTTGCGGCGGCGGACTGCAAGGCAGCCGAGTGTTACGAGTGCTAGGAGGGCTGCAATTCCAAAAACGCTGCCAATGACGATTCCGGCGAGGGCGATGGCCCCGCCACTGAGGCGGTTAGATTTGTGATCCTTGGCCGCACCGCCGGTCGCTGAGGCTGCAGCTGGGGTGCCAGTGGCGGTGACGGTAGTGGTCAATGGCTGCAATGATGCCGTCGCAACAACTGGCAGAACGACACCTTGGCACCTTTCGGTAGTCTTGGAGAACACGCAGCAGGAGTCCGTCGCATTTGGCGAGCTCATGCTGCAGTACGAACACAGACCTCCGAGGTTGTTGGAGTATCCGCAATCGTTCTGTTCATTCGCAGAGCCCTCGATGCAATCCCCTGCTATGGCTCTGGCCGGCAAGGCACAATTTGTAAAATCGGCGCGGATCTGAGTGAGAGCATTGTTTCCCGCGCTGCCACATACATCGCTGGCAACGATCTCCTGCTCGCTCTCAGCATAGTCGGCACATGAGTTGGCACACAAAGGCGTTGTCGCGTCGCCAGTCAAGCCGCAGGCGTCGATGGAGTTCTGAATGATGGCGTTGCAAATCACACTCGTCGTGTATCGGGCGTAGAAGGCTGTAGTGTTGTCCAAGTTGACGTTGGAGCAGCCGATGAGATTTTGGAATCTGAAAGTCGACGTTAGTCTTGGTGTCGCATGATGTCCCTTGATCAAGCATACCGTAGCTCTGTGAAGCCTCCCGCGATATATGATGTCAATTCTGAATCGAAAGAGGATGTGTCCGTCACGGAGGAAAGGAACGGGAACAAGCCCGTCAAGTCTCTGCTGGTTGAAATGGAAGCTGAACTGAACGCCGGGCATGCGGTGGAGTCGCGGAGTGGTATGCAGTCCTGTGCATTAGCCAGGGAAGCGCTGCAGACCAGCAAGGCGCAGAGTGAGGTAGAGGTTGACAGATTCGATCGTCGAGATCTTCGTCGGCGTGGTTGTGATGTGAAGCTGCGTGTATGCATATCCGAAAGTCCTGCTTGATCTATAGGTGTCCTCATAGTGCCGATGCTTGTACTGGTCTCGCGCTCCAGGCGGCTGTCGCAACAGCGTTGTGATATGTCCACCTCGTCCATTGTATCCCGGGACCTTGACTCGAAGGATCGACGCTGCGATCTGACGGGTTCGTCGTTGTCAACGTCGGCAGCCGTCGAACCAGCGATCGGAGTTGGACTTTGTGGGGAGTCGTCAATCGTCGTCGTTGTCGAACGTTGTCGGCTGTCTGGCAGTTGTATCGTCGAGGGATGCTCCACCCTACGGTTTGAGGTCGGACGGGGCTTGAATCGCGGGCATATTGGTAGGCGGTGTAGACGACTGGACGCGAATACTCTCAGAGTATGTGGAATGAGCGAGCGGGAGTTGGCGAGGTAGCGACTGGACGTGTCTGATGCGATTGCACCTGCACAAACACACACGGAACAGGACTCGACGAGAAGGAGGTGAGGCAGGAGGTCGCGATCGAGAATCGGTTCACCTGTTTATTCCCTGTCCTTGTCACTCCCAGAGATTGGACTGCGGTTCCCTGTCGACGGCCCGTGACAAGTCTGGCCGGCCCGCTGATGGGATGATGGTGATTCGCCCTGCTTGCGGTACGGCGTCGTGCTGGGAGATTGAGGACGTCGATCGTGAACTTGCGGAGCGACAACCCACGACTCGACACTCTTCACACGAGAACAACCCGACTATGATGTATTTATTGCGTCGTCGGCATCGGCGATAGGTATGTGATGAAGATGTGCGGTCCTGAGATGGACATGAGAGGGCGTCTTCTCGCTCTCCGCATCGCCATATCGAAATACCCGCCGTATCACCAAGCAAGAGCACGGCATCTCTCTCCAGGCAGCGTGTTCGCATATGAAACCCACAGCTTCCCCTGTAGCGCCAACGACCCAGACCGCGACAAGCTCAAACGACAGGCCTCGAGACTCGAGCCGGCATTGTTACGCGGAGAGTGTTGTCCTTCCAACAGGTCGAAGCGATTGTTCTTCGAGATCTACGGAGTATTATGATTTGACATGGCCACACCAGTTCGGTGGCTTGCCTGAAGAAGACGTGTCGGTTCATGCATCTTCCTTCCAGCCATCTCACTCACGTACCACTTGGGGAACAGAACATACTGGTTCCCGCGCACGCAGCCAGGATGGTACCTGTTCTTCAGACGAACCAGGGAATCAATGTTTTGTTGAGACCGGCCAGTTTCGTGCGGGAGCAGCTCCGCGTTTACATCCTTTGTCGCGCCGAACACTCGGATTCCAACAATGAAATGCGATGCTGCGACGAATTCTCACGATCAGGGCCCTGGAGACACTGAGTTCTGTCACGATCTCAGAATTGCAGCCGCACAAGGCCAGGCACGACCTGATACTCGACCGTTGACGGCACAGTAGCAAGGTGAGGAACGATACTCCATCTCGACATGTCCGCTTACTTTGCAACACACGACCAACTCCGCTCCTCGCGCCACCTTTGCCACTGCAACAAGTTCGCGCCGGCCTCGCTTCAAGTGGTAACTCCTTGAATCATCTCTTCTTGCACTCGATTCAACCTTCGTGCCAGATGCGATAAGACGTGCCATTGCAAATCTGCGATGCCACTCAGACCCGAATCGGGAGGTTCCGCGAAGGCTGGGCAATCCGAAGTTCTGGAGCGCAAGCCTTCGAGATTCCTATTCGCGTAGATTGCACCGCCTACGGCGAACGATCTTTATGCCAGACTGCCGGGTGTCCCAACTACGCATTGAGAACACAGATTGAAAGCAAAGATGCCATGCCTGACGCCTAGCACAATCTACCGCGCTCGCTCTGTCGTCTCGATCGCTCAATACCTCCGTTGCTCCACCCATTCAACCGGACCACGAAATCTAAACTCCGATGGCATAGAACTGTCCAGTCTGAGCCGGAGGATGGGAGTATCTTCGGTGCTTCCATGCTCTCGTACGCAGATACATCATTTTGGCACATAACTCCGTCCTCTTGCGCAGATCCTAGCCTCCGAATGTTGACACATGCAGTGCAATCTGGGCGGGATCATTCAAGATTCTGTGCCAGCAGCCTCGACCTCACTACACGATGGACGAGCAACAACTACTTCAGGTCTAGCACATCATCTCCACGCTCGCACCGAGGCCGCAGCGATGGTCTGATCTCGCCACCGAAGCTCACGCGGCCAGGTGGTCAGACCTGGCACGAAAGCTTTCTCAGACGTTACTGAAAGCGACAATTGGGAATCCGACCTCTCGTGGAATTGTCGCGCCCATCGTTGGCTCGACAGACTGCGCTCGTGCGTCGGCTACTTGCTTCGGAATACAGGTATGCGGGCATTTGCAGCTCGACTTGTGTCTTTGCGCAAGTTGCGAAGTGAGGTGAGGCGCCTGTCGCCAACGAAAGGTGTCGTCGGAACTCATCGCTTACAAAGTCGTGTTTGTGGCTTTCCTGTGCGGCGGAAAGCTACCACGCACGACAACTCTAGTCGCAAGACCCTCAATTTCTTGCCTGCACTGTCCTACTTCCACGCATTGCACCAGCGCCTTCGAGTGGCGCCTTCAATATTCCTCGAATTGCTCGGATGACCGAAGTTTGGCAGAGTACGTGGCCTGCTTTCATGGCTTCGAACTTATGGCCAAGCACGAGATTGCTCAATTCGCCTTGCTCAACCGCAAGCTTACCTCGGCCACCCGGAGACTTTCTGCCGTGCGGCAGGCTTTCTTTCCTCGGGTGAAAAGCCACTTCGCGCTCGAGCACGGTTGCAAACGCCGACTTTTCTTACATCTGGAGCCGGCCGCAGACACGTCTGACTTCTGGCGAGCTTGGGAGGGGCAACGCATACTGGCACCGACGCATTCGTGGCATAGCTCCTCGCCGTTCCACCCTGCTGCACACTTGGCTGCCAAAGACGAGCCGCTGGCAAGACGTGAAGCGGTGGGCGACTCAGGCAAGCTTCAGCGTACAGTTAGGCGCTGCCTGGGATGGGCTGACTTCCATTGCTTCGATTCTTCCACTTTCGCTGGGAAAACAAGTCAACAACGAAAGGTTCCAGGCCCACCATAGCTGCAACGTTCAAGCTTGTGCGGGCGCTCCGAAAACTTAATCTACGACACCAAACCCGAATAGGTTGCTGGACAATGGTGGTCCAATCCTCGCAGGATCCGTGTGGACCAGTCAACGCTGCGGACTTCGAGAGCCGCCTTCTAGCCTCGACATGCGCGCCATGGGCCCAGAACCTGTGTGGCTGCACCAACGTGATCTCCTACGGCCATCCCGACAACAGAGTTTTGGGCGATACGCGAGAGGTTCTCTGAGATGAAGAGATGGCTTCGCACCGGCAGGCCAGGCTACATAAGCCTCGACTTCCTGCCTCTTGGGCACGTCCTCCTCCTCCTCCGCCTTATCGCTTATCCTCTCCTCAAGTGTCTCGCAGATGAAGCTCTTCGCCGGACTCCTCCTGGCCTTGCCGTTCGTCGACGCCCTCGACTGCGGCATCACAGGCTACCCAGTCTCTTGGGCCTACTTCTCCAAGACCGAGCCTGGCCACGCAGAAAAACTGCGGGGCACTCTGCAAGAAGAGCGCCAAGTGTAACAGCTTCGCAGTCGTAAGGAAGACTTGCAAGCTGTACACTCGCACTTCGTAAGTACTGGCCCTTGGACAAGGTCTGTTGCCTGGCATGTCTGACTGGATCACAGGAACCGGAACGTGTGGAGAGTAAAGAATGCTCCGTGGAAGTTCTGGGACCGATCGTGTAAGGTTGCGGTGCTCACAACTTCGACGACCACCGCGTCTCGTCCTACTTCGACGACATCCAGGTCGTCGACGTCTACCACTTCCGCGAGGACCACGACGACGACTTCGAGAGCTGGCTCGACCACAAGATCATCAGGAGGTTCGACTACCTTGTCTACGGCAAGAGGCTCCACCACATCCACTACCGGAGGATCAATCTCAACCACCATTTCGACATCGGCAGTTGGTGTTACCTCTACGACTTCCTTAACAACGTCTGCATCGACCACTTCTGCAGCTCCACTTCCGTCCGGTGTATGCAACGCGAGCGGAAACGAAGGTACCAACCTGACGCCGTTTGCCTCTACCAAGGAAGCCGCTGCTCTTACTCCAGCTGGTTGCGTGGCACGATGCAAGCTACGCTCCACCTGCCAGGCCTTCGCCGTAGATGATACTACGTGCTATATGTACAACAAAGCACTGGATGGTAACTTTGGATACGATCCCTCCAGTAAGAAGATCTTCTACGACGCGGGCTGCTCGATTGCGACAACGGACTCAAGCCGGACAACATCGACAACGACTCTTACCACAAGCGGCACAACAACATCGGGAACCACTTCCTCTCCTGAAGTTGTTACTTCTGATAGCACATCTTCGACGACGACTACAGAGACTGTCGTTTTCCCAACGGATGACCCATCGTTCGAAGACACCATTGTATCATACGAAGACTTTACGCTCGACGCTGTCGACATGGGCGTCTCCCCAGTCACTGGCCTTTTCGCCGATCCAACCTTACAAGCTCCAGCTCCCTGCGTGCTCAACCCGACTGATCCCAAAGCTCTCTTCGAGCTCCTGACCAACGGTGGAATGCCACTGATCGCAAATGCGGCCGTCAAGAGTCTTGGTCCCCTGCCGAGTCCGACCTCAGAGGCTGCGGCCAACGCACTCGGTCCCCCGGAGGACTTTCAGGTGCCTCAGTTCTTCTTCCAGCAATCGGCAGACGCCCCAGAGGGATTGTATGACATTCTCATCGTGGCTCCCACGCCCAAGTACGTCGCCAGGACTGCGAATGGCGATGTCGTCCTCACAGTTTCGTCGACCGGTACGGTCGGCCAAACTGTGGATGGACAGAAGCTGTACACAACCATTTTCGGCGTGAGCTGCCAAGGACTCTTGTCCATCACTCAAGATGGTCAGCCGTACACAGCCACCACCGACAAAGTGAAGACCACTATAGTGGCCGGATCTGACGGCGGGAAGAGCATGGTAAGTCAGATTCGTATGACAGAAGGCCGCTCAAGCGTGTCACCAAAACAACTGATCAGCTCCTGTTCGGGCATCGCTAATCATCGTGCAGATGACTCTACCTGTCGCTCCTATACCATCTTCCCGCCGCCTTCGCCGAAGTCTATGGAACGAGGGCTCCGCGCCCCGTTGTCCCAACAACCCCGACTATCTGACCGGTCAAGTTCGAGTCCAATATCCTCCCGTTCGCGATCCAGCATCGAATGGCTGCGGTGGCGCGGCGTCCGCCGCGTTCGTTCCCAATTTCTCTTTCGGCGGTTGTTGCTCCGGGCACGACCTCTGCTACGACGATTGCAAGAATGGCAATTTCGAGAATTGCAACAATGAATTTCACAGCTGCATGCGTGGACAGGGATGCGAGTCCCTCAATCACTGGTATACCTGGGCTTTTTACTTGACTTGTCTGAAGACGGCCGACTTCTACTACTGGACCGTCACCGGAGACGCAGCTCGCGGCGCTTTCAACGACGCCACCAAGGACCGTTGCGAGTGTAAATGTCCGAACAACCTGGCGCTGTGCTCCAAAGGTGGTCAATACGCATGCACAGATATATTCAGCTCGGATTCCTCAAATTGCGGCGCGTGCGGACGGACATGTCCTCCTCGAGCTAGCTGCGGTGGTGGCAAGTGCGTCTGCCCGATCAACACTTGTGGCAACCGCTGCACCGATTTCCAGTCCTCGCCGACTAATTGCGGCTCGTGTGCAAACAAGTGTGCCAGCGGGTACTGCTACAAAGGACAATGCTACGATCCCCCACCTGGCTCATGCATCGCAACCAACGGCATCAAGAACGGCGACTTCGTGAAGGGCAGCGAAGGTTGGACCTTTTCCGACTCCTCTTTGACTGCCGTTATAACCGACTCAGTAGCCAGTGATGGTAGCAGTCTGCGTATCACTTGGTCTACTCAAGATTACAACACGCAAGCGTCTTTCGAGACCGAAGTACGAGTATGTCCTGGAACAGACTATGACCTGACCTTATGGCGTCGCAGGTACAGTTTCGACGACTGCCGGGTGACCTTCACCGTAGGAGACCGCCAAGTCTTCTCCCAACCACTTCCTCTGTTCACCGCTTCAGGAGATTGGCTGAACCCTGGTCCGGTGGGCGTCTCGGCTTTTCAAGCTGGCCAGTCCGGTGTGCGGCAAACTTCGGCCTCGAGCAGGAATTTGTACGCTACGTTGAAAGGGACCGTCTCTTGCACGTACCGCATGTCCTTCCACCATCTAAGGGTGTCAGGACTACGGCCCTCTTTGATTATTTCGCACTCACCGCTGTGTGATCGATCTGCGGAGCCGTATGTTTAGATTGGCGTCTAGTCAGCGATGAAAGTCATGTCCTCTCTGCCTGCTCAGCAAGTTCATGTATTCAAGTTGCCACTTGAGACCTGGTCTTGCAAGGCAGAGATTGGTACATATATTCCATGGAGCTAGTCTGCTCAAAGGTTCTGCCTACCGTGGACATGCTTTATACTTATACAGCTACGGTAGCACTTATGCAATGTAGTCGTACAAGGAGGTCGGCAAGGCATGCAAACTGGCCACGGTGGGAAGTGAATGATCGTGCAACTCGGTCGGTTCTTGGCTACTTCCCAGGCACAGGACGAGGTGTTCAAGGCAAGTCAGCCAGCTGCATGATTCAATATAAAGGCCTTCATATCGATATTGTAGACACAGACTAAAGCTAGGCATGTGCCATTGATGTACTACCCCAAATTCGAAACGAATGTGTAAAGATGACTGCCGGCAAAGACATCTCAAATCCGAAACCTCAACGCCACATGATCTCTCTCCGCATCCCGCACGAGGCATTTGCACTCTTCGTCGTCACGAACCGTGCACGGCCATGTGCAAGCGTGGACAATCTAGCAAGCGCCCGGGTCGGCCCTGTCCCTCTCATCAGCCAATTTCTCCCAACCAAATCGCACTCAGAGCCACTCACCGAACACGCCACCCAGCCACCGAAGACTCTCCTCCGTGCTGACAACCAAAGATCTCATCCGTCAAACGGTTGTAGCAATCGTCGTTGTTCAAGTCGAACCCCTCGCGACTGTTCTGGTTCTCGATTTCGAAGAAGAGGCCCAGGTTGTTGGAGCCGGCGTGGGGACACATGGATTTCTTCTGGAGGGGTTCCCAGCCACCGGTGAACATGCCGCTGGGAGTATGGGTGTTAGCTTTGTGACCGGACGGAGGACATGGAGGTCGAGGTGAGGCGTGGAGAGGAGAGTGTGTGTACTCACCCGTCGTTGAAGCAGGCTTCGCGGACGAAGACGCGGGCTTCTTCGGTGTTGGGCCAGGAGTCACCCGAGCCGTAGCAGCCGGCAGTGACGGTGGAGACACCGATGGCGAGGGTGGCGATGATGGACGTGGGCTTCATTCTAAGGGTTTGGTTGGATGTCCTGGAAAGTGGTAGTGTTGAAGTATTGAGGAGGTTTGTTGTCTCGATGGAGCTTGAGAATGATAGTTTTCTGAAGGCAGTCCCGCTCCCTCTTTATACCTCGCCGACCTGACATCGGCCCAGTGTCTTCCTGCTGCTTTCTTGACACAGCCCGCTGAGCGCTGGCATGGATGATCCGTCCTGGAACAGTAGGATCTCGACCGGTGAGTTGTGCTCGTGTCGCGGGTCGTATGGAATTGTGCTGCATGGAGCGGAGTTGGTGAGTTGTTGACGTCGACGCAGCCTGAATGGGTCTCCCTTTCAAGGTTCGCATGCCTTCGCGCGTCGGTGTGCGTGGCTCAAAGACCAATGTTTCCCTTGGCATAGCTCATCATATGAAGATCTTGACCGGTGAGCTGTCGTCTTGACGTAAATTGAACAACAGCAAGGGATCACAAAGCCATATTGTTGCAGTCCGTGCTGCACGGAGTGCAATGCTGGGTCTTCTATTTCCAGTCAACCTCAGGCTTCACATCCGCATCGTGGCTATGTGTCCAATGAAGAGGGATGTGGTGTGGTGGCAGGGAGTGGATGAGGTAGTAATTGCCAAGAGCCTGTGTGACGAAGGAGCCTTCCGCCGCGGATCATCCGGAATGCGATGCGGGACTTTCATCGCCATGATGTGTCAGATCGCATCTCAGGAAGACTCACCCTCTAACGGGAGGAGAAACAGGTTCGTGCAACAAGTTTGCTGATGTCAAGACCCTATGAGAGAGTCCTGACCATCAAACGTTCAGAGTGACTGCCACGTTCGAGTCTCTGTGTCCGATGCGGTCGGACGAGGCCATCCTAGCGCAACATGGGTGGTGACCGCAGTAACTTCAGCTGCAAGGACTCCATAGTAGCGTGGATTCCACCGCCCGATATCAAATCCTTCGCTGGTATCGGCGAGACCGAGGTGGGCACGTTTCGCAGTGATCACACTTGTGCACCCGCCGGAAGCGCTCTGCTCCGCAGTGCTAGACAAGGTTCTGCGGACCTTATACATTCTTTCAGCCGCGCTCACGGAGATCTTCGATCAGAGGGCGTTTGCCGGGGATGGTGTGGGTGTGTGGTAGCTTTTGCGAAGTAAGGTCCAGAAGTTGCCCGACAGAGGCGTTGAAGTCCCATGAGAGACGCCCTGATGGAGGGAAGTAAGGTCATCTTCTCAGATGGTCGTAGATTGCACGTCAACGTTGGAGCATGCAGGCATCACAAGTTGCCATAGTGTCAACGGCTCCTCTGATAACGTCGAACAGCTTGCCGATACGGCAACAACAGTGATGATGATTGAGGTGCGGTGGCCAAAGGAAGTGAGGTCGGTCTCTCGCCAAAGTGATCGCCTTCGAATGCCGCATTGTGAGTCAGGGTCCTTCCAGGGCGGGGTCGCGCGCACCCAAAAATTGACTTGCGACCACAGTGACGAGTTACCTTAGTCCAACACACGTCTTCCTCTGCAAACGAACACCTATTCAACATGGCGGCGAACGACAACATCGAACAGAAGATGGAGAAACTGGAGGTCAACGGCGCCGCGCCCACCGAAGCGAAGAAAGAGAAGCCAAAGAAGGAACCCAAGCCTCCCAAAGAGAAGAAGGTAAAACCACAGCAAGCTCCCGCCGCGAAGAAGAAGGCGGACGGACCAGAACTCATTGGCATCACTGAGCCCAAGTCTGGCGATCTCTCCGAATGGTACCAGCAAGTCATCCTCAAAGGCGATCTCCTCGAATTCACCGACGTCCCCGGCTGCTACATCTACCTGCCCGCCTCGTACTCAATATGGGAGATGATCACCGCGTACTTCAACGTACGGATCAAGAAGATGGGAGTGAAGAATACATACTTTCCGCTGTTCATCACCGAGGCGAACTTGACGCGTGAAGAGGAGCATCTGGAGGGTTTCGCGGCAGAGGTCGCATGGGTGACACATGGAGGAAAGACAAAGCTGGAGAAGCCATTGGCTGTTCGTCCTACCAGTGAGACGGCCATGTACAGCTATTACTCCAAGAAGATCCGATCACACCGAGATTTGCCGCTCAAGCTGAACCAGTGGTGTAATGTGGTGCGGTGGGAGTTCAAGCATGCGGTGCCATTCCTGCGGTCGCGTGAGTTCTTGTGGCAGGAGGGTCATACCGCGCACATGACAGAAGAGGAGGCTGGTAAGGAGGTTATGGAGATCTTGGACCATTACGCGTCGATCTACGAGGATCTCATGGCCGTGCCTGTGGTCAAGGGCCAAAAGACGAAGAACGAGCAATTCCCCGGCGCACACTACACAAAGACGATTGAAGGATTCATCCCGTCAGTCGGACGCGGTATCCAAGCAGCCACATCACACTGTCTCGGAACGCATTTTGCGAAGATGTTCGACATCACTGTTGAGGATCCACACCAAGTCGTCAAGGACGGCGAGGCTCGCAAGAAGCTCCACGTCTGGCAGAACAGCTGGGGTTTCACTACCCGCTCGATCGGTGTGATGATCCTCATCCACGGTGACGACAAGGGTTTGGTCATGCCTCCGCGAGTAGCAGAAGTCCAAGTCGTGATCGTTCCAGTGGGTGTTACAGCAAAGACGAGCGAGGAAGACCGAGAAAAGCTATACAGCAAAGTCAACGAGTTGAAGAGCACTCTGCTAGATGTGGACGTCCGTGTCGAGACCGATCTACGAGAAGGCTACTCTCCAGGCTACAAGTTCAACGACTGGGAGCTGAAGGGTGTGCCGCTACGCATCGAGTTTGGACCCAAGGACGCTGAGAAGGGCCAAGTCACCACCTCTCGCCGCGACAAGGAAGGCAAAGACACCATCCCGATTGAGGAAGTCGGCACGAAAGTTCCGGAACTGCTCGAGACGATTCAGAAGGACATGTTCAAGAAGGCGGATGAAGAGTACGCTGCACACCGCAAGACTGTGCGTGAGTGGAAGGACTTTGTTCCCACGCTCAACGGCAAGAACGTGCTTCTCGTGTCGCACTGCCTGGGTGGAGAGTGCGAGGACGAGATCAAGAAGGATTCGGCCGGAAACATTGAGGGCCAGGTCGTTGATGCGCGCGCGCCGTCTATGGGTGCGAAGTCGTTGTGTATTCCGGAGGTGCAGCCAGATGGTCTGGAGGAGAAGTGTATCAACCCGAAGTGCGGCAAGAAGGCGGAGAAGTGGGTGATGTTTGGTCGGAGTTACTAGAACGATGGGTGGCGTTGGGGTGATGAGGCGGACGAGCATGAGACAGATGCGGCGACCAGATGTTGTTGAAGATGAAGCGTTCGGCGAAGTAGCATTGAATGAAGACGATTGTGATCTCCCGTGTTCACTTTGATCTTACAGTTCTCCATCTTCTAGCGGCCATTTGCCGTATTTGTGCACTATTAGCCAGGATTTGAGCTCGATTTAGCTGGCTTTCCAAGCATCGGTCAGCACGTCACCAAAGAAGATGCAGCTTCCACTAGCACAACATAGGACAGCAACAGAACTATAATACCCAGACCTCAGCTTCTACATCCTTGTATGAGCATCTCGAACATCGTCTCCAAAGTCAATGCTACGGTCTTCCACACGCTTACAGCAATTGAACCGACAAATACCGTTGATCAACAGAACTGCAAAAGCAACAATGTCGTCACAGGTGAGCAAATGCCACGCCACGGAACATCATGGGATCGTTGACTTACCATTGGACAGACCGATGACAACAAGGATGGGAATGGCAAGAATGGTATCTTGAGCTGGGTAGGCTTTGGACCCGGTACGATTGAAGTGAACGACCCTTGGACTGACAGTGCTCGCAGGCGGACAAGTCTGGCGAATTCAAGCGTCAGACATCGTCGTTCAGGAACTTTATCTCGAAGAAGCCTGGCGCTGAGTTCCCAGCTGAGAAGGACCGTTACCATCTCTGTAAGTACGAAGACCCGAGGACAGAAGGCCGCATACTGACAATGTCCAGATGTCTCCTACGCTTGCCCATGGGGTATGTTAACCTACTAGCAAAGACCAACTCCGCCAGCAACTGAACAATCGCAGCCCACCGCGCTCTCATCGTCCGCAAGTTGAAAGGTCTCGAGGAATTCCTTCCCTACACATCCGTCCACTGGCACATGGGCGAAAAAGGTATGCCCACCCGCCCCATTGATCTCAGAACTTTGCGTTGACTATGAATTAGGCTGGCGCTTCGCCACTTCCGACGAGAAGGACCTTCCCGGCGAAAACACCGTCCCCGACCCTCTGCACCCCGAATTCAAGCACATCCGGGAATTGTACTTTGAGAGCGACCCGAACTACGACCAGCGATTCACGGTGCCCGCGTTGTATGACAAGAAGCAGAAGAAGATCGTCAGCAACGAGAGCAGTGAGATTATTCGGATGTTGTACACCGAGTTCGACGATTTGTTGCCGGAGAAGTACAAGAACTTGGATCTCCTGCCGGCGGATTTGAAGGATCAGATTGAAGAGACGAATGACTGGACTTATAATGATATCAACAATGGAGTGTACAAGAGTGGATTTGCTACGTGAGTTGCTGATGATGGGATGCTGGGAACGCTCATACTGATGGATCGCAGCTCTCAGGAAGCCTATGAGAAGGCTGTGACAACGCTCTTCAAATCTCTCGATCGTGCTGAGGAGCACTTGGCCAACAACCCTGGTCCTTACTACCACGGCGAGAGAGTGACCGAAGCAGATGTCCGCCTGTTCACTGTCAGTGCCCCTAAAATCCCAGTCAAATCCGCCAGATGCTCACCAGACCTCACAGACCATCATCCGCTTCGACGCCGTTTACGTTCAGCACTTCAAGTGCAACCTGCGTGACATTCGCAGTGGATACCCAGCTCTCCACAAGTACGTCTTGCATTGAACAGATCCTACAGAATGCGACACGACACTGACGAATCGAGCAGATGGGTCCGCCATTGCTACTGGAACAATGAGGCCTTCGGCAAGACGACCGATTTCACTCACATCAAGGGGCATTACACCCAGAGTCACAAGCAGATCAACCCATACGGCATCACGCCATTGGGTCCTGAGCCCGCGATTCTGCCATTGGAGGAGGAAGTTGCAGCTGTCAAGGCGAGGAAGTAGTATTTTCATAAGAGATCGAGAGAATAGCCAGTCATTTCGGTTGGGATGCTCTCAATCAAACATAACTATTGCCTTCACGATCGACGCCAACCCTAACCCTAATCTCTCAGAACGGTACACAGGCAAGTCATCAGCCGACCACCAACACCCATCGCCCATGAATTTACCCGGCTTGGCTCCATTACGACCCGTCAAAACCCGCCTCTGCAGAGTCTAAATCACGCTTAATCCCGACCTACGTAAACCTTGGTCGATTCTTCTTCTCCACCAAGCCACTTCGTTCTCCGCCTCCGGATTGCCTCTTTGGGAGAACCATCATGCTTTTCTCCACAGTCGAATAACTCGGCGATGCGCCGGTGGTCGTGCGACATCACCTGCCGCTGGCTCGCTTGAGAGTTGACCCGAAGTTCTGCTTGAAGCGAAGATAATAAGATGCAGGTGGGTCGCCCCCGAGATGGGCGGTGATGGCTTTTCTTTTTCTTCCTTCGAGATTTGGGGTACTTCGAGCTCGGCTGCGCAGCTGTGATTGAGTCTCTCTTCTGTGGAGAGGGAGACATACAGCGAACTGCCTCTAGTTGGCACAGACAAGAGAAATCAAGACTGCAGTTCACACACACACACAGTCGCAATACCGCCACAAACATGGACCAACTCTCCGGCTTCCGCGTAGCCAAACATCTGGAGAAAAGCAGCCTCCTCCTAGGCATCAACTCCGTCGCCGCTCGTAAGTCCTCCTCAGAACACAAGGCTTGCTCCAGGTCCCCTCCCACTCCATATCGAGCTGTAGCTGACCCTCATACTGAATTGCAGTCTCCATCTTCTTCTTCGGCTACGATCAAGGCATGATGGGCGGCGTCAACAACGCAAAACACTACATCGACCTGATGGGGTTCGGCTACGTAGACCCCATCACCAAGGACCCCATCATCACCGACTCCCTGCTCCAAGGCGGCATCGTCTCCGTTTACTACCTCGGCACCCTCGTGGGTTGCTTGCTCGGCGGATGGGTGGGCGACAAAGTCGGCCGCGTCAAGACGATTGCCCTCGGGGCGGTGTGGGCGATTTTCGGAGCGTGTTTGCAGTGCAGCGCGATGAATGCGAATTGGATGATTTGCGCGCGACTGGTGAATGGAATCGGGACGGGGATTTTGAACGCGATTGTGCCGGTTTGGGCGACGGAGACGGCGGAGCATACGTCGAGAGGGCAATTTGTGGCGATTGAGTTTACATTGAACATCTTCGGTACGAAGTCCAAGAGGCTCACGTACTCCTCAGACGCGAGAGACCTCGTCTTACTCCCAAAAATCTCAAGAATTTCGCTGACCATAGTTCCCAGGTGTCGTCGTCGCCTACTGGCTCGAATACGGCCTCTCCTTCATCGACAACGGCGAGTCCGCGTTCCGCTGGCGTTTCCCCGTCGCCTTTCAAATCATCCCCCTCCTCATCCTGCTCGCCATCGTCCTCTTCTTCCCCGAATCTCCCCGCTGGCTCGCCAAAGTCGGCCGCGACGAAGAAGCGCGGTGGGTCCTCGGCCGTCTGCGCGGCAGCGATCCCGTGGGAGTCGCCAAAGCCGACGCCGAGTTCGCCGACATTAAAACCATTGTCGCCCGGGAGCGGAAGACGTCCTCCCAGAATACGTATTATGCTATGCTCTTCGGGATTGGGTCTGGGAAGTTGCATACGGGACGGAGAGTGCAGCTTGTAGTGTGGTTGCAGATCATGCAGGAGTGGATCGGGATCGCCGGTGTGACGGTTTATGCGCCGACGATTTTTCGGATTGCGGGCTTTTCGAGTGAAAAGAGCCAGTGGATTTCGGGGTTGAACAACATTTTCTACATGTTCAGCACTTTGATTTGCGTGTTTACGCTGGATCGGATTGGGAGACGGTGGACGCTCTATTGGGGTAAGTTCCGACATCCGTTGCTTCTCAAAACTCGTCGAACGAATTTCTGCTGACCCACGATTCCAGGCTCCGTCGGGATGGGCATCGCCATGTTCCTCGCCGGCGGCATGTCCCGCGGCGGAATCAACGCCACCGCCTCCGGCAACGAAGCCGCCGCCTCCGCCTACGGCATCGCCGCCGCATCCTTCGTCTACATCTTCACCTTCGTCTTCGGCGCCACCTGGCTCACCGTACCCTGGCTCTACCCCGCCGAGATCTTCCCCCTCGAAGTCCGCGCCAAAGGCAACGCATGGGGAGTCGTTGGCTGGTCGATCGGAAATGGATGGCTCACGCTCCTCTGTCCGGTCATGTTCAATGCGATTCAGGAGAAGACGCTGTATATTTTCGGGGCGTGTAATGTCATCACGATCCCGATGGTGTGGGCGCTGTATCCCGAGACGAACCAGAGGACGTTGGAGGAGATTGATTTGTTGTTCGAGTGTGATAGTCCGTGGGTATGGGAGGCGGAGAGGAATTTTCAAAGGTTGAAGGAGGAGAATCCGGATTTGGTGCATGCTGCCAGTCGGGGCAACTCGGTCGTTGATCCGGAGATGGGAAAGAATGTCGCGGGCGAAATGAAGGAGGACGGCAGGGAGTCGCCGAAGACGGAGTAGATCTTGACGAGTCTTTTCCGTCTGGCGCAAGTCCACGTGATTGCTCTCTCAGCTGAGGTGCTTTCTTCACGCAGAAGAATTTCCGACAGAGAGAACGGCGCCACAAGAACGAGCTTTAGCGAAGTTTGACGGCGTCGTGAACGTAAATGAGTTTTCCAACCTAGGTCGATCTCAATAAATCTCCCACAAAGAGACCTTTCCATCTTTGCTTCCCGCTGCCAGCCAATGCGTGCTCCTCGCTTTCTCCTCCCTCTTCTGCGCTACAGTGAGCGCTTTCCTTTCCACCACCTCATCTCCAGTTTGATCACCACCGTCGACCTCGCTTCCATCCATGATCTCCGCGAAACTAACGGCATAACATCCCTCTCCATGCCACTTCAACACCGCCACTTCCTTCATCGTCTTCACGCTATACACCCTCATCCTCCCATCCCATCCCGCAGTGGCGAAGATCTTCTCATCGCTGCGAACCGTCAAACCCTGCTGACCAGCATGTTTCGTCTGCACGGTCTTCGTTGACAGCGCGGAGGTAGAGAGTAATGGATGTCGTGCGACGATGGCGTCTGCGGAAGAGCTGTAGAATGCGCCCTGCGAAAGTGCGATGTCGAGAGAGAGCACAGGTTGAGCGTGTGACTTTTGCGAGTAGATGAGTTGGAAATGGGGAGTCGCGGTGTTTGAAGCGGACTTTGGCTTTGACCAGACGCAGACGTTTCCGCCTTCGTAGCCGGCGAGGATGAAGAGTTGAGGTTTTGAGTTTGCGGTCGTGGGAAGGAAAACGAGCCGGATGGCCATTACCATGCCCGTGTTGGATTCTTTGGGAGAAGGGATGGTGGCTATGCGGTCTTCGGTCGGGAGGGAGGTGAGGTTGATGTGGCCATCTTGAAGGCCAGGGACGGCGATGAGGAGGTTTTGGGAGGTGGGAGTGGAGGAGGAGGTCGGGTCTAGACAGGAGGCGAAAGAGCAGAAGTTGAGGGCGTTCACGTCGAGACTGTGGAGGAGCCAGGGTTGAGGTTGGTTGTCCGTGGACGAGTCGTCGATTGGGAGGGTTTTGCTTAGGGTTGTGGCGTCCTCGGGACGAAGTTGCCAGATGTTGAGTTTGTTGTCGCGGCCGTGTCTGAAAAGTGATTAGTCGGAGTGGAAGGTCACTTGCAGGAATGGAAGAGACGGACGTGATGATCTTGTCTTCACTCCAGTCACCGACCCCCAAAATGGTCGTCTTGTGAGCTTTCCACACAGCATCGGGTCTTTTGGTGGGGATATTCCAAAGCACCACCCACCCATCGGCATCTCCCGTCAGCAACTGACTGTTCTTCCGCAAGAAGTGTACGGCGTGGATTTGTGCAGAATGACCTCGCAGCACATATGCGGGCTGAGCAGGCGGATTCTGTGAGCTCTGCTCGAGGCTCCAAGGTCCTGCCATGGCTGAGTGACATGGACTGAGTCCTGTCAACTGTTGTCTGCGGATGTGCCTTTGGACATACAGCAAGTCAATCCGGACTGAGCAAGCATCTGACGACAACACGATGAAGACATGGCCAATACCTTGTCTTCGTCAATGATCCTCGTCAGTGAAAGTGCTGTCCCAGTTGGAACCAGATGTTGATGCCTGAGGCATGATTTGAACATCCTTGCAATGCTTTCCTTCCGCCTTCACGAAGTTGCCCCAACATTGATTGCTCCACTCACGTGATTGAGGAAGATCTCGCCTCCAACCAGCATTGACTCATTGAGCTTTCCTGGTTGGACTCCAACAATGACCTGGTCGTGTCCTGGATGAAGATCTTGTCCGTGTGATCGCCCGCGGCCAAGGACGAGGACCTAGACTCCTAGTGCTGGCAGAAACACCCGGTACCGCGATCTGGCCGAAGGAGCTGCTCGACCAGACGACCACACCTCCCCAACACAACAAGGGGAGACATTCCATCCCAGCAACGCGACACAACCTCCATCTATCGCGATTCCAGCCCTAATTCACGTTGTCGTACACTGCGCTGCACAGTCTCCACCATTTCGGGCCCGTCGGGCGATCTGACCTGCAAACCCTGGCCAGGGCAGGGCATCGGATCTACCTTAAGGGCTTGATTCACTTAGGGCTTTCCAGGTGCGTGTAAGGTAAGGTATCCCTCACTCTTGCCCTAACCTGCCCTCTACTGCCCTCACTGCCCTCATGCGACGCTCCCCCAACGGGTGCATAGCATACAATATCGGCAACGATGGCCTGGATCCTGCTGCCCAACTGCTGTCGCTTTCGCGAGCGTGCAGACCGCGCTAACACTCGCGTCATCAGGTCTCGCCCTCCCTCGCATTCGCGTGTGGCCCATCCGTGATGGCAGACTCCATACACGGCTCAAGCCACGGCCGCATGAACAAGCGACCCAGGTTCAATGGTCCCACTCCTTCAGACAGCCATGGCCCGTCAGACCACTACCAGCAATGGAACGGCACATCTACCACCGGATTCAACCCCGTCGGTGATGTATTGCCGTACGACGTCTCGGCCGAGTACAACTCCCAGTCAGCAGCGAACCCTGCCCTGAATGATCATCAGCAGCACTGGCAACAGCAAGTCTCGGCCGGCGGTGCTCCTGCATACCCGGACCTGGCTTCCAACCAGCAGCAACCATATTTCTATCAGCAGCCCGCGTCGAATCCCTATCAGACTTCCTGGAATCCCGCCGAGCAGAATCATCAACCATATATGCCGACGAATCAGACTCCGTACTTGAACCAGAACCAAGCGGAGCCTGCTAGTATGCCATACTTTCCTCCAACATCTACCGGCCATTTAGAACCCAGCAGCAGCGCGGACGACGAGGTGCCGACGGCAGACTACACCAGTGTGGAGCAGGCCTCACGGAATGCACAATCAGATTCCTCCACCACAATGGTCCCGGCAGCACAGCGAGAAGCTGCGAGTGACTCGTCCACATTCTATTTCGACGACGCCAGTATGCATTTGAAGATACAAAGCTTATCCATTCTCGACAATCTGGTTCGTCAGGAACTTCACACTGCTCTCTTTGACCACCTCTGATATATTCCAGGCAACACAAGTCATCCAAACCATCTCCAAAGCCAGCTACACCCAGATCCAGGATCTCATGCGAGGTGAGCGGTACCGACTTTGACCTCAGTCTCCCATTCTGACCATGATTCACAGGCACCGAAAACGAAGAAAATCAAGCCTACAAAACCCTCAAAAACCTCTTCAACCAAACCCGCAAAGTGTACTCCTCCTCCGAGACACCCTTCATCGACGCCATCGCCATCCAAATGTTCCAGCCCACCCAACAAGAAATCATCCGCAAAGCCAACATTGCCACCTTCATCTCCTCCATCCTCGGCGCCCACGACGTCTCTTTCTTCCACCTGAATGAGTTCTTCATGGAGACTTTCGTGCCTCTCGGTCATCGACTGCTGAAATGGCAGGGCGCGATATACCTCGAGTTGAAAACGCAGACGTACATCAGTGCGTTGATGAACTCGGATGGGCCTCCGGAGGCGATGTTGGACGAGTTGTTTCCTGCGGATCTGGATGCGCAGATTCTGACGAGACATCCGGATGCTCCGAGCTTGAGTCCGAGTGAGCAGGATTTCATCGATCGGTCCAGGGCGAGGCGGAGTTATCTGCTTGCGGAGCCGACGACGGAAGAGGCGTTGAGGGAGTTGCCGAGGAAGTACCAGTGGGCGGACTTTGTGAGGGAGTTCGCTTCCTGCATCTCGAAGAACGTCGACGGCATCATGAATGTACCCACTCGATCGCAAGCGCTCGGCGGTGGCGGTGGCGGTGGCTCGAAGAACGGGACCTCCTCAGCAACGACGAACCAAGAGCCGGCGACCTTTGCCAACGCCGGTGGTCTGCAGAACGGCTCAATCCCCGGCGTCGCAGTGTCAAAACCCAGCAGAGACACCTCCCAGCCCGCGACTTCGAAACCCGCACCCACTGCCTCCGCCATCCGCCAACCCTGGATGAAACCCGAAGAAGACGCCCTGCTCTCGGGTCTCGAACGAGTCGGTGGTCCGCACTGGTCGCAAATTCTGGCTCTATATGGAAGAGGTGGAAGTGTGAGTGAGGTGTTGAAAGATCGGAATCAAGTGCAGTTGAAGGATAAAGCGAGGAATCTGAAGTTGTGGTATTTGAAGACGGGGAGGGAGGTTCCGAATGCGCTGAGGGGGGTTACGGGGGAGTTGAGGAAGAGAGGAGGTGCGAGGGCGAGGGCTGCGATGGGGTTGGTCGATGAGGAACAGGATGGGGATGGTGAGGGTGGTGGTGGAGAGGCGGGTAGTGGTTCGAAGAAGGGGAGGAAGAAGGGCAAGGCGTGAAGTCCCTCGAAGGCCGATCTGGGAATGATATCTTTGACGAGGTCGATGATTGGTTTGCGCAGTCGCGTGCTTGACCGTTCTCAACGGATCAATTGTCGTCGCTCAGATTCATGTGGTCTCTCTCTCTCAGGACTTCGGTCGTGGTCGAAAAGCCAGCGCGTCAAATGGATTGGAATTCGAGCTGGCGGCCGGAGTTGAGTCCGCCGCGGCTTTGCCATTTCCGAATAGCCCGCGAGCTTGAGCGATGTTCGTCGTCACACCTTTACGTTTCATGTCCTGTAACTGCTCGTTGACCGTGCTGAGGATGTCCTTGTAGGGTTGGCTGTTCTCGCCGAAAGTTGAGGAGGCATTTTGCAGGTTGCGGAGGAGCTGGAGGACGTTAGATGTGGAGTTTTGAGCCTTTTCGCTCGAGATACACGTACGATCAGTAAGAGCTCGTCGTCAGGAGATGGAGATGCCATTTGCATTCGATTCAGTATTTGTGTTGTGTTGAGTAGAGATGGAAGTGGAAATGTTCAAGTCGACGCCGTCAAGTTCGGGTTCAGTCCGTGCGTTTTTTTTTCGTATAACTCGTATCGGGGCAAGTCACTCACTCACTTTGCAAGCCGCTTCTCTTTCTTCATCGTCCCAAACAACATCACCTCTAAGTTGTATAGACAACCCTTCCTCAAAATGGCCGACGCCGACGAAGACACCATGCCCCGCGGCCCAAGCCAAAACACCGACGACATCGACCTCTCCGACGAAACGCAAGACTTTCGCTTTTTGACCTCAATATCGTATGCACTCTTGGCGTCTCATTGTGAATGCAGATGGCTGACGGTTTGAACAGAAAATCGGAATCCTCCCTTCCCAAACGAGGCGAGAAAGACTTCGAACCCCATGCCACTGCCCTGCAATCCAATACCCTCGCCGCCTCCCGCGATGCCATGCACAATGCCCTCTCGTACCAACGTACCCATGCGCCGAAGGGCATGACGGTCGGGCATTACCATCCTGAGTCGGGCATGGCATGGACGATGAATCCAAAGGGTCCGTTGTTCGCGAAAATGGGGCATGTGAGGTCTGCTAGAGATGATCCGCTGGGTGGGGGTGTGGAGGAGAGAGGGCAGAGGATGTGGTTGCTACCCGAGGAAGTCCTGTATTTGGTGGAGAGAGGGACGCTGGATGTGCGGTGGCCGCCCGCGATGGAAGGAGAGGAGGGACTGCCGATGAGCTTGCAGGGTGCATATGCGATGTTCATCGGCGACGACGATGGCGGACTAACGTTGGAGCGGTACTCCGTCTACTCGGGTTTGAAACGAATGGGCTACACCGTCATCCGCGCGCCGACATGGAACTCCCCCGGTCCACCCAACGGAGCAGATTGCTATCCACCAGTCCGACAAGCGACATGGCAAACCGGCCTGCTCAACTCCACTTCCCTATGGAAAATGCTCTTCGCATGGCGGCGCTCTCCACCTCCCGAGCCTACGGACCCCATCATCCAACCCGGAGATTCCTTCCGCTCCTACGACGCCATCTACCACCGCCTCGCTCGAATCCCCTTCTACAACCCCTCCCTCCAAGTCCACCCCAACCCCTCCTCCCCCTCACCGGTAAACACCACCCCACCCTTCCGCGTAACCTACCACATCTACAAACCCGGCTCGACAACCTACAAAAAATCCTCCCCCGGCATCCCCGACTTCCGCATCGCAGTCGTCAACGCGCGGGAGTCCACCCCGCCCACGCTGGAGCAGATGAGCGCGTTGCTGGAAACGTGTCCGTGGGATCCACCCAAGGAAGGGGCGAATATGTATGCGAAATTGAGACATGGGTGTAAGAATGTGATTTTGGCGGTGGTGGATCAGGGGGTGGCGAGTTTTGTGAGGGTGGCGGATGCGGCGTTTGGGACGGAGAGGGTTTTTGAGAGGAGGGCGAAGCAGAGTGAAGGGAAGAGGGGCGGGAAGGGGGGGAGAGGAGGGAGGGGAGGACGGGGAAGGGGTGGTGGGCGGTGAGAGCGGAGAAAGAGGAGAGGAGACGGTTGGGGTTGACTTTCGTTCCGGCTTGAAGCGATGGGCTCGCCGAAATGTGCTTTCGTATTCGAGACGAGGATAGCCTTCTCTCTCCCGACGCAAAAGGCACAGCAAGTCCCTCTGACTGCTACATTTAGCGGTTAGAAGAACACTGCTCGCCGGAAGTTCCGTCGTACAAGAGCAGAGGCATCTCATGATTCGCCTTCACTGCACTCCTCGTCCCCATCCACCTCATCCACGTCCACGCCCATGACCTCTACCGCGTCCACCCCCGCGTCCACCCCTCCCTCCTCCTCCTCGTCCTCTCCCGCGATGATTCCCTCCTCTCCCTCTGCCGTTGCCAAATCTGCCCGCATCGGGATCCTCCCTCGGCCCGTCCTGCATCCGTTTCTCAATCTCCTCCTCCCCAATTTCCAGCGGGTTCGGCACCTGCAGCATCTCGAAGAACGCTCCCGTCTGCGGATTGGGATACTCCCTCACAGCCTGGTACTTCGGGTCCTGAAAATGACCACCGTCGTAGACCGGTGCTACGACGGAGAAGTTCTCTGGTATTTCCAGCGCCGAGTCGGGGATGTTGGCGTCGATCCAGGTTCGTTGCTCGGCGATGAGTGTGAGGTATTCGGACTGTGATTTGGCGGGTGAGGGGCGAACGTCTGGCATGCCGAAGATGGGAGGTTCGGTGAGGGTGAAGGCGCGGGTTATGGAGAGCCATTCGCGGTCGTAGGTTAATTTGTGGGGACGGCTGGGTTTTGCTTGTTGGATGCTTTGCGGGGAGGTGGGTTCGGGAACGGAGATGAGTTGGAGAAAGTCCCGGTTCGGGAGGCATTTGTCGACGGCAAGGAAGTGGGTTGTGGTGTTTGTGATTTCTGGTGGGTGTTCGATGGATTCTTGTTCTGCGGATTTCTTGAAGAAGGAGGCTGGGAGCGCGGCGCGGGCTGAGGCGAGGGTGCTGTCGTTCTCTGTTGCGGTGCTGGGGTTGGTGATTGTTGAAGCTGGAGCTGTGATGGTTGTAGCGGGAGTCTCATCGTCTTCGTCGAGATCTAGATCAATTTCATCTGCGTTCGCAGTAGCTGGTATGGTTGTGCTCCCATTTGAAGCGATCTGTGTATTGTCGCCATTGGCTTTTGCAGGCACTGCGTCGTCATCATCGTCCATGTCAAGGTCAATTTCATCGTCGTTCTTGACCGGCTTATCGCTCGTCTTCACATCAGCCGTGCCTTTCTGTGATTCTGCTGACTCGCCATTTGGCTTCGCATCAGCACCAGCTTGGCCTCCGTGCTCCCATATTGCAGCAAACTTGCAGTGCAGGTGTGCGCTGAACCAGTACCGCGGTCGGAGACGCTCGATAGCATACTTCGCCGCGACACTGCCGAGTCTGCCACTTTTTGCATCCTCTTCAAAGAAGGACTTCTTCTGGAAGAGTCTCTTGAAATTGCCCTTCCACTCCACACCCTGCGGCCAGTCGTGGCTAATGCCGATATCAACCTGAGTCCGGACCTGAAGTAACTTCCTCATGTCAATCTCACGAACATGGTAGATGCTCTTGATGTCAGACTCGTTGTATGGCAGTCGTTCGGTATGATGTTTACGGTAGTCGAAGCCCTTCCAGATTCCACTCATTCCAGCGATCCGTAATGGTCCCAATCTGAGCACATTCGCGGCTCCCATGTAGTAGATGTTTGGCGCCACCCATCCACCGTACAGCAATTCAAACATGTAATTGCTGGCTTCGTGATTGCCACCAACAAACATTGTGAGGTATGGTGCTGTTCGTCGCCCGGAGTAGTATTCGTGAAAGTCACACATGTCGCGGTACTTTGCCGGCATGCTGACGCAGTTCAAGTCGTATGCATTCCGAACGGCTTGGAAGTCACCGCCGATGATGAGGAGGTCGATGCCCTCCCATCCTTTCTGTTTGCACGCTTCGTCGATGGAAGCGTAAATCGCGTGAAGTGTGCCGTGACCGCAGCCCTCGACGGCGAGGCGGACGCCATTGGTTTCTTGGAGTTCGATGCTCATCTTGAAGAAGTGAAGGTCATCGGATCATGTTTGGAATGGTGTAGTCCAGCAATATTGCAGAAGATTGCCGGGTCCATGAGTTTCCGTGTTTGCGTTATTCTCGAATTGGAAATAGCCAACACAATCGGCAGCTAATTAACGCGATTTCCTCGGATTCAGGTTATTTCAATTTGGGATCGGGCTGAGAAGAGAGAACATCCGTTAGCGGCGGCTGCGACCGAGCCATTCACAGCCCCCATTCTGACCTCACGCGCTCTTTTTCGCGCAGGAACTTCAGCTAGCGGCGGCGCTGTCCGTACCAATCAAGCTCAAGTGCGATTTCCTGTCTCTTTCCCTGTACTTCCATCACATCTCGCCCTCCCTCTCTCTCGCATCGACATGCTGATCAATCCTTCATGAAAGAATGGCACCCTCAAAAGTCGCTACCATGCGCGAGGAGCATCTTCGCAAAGCAGCCCGGTCGCTTGCTGTGTCATCGCCAGCAGTTTCGAGTTACCTAGGCACGGTGATGGCTCAAAATTCGGCTCTTGGAGATTCAAAGAACATGCTCTCATGCTCTGGTTGCGGAGCTATTCTTCTGTCAGGCTACAACTGTGAAAGACGCATTTCGAGCACCAGAGGACATTGCAAGAGGACTCGCCAGGATCGTCTCAATAAGCCGCCCGGCGTGAAGCGCATGCTATTGGAGTGCTCTCGCTGCCAGACCCTCACGGCGGTCGAGATGGCGAAGTCTTCGCCGGACACGCTTTCGCGACCATCCTCCAAGAGCATCCCTGTCGCTGCAAACGTCACCGCTCGACAGTGTGAACCAGCTTCAGCCGCAATTATCGCACCTCCAAATGCTACATCAGAGCCTTCAGGAGTCAAGAAAAGAGGTCGTGGTAAGAAGTCGACTCTGCAGTCTATGCTGACAGATAGCAAGTCGGCGAAGCCAGCCAAAGGGTTCGGCTTGGCTTTGAACGATTTCATGAAGCCATGAACGGCGTGCACAAGTTCGAACCAGCGCCTTGGACCTATTGCGAGCTACATTCCGCGGTGTTGTGGACGGCGGATGCAGCGACCAGGACAACTCTCAGCACGCAATACCTATGCCATGATAAACGCACTATGAGAATTTTCAAAGACCATCTCCTCTCGGCACCAAATTACATTTCTGCCACACTCAACAGAAGAGGATTACAGCCCATGAACTGTGGCGTCTGACCACCCATAATCAGCATCGCCAGAAATATACAAATCCAAGTCACGCCTTGGGAACCCATATATTTAGGCCCGGGACCACACGTGGTTGGTGCATCGGCTCCGCCAAGCATGTGAAAGCCAAGCCTGACGTCGCATTCCTGCTCTCTAAGAAGCGAAGGAGCCCTTGGCTGTCGACATCGCGACAAACAGTTGGGAACCGGCGTCCCAAGCATCTTGGCCGGGGATGAGCAAGAGCAAACAAAACCACCGCTGGGTCGGGCTCCTCGCAGGGACTGAACTTTTGCATTCCCCACTTGACAAGCTCTTCCATTTTCAGACCCTTATGCTGCATTGCCAACGCTAATTGCACCACAACACGTGCGTTCGCGCTGTGGTCAATCATGCCATTCTTACAACTTTTGAGAAAGGTCGGCAACACCATCGCGCCGCCTCCGAACAAGGGCGATGGCGGTCGCGATCAGTGGCCTTCTCGGGCTGCGTTCTTGTTGGCTGCTATGGGAGGTTGTGCTGGCCAAGGAAACCTGCTGAGATACCCTTCCGTCGTGTACAACAACTATGGACTGCAGTGGTTCATCCCATACCTACTGGCCGTCTTCCTCATTGCGATTCCGGCCCTCATCCTGGAAATCGCTATCGGCCAGGCCTACCAAGGCGGCACGGTCATAGCATTCAACAACATCCACAAGCGACTCAGAGGTGTCGGACTTGGCCCGGTCTTCGTCAGCTTCATTGTCGTGCAATACTTTACCGTTAATCTGGCTTGGATCATGGTCTACTTTCGCAATTCGTTCATCAGTCCTCTGCCATGGGAGAACCGCATCGAGGAGTTCTACAATCGTGATGTCGTGGCCAATCCGGATCCGATCGTTGGAGAATTGAGCGCAGATGGGACAAGCGTGCTCTCGTACACGCAATACCCAGGTGTTGCGCTCATCGGCGAGACAGTCGGCTGGAGTGCCTTTGTCTGGTTCCTCATCTGGTTCTCAATCTTTCGTGGGGTGGGAATGACTGGTCGAGTTGTCTACTTCTCCATGGGACTGCCGATCATCACCACTATCATCTTCGTTGGCCGCTCGGTGTCTCTACCCAACGCTGGAGAAGGCATTCGCTTGCTGTGGGCGACTTGGAGAGGGAGCGAGCTGGCCAACGGGACCGTGTGGCAGACAGGTGAGTGAGGAATATGGAAAGATGTGACAGGTTCAAGCTAACCAGAACCTCAGCGGTCGGACAAGTCTTCTTCAGTACTGGCGTGGGGTTCGGCTACTTCACGAGCTATGCGTCGTACAACCAACGCCATTCAAACGCCGTGATGGACGCCATCCTCATCTGCGGATCCAACGTACTGTTCGAAAACTTCGCCGCCTTCTCCGTCTTCGGCGTGGTCGGCTTCCTCGAGCGATGGCCTCAAGACGGCGTACGCCTCGGTGCATTCGTCGTCGGCTTCCTCACTCTCCCCGAGGCAGTCCTCCAAATGCCAGGCGCCAACTTCTGGGCATTCCTGCTCTTCTTTACTCTGATCGTTCTCGGGTTCAGCTCCGCTTTCGTCATGCTAGATGTCGTTGCGACGATGATCACGGACTCTGGTCTCACGAAGCTACGCCGTGAATGGGTCGTCACGATATTGACGCTCATCTGCTTCCTTATGTGCCTGCCATACTGCACAGAATTCGGCTACTACCTGCTCGACGGCATCGATCGATGGATCAACAACGTTGTGCTCATCTTCGTGGTCTGGTCGGAAGTTATGAGCGCTACGACAGTCTACCGCTGGCAAGATGTCGCCAGTGAAGTTGGCATGCCAGCCTTTTACATCTACAACTTCGGCTATATTGCCGGTCAAATCATCGGAGTCGGCGTGGCCCACGCAACAGGTGGGCCAGGTGCTGGCGTCGGTGCAGGTGTCGGACTCTGGTTCGTCTGCTCCATCATCGCCATGATCGTCAGCAAGACCCCATCGCGATCCAAACTCAGCCAACCATTCTGGTCCCGCAACAGCGTCACCCGTGGTGCCCGCACCGCCCTGGACCGCTTCTACTACGTCGCCTTCTACTCCGGCAATCAACTCAAACGCGACCTAAACGCCATCGTCGGCCTGGGTCGCAACTGGAACATTCCCGTCTTCTGGCCCTTCCTACTCCGATACATCTCCGCTCCCGTTCTCGCCATCGTGTTCAGTTTCTCGTATCCTGAGTTCCATACTTTGCGCTATGATCCGTTGATGATCTTGGGGTTCACGGTTTCCCATATTGGGCTTGCGATTATTTTGTTCGGGTTCGCGGTTCCGAGGTATTATGCTGTTTTTGTGCCGCCGGAGAGGAGGCAGGAGGGGACCGAGGGGACGCTTGTGGGCGAGATAAAGAGCATTGAGGGCACACTGCCCGTTGTTGAGGTCGAGACGAGAAGTGATGATGAGGGTGTGAAGGAGGAGGCGAAGGAGAGGCGTAGTAGTGAGCAGAGGGGGATGCTGTGATTGAGAGATGTCTCGTTGTGCACATCCGCGTAAAGCGCGAGGCGAGGCTCGAGTTAAAAGGCACTCGAGTTAAAAGGCACTCGAGTTGAAAGGCATCTTGCAGAGATAGCTCAGAGTTTCCACGGCGCAGTAGAAGTGACGTGTATATTCACTGTAGCAAACGACACTCTCTAGTGAATGCTATGTGTCCAGTGAATCGTCCTGCAGGCATGGGAACGCCTTGACTTCTTCACGGAGGCGGATCGAGCTGCACTTTGCAGAACTGACAACACTTCCACCAGTATCAACGACTATCGGCACCCATAAGCCCAACGCCACATACTCGCGCATACACCGAAGCGCAGTTATGGCCGACGCCTCTCTCGCAGGTAGCGGCGCAACCGTCACAATGGCAGCTGCAAGCAACTGCTGTGTCTTCTGCTTCATCGTGGTCTTTGCGCTCGCGATTGTGGAATTCTTGTTCCTGCTCGACGAAGATATCGAGGTCTGAGATAACCAGCGCAAGGTGGTTGAGACTTGCATGTCAACCACACAACATGAAAAAGGACCTGTGCAGAAAATGTGCGGGTCGTTTTGTCCGGCTTGTATTGCCATAGGACATCGCTGTGCGCTTCTTCTTACGCCTGAACGCCTCGCTAAGATATCAATCCAAGAAACAAAGGTCCAACCCTCAATATACGGCACATCTTCTCACCCCAAAGTCTTCATCTTCTTCTTCTTTCCCGTCTTCTCCCCATCCTTCTTCTTCTGAAAATCCCTCCAGCTCCCAATCCTCTCATCCCTCGTCTTCTCCCACTCCTGCTCGTGGTCCCTCTTCCTCTTCCTCTCCGCAATCTCCTCGTCCTCCTTCCTCTGCGCTCTTCCCTCCTCCTGCATCTGCGCCTTCATCTGTCGCTGCCTCCGCGCCTCCATGTCCGCCAACACCCACTTGACCTTATCCTTCCACTTCTTGACAAAGTCCACGTCCGGATCCTTGACCTCCTCGTCGTCTGCCGAGAGTCCCAAGTCGCGCATCACCAGCATGCGCGCGTCGCCGTAGGCTTCGTCGAGTAAAGGGCGTTTCTTCTCGTCGAGGAGATATTGATACGCTTTGGCGAGGCGGTCGAAGGCATCTTGCGCATTGGGGTTGGAGGTTTTATCGGGATGGATAAGCAGGGACTTTTTGCGGTAGGCTTTTTTAATATCTTCGGGGGGCACTCCGGGTTGAAGATCGAGCACGTCGTAGGCGTTGGCGCGGAAGGAGAGCCGGATGCGTTCGATCTCGCTGTCTTTGTCGAATTCTTTGGAGTCGCGGGCGAGGTTCTCGAGGAAGGCGGCGTCTTCTTTTTCTTGCTCGGCGGTGAGCTTGTCGAGTTCGTTTTCTGGCTCTTTTTGAGCGGATTTCTCCGGTTCGCCCATGGCTGGTAGATGCGTTCGTTGCTGCCAGACGTGAGGGTGAGGTCGTGTATGTGGAAGGAAGCGACGATGATGTAGCGCGGGCGCAATGCCCCCCAAAGCTTTGCCGGAGCTGATCCCGCTTGCATGTGAAGACTTCGAGAAACTTTTGGCTCGACCTTCTTTTGATCTTCAACTTCCACGATCATGGCGCCGCCCACGAACGCCCGAGCGAGGGGCAGACCGAATGCGAAGAAGCCGATACGGGGACAGAAACGAAAGCGCGAAGATGTCGATGTGGAAAAGCTCGCAGGAGAAGTTGCCCAGCTCGACACCAAAACGAAATATACCAACTTCACCGATCTCCCTCTCTCGGACCCCACAAGAGCAGGACTGAAGTCCTCCGCCTTCTCGACTCTCACCGATATCCAGGCCAAGGCGATCCCGTTGGCACTAAAAGGGAAGGACATCCTCGGGGCAGCAAAGACAGGAAGCGGAAAGACGCTGGCATTTCTCATACCGGTGTTGGAGAACCTGTATCGTGCACAATGTGTTGGAGGAGATGCTGGACTGGGAGCGATGATCATCACACCAACTCGAGAATTGGCCATACAAATCTTCGAAGTGTTGCGAAAAGTCGGCGGGAAGGGACATTTATTTGCGGCAGGACTGGTGATTGGAGGCAAGAGTCTGAGGGAAGAGCAGGATGCTTTGGCGAGGATGAACATTGTGGTCGGTACACCTGGAAGACTATTGCAGCATCTCTCACAGACGGCAATGTTCAATGTGGATAACTTGCGAATGCTGGTACTGGACGAGGCAGATCGCATCTTGGACATGGGATTCCAAAGAGATGTGGATGCTATCGTGGACTATCTTCCAAAGGAGAGACAGACGATGCTATTCAGTGCGACGCAGACGAAGAAAGTGGGAGACCTCGCTCGACTATCGTTGAACGAGCCTGAGTACGTCTCGGTACACGAAGCTGCGCAGTCCGCCACGCCAAAGACGTTGCAGCAGAATTATGTGATCACGCCTCTGCAGGACAAGCTGGATACACTGTGGTCATTCATCCAATCTGCGAAAAAGTCGAAAGTACTGGTCTTCCTCTCATCTGGCAAGCAGGTCCGGTTCGTTTACGAGTCCTTCCGCCACATGCAACCTGGTATCCCGTTACTGCACCTCCACGGCCGACAGAAGCAGACGGCACGGCTGGAGATTACTCAAAAGTTCTCTGCGGCGAAGAACAGCTGTCTCTTTGCGACTGATGTTGTGGCTCGAGGTCTGGACTTCCCTGCTGTCGACTGGGTCGTACAGGTGGACTGTCCCGAGGACGCAGATACCTACATTCATCGCGTTGGTCGCACAGCCCGATACGAACGAGATGGACGAGCGGTACTCTTTCTCGACCCCAGCGAAGAAGAAGGTATGCTTGGCCGTCTGGAGCAGAAGAAAGTACCAATTGAGCGCATCAATGTCAAAGCAAAGAAGCAGACCAGCATCAAGAACCAGTTACAGAGCATGTGCTTCAAAGATCCTCAATTGAAGTACCTTGGACAGAAGTGCTTCGCCAGTTATGTCCGAAGTCTACACGTTCAAAAAGACAAGGAGATCTTCAAGCTCGACAAGTACCCACTGGAAGAGTTCGCCGCAAGCTTGGGATTACCTGGTGCACCACGTATAAAATTCCTCAAGGCTGATCAAGAGGAAGTCAAGCGCAAGAAGAACGCCTCTCGACAGGCGCTTGTATCAGACTCCGAGGATGAGGAAGACGAGGATGTGGAGGCGGGCGAAGAGGGCGCCAAACCGAAGTCGAAGAAGAAGGAAGTTCGCACCAAGTACGACCGCATGTTCGAGCGCCAGAATCAAGACATCTTGGCGGATCACTACTCCAAGATGATCGCTGCCGACGATCCTGCAGACATCGATCGCCTCGACGGCGAGCAAGATGCGGACGACGACCTGTTTGATGTGAAACGCCGCATTCCTGCAGATGTCGACGATCATTCGGACGTTGAACTGCCACAAACCACTACTGCCGACGGCGAGATCGCCAAGTCGATCAACATTGATGGTGCTCGAGCACCTCTCGTGCTGGATTCGAAACGACGCGAGAAATTGCTCAAGAGCAAGAAGAAGCTGCTCAAGTTCAAAGACAAAGGCAGCAAGCTCGTATTCGACGACGACGGCAACGCGCACCAAATCTACGAGCTGGAGGATGAAGATGACTTCAAGGCTCGTGGTGAGGCGGCAGACCAGAGGAGGAAGTTCCTCGAGGAGGAAGCTGAGAGGGTCAAGGTTGCGGATGTGGAGGACAAGGAGTTGGCCCGGGAGAAGAGGCGGGCGAAGAAGGAGAAGAAGAAGGAGAAGGCAAAGGCGGAGGCTGAAGAGGAGAGCGGCGTCAGATTTATTGGCGGAGAGGATGACGATGGGGAAGATGCTATGGCGAACTTTATCAGGGATGCACAAGGCTCGTCCGGAAGTGAGGACGGGAGGAGCGAGGATGAAGAGGAGCAGCCGAAGTCGAAGAAGGCGAAGAAGTGGTTCCAGGAGGATAGTAAGAGGAAGGATCTCGGTGGTGAAGAGAGGGAGATTGAGACGATGGATGATCTAGAGGCGGCGGCTGCAAGGCTGCTTGGATGATTGTAAAAGCATCCAGCCGCTGAGCATGTCGTTCACTTCTGGTTGCGCAGGTACTATAGCAATATCGACACTCCACAACGCCTCGCTAAAGTATCATTTGCCCTTCGTAAGGTCTTCCTCCTTCCCTCATCATGACTTCTCTTTCGCAGGCTTGCCCTTGGCTTCTGCCTCGCCCAGTTCTCGGATCACAACCTTGATCAGCGACTGATCCGGCTCGTTCTGCTCTTTGCCATCTTCGAACCCAGGACTCACGCCAATCGCAAGATAGTGCCCGTCTGCACTGAACTCCAGACATGCGACACTTGCCGGTAGTTTCTGATACTGCTTGATCCTCCTCTTCGTATTCGCATCCCACAGCGCGACCACACCATCTCCACCACCTGTCGCGAACGAGCCCTTGTGTACAGGATGAAACGCGACTGCATTCACTGGGAAGACGACGTCCAGCGGCACCGACTCTCCCTTCTCGTTCACCGTCGTCGTCTTTTCCCGATGACACTTGAAGGCGTACATCTGCTTGTTGTCCTCCTTGTCGAACCATTCCACGCCCACTCGTCCTTCAATACTGCTGCACACGAATCCCTTTCCATCTGGCATGCATGCCACGTCGCGTGTCAAAAATTTCAGACTACTTTCTCTGAGTTGTACCGGGCCTTCCCTTGCCACTGGCTTCTCTTCCTCCTGCTGCTGTTGCGCGAACGTCTTGGTGCATTGACTTTTCAACGTGGCCAGGTCGTGAACGTATACCTTGCGATTTACCAGCGTAACCACAGCATAATCCTCATTCAAAGCGAGCGCCACCGGCTTCCCAGACAGTGCCATCCTGAACACTCCCCCGTTCTCCACATTGTGTATATGCACCGTCTCGTCCCAAGCTATTGATACGACCACATTGTGTTTCGCGCTGTATCGGACTTTACACGCCCCGGACTCGTGAACGCTTAGGACTGTATGGGGAATGTTGTCTTCGTCAAGCTGGTATTGTAAGACCTGTTGCGCCAGTCCTACAGCATAGAAGGTTGTGCCATTCGCGTTCCAGGCGAGGTCGAGGACGGGCGCTGTGGAGCAGATTTTCCTAGAAAGGGCGAAAGCTCCGTTGTCGTTGCGCTTGTATACGTAGATATCGGTATCCCATGAGCTCACGAGGAGCGTCTGGCCATCGGGGGAGAAGCGCGCGGCGGAGACGACATCGGAGGGAGGTTGCGTGAGCTCGGTGACGCTCGTGGGGGGTTCTCGTGATGGCATTTCGACTGGAGTAATGCTGGGAAAAGTTGGAATCACTCCTTTGCGAGATTCTTCGAGGCGATCCAATGGCGGCGTGCGGATAGTATGTTGTGGGCGGCGATGTGCAAAGAAGTCGTAATGCTGAAGTTCGTTGTTGAGTATTTATGTTTTGATGTGGTCCGAGCTTTTTGGTGGGGAAGGAATATCTTTCATGTCAGCCGCTCTCTTGTGCCCTTGAAGAGCAAAGAAGGTACAACAACATTTGCGACAGCGAACAAACATCGGGCGACCCTTCGACTCGACGCATACTCAATATGCGCACTATACTGGTACCCATTGGTCCTCCAGGAGCCGGAAAGTCCACGCTCTGTAATGGCCTACAACAATTCATGCGAGCAGTAGCGCGCCCATGCTCCGTGGCCAACATGGACCCTGCAAACGACAACATCCCATACGAACCCGCCTTCGATGTACGGGAACTGGTCGATGTGGAGGAAGTGATGGAGAGAGAAGAACTTGGACCCAACGGAGGCGTGCTTTGGGCGATGGAGGAGATCGAAGCGAATTTCGAGTGGCTGGAAAGCCATCTTGCAGATTGCGGTATGGCAATTCAATTGGACTGTTGTCCGACGTCTGCTAATGTTCAATACAGAAGAAACGATTATTCTCGATCCTCCTGGCCAAGCCGAGCTCACAACACATCACACCGCCGTCCCTCGAATATTGGAACGCCTTGAGAAAGCTGGCTATCGAGTAATGCTCTCTGCCTTTGACTGTTCCCAACGCCGCTGACTGACCCACACAGTAGATAGTCGTCATTCAACTCCTAGATTCCGTTGTCCTGACACGACCGAGTCTATACCTGAGCAGTCTGATACTTTGCCTGCGAGGAATGTTGCACCTCCCCTATCCCATCGTCAACGTGTTGACAAAGATCGACAACCTCAAGTCAGTCGGCGGTGCGGATCTTCCTTTCAATCTCGACTACTACACCGAAGTTCAAGATCTTCATTATCTGCTGCCCGGTCTCGCTGCTGAGCAAGCAGGGACGATGGGTGGAACGGAGAAATGGGATCGTCTGAATGAGGCTCTGATCGGGTTAGTCGAAGATCATGGCTTGGTTGGTTTCGAGACGCTTGCTGTGGAAGACCGCCAGAGCATGTCTGCGCTACTCCGCGCCATCGATCGTGCGAGTGGATATGTGTTTGCAGGAGCGCGCGGTACAGACGAGTCCGGGCGGACATTGAACGATGAGGCCTCAATTTGGGCGCAGGCGATGAGTGAGAATTATGGCAAGATGGAAGTGAGGGATGTGCAGGAGAGGTGGATCGATCACAGAGAGGAGTACGATGAACTGGAGAGAAAGGGATGGGAGGAGGAGGCGAAGCTGGCAGGAGCGTTGCCAGAGGAGCCCGCGGCGAGTGTGAGGCGGAAGGAGGCTGAAGGAGACGCTGAGATGGCTGACGCGGACGATGAGTTACTGGCTGAGCAACGGAAGTGGATGGAGCAGCAGGCGAAGAGCGGGCAAGGCGGTGCTGGGGCTAAGGTGGTGAGGAAGTCATAGATGGTACCAGAATCCGAATACACCAAGCAGACCCAAGCGCTACGACATGTAATAAACATCCTTCTCGTAACTCATAGCCCGTTCAATGTCTGCGCCGTCAATATGCTGCTCGAGCATCAAACTGCGAGTGAGAGCCTTCATGGCAGCAAGAAGCACAGTAGCCAAATCAACTGTGACTGTTCGTTTCTGACTGCGCTGTACAGCGGGCATATGCTCAAGTAGCCGGTCCACGTCTACCACGAAGACATGTTCCACACCAAATCCTCCGACGACCGTGACGTGGCCGCTATCGAAATCCAGCATTGTCTCGTTGCCCTGCGAATTCTGATTAGAGCCCTTAACGTGACGGGTGGATTGGTATATTATATCGCGGAGGTCGACATTCGTGAGGAGTAGCACACCGAGCATTAGCGGCACTTCCTGGGGCGTAGACTGCAGCAGTGCCGACAAGGTCTCGTCCAACTCGCACAGATCAGGGGTCTGGAGATCGGACTGTAGTACTTTGTCGGTCGCAGCGAGGAACTTGGCGGTGTCAGCTTGTGCAAGAGCAAGAATGGCAGGATTGTCCTTCAACCGCAAGAGAACTCTCGTCGCAGTGGATGCTGCTTCAAGGAACAGATTGAAGAACACGGAGCTCCCTTGACAATTTCCGATTACGTAGCTGTGCTGGCTCCAAGGCAGGTTCAGAAGCACCATTGCAAACACTTGCGCAGAACGTCGAGTCATGAATGAGAAAGCGGAATCATCTCTTTCGCGAAGCATCCGGCGCACGCCATCCAGCCACTCGAAGTCATGGTTTATGCGGACATATTCCTCGTGTGGCGGGACGTAGGACTTTGTCGCAAGCTCTTGAAGGTGTGCTTGTTCGGCCACCGACCTCTGCTTCAGATGCAGGGCCATGACCTCCCCTGGAACAAAGGTGTTGTCCCAGGGTAGCTGTAATGCGTTCGCTGGGTAGCGTCTTAAGATCACGACCAGGAATTTCGAATCGTTCAAGCTGCCGGAGGTTCTGCTGCTCTGCCTCCGCCATGGGAATCATATGAGATCTCTTGCGAAGGGCGGGCCGGCCATCGCTGAAGACACTCTCTTCAATTTCGGACTCGAGCTCACGGCTCGCAGTGATATCGTCCGCTAGGCAGAGAGATTGTGCAGATGGTAGAATCACGAATCCAGGAGCCAGGAGTAGTGTTGCACCCACACTGATGCCATCCTTTTTCAGCGTTTCCAGGGCCTCCACCTTGAATTCGACAGCCCCATTTGGGACATAACGACTGTCGAGTTCAGTTTCGAATGTCACGGAACCAGTCATCCCGTGCAGTCGAATTGAGTCACCGTACTCGCGGTAGGAAGACCGAGGATAGGCCGGTATATTGAGGGCAATCACAGCGTCCCTTCTACCCGGAATTGCTTTCTTTTGTATGATCTGCGAGGTCTTCTTTCCATGGTATCGGCCAAGCACGAGGAAGGTCATCAGCTGAGTCTTGTGGACTGGCAACTTCAACACTTCTCCAATGGATACAAGTATCCGCCCGCGGTGACGTCTGAGACCGTATGCTTCAAAGCAGGCGCCAAACTTGGTCCATGATGCTTCGCTAACGGGCCATTCTTTAACCCGAGTGAGATCGAAGTCCTGCCACTCCCCACCTGCGAACGGTCGTGCGGAGTCGAGTAACGGCGCCCGTTCCATCTGGAACAAGCGTATTCCTGGCCAGAGCAGTATGCCATCGGACAAGAAGCCGTTGTTCTGGCGACCTACGCGCATGAGAGCTTTGTGACGCTGTGTCAGGCTCACTCTCCAGACAAGCACTGGTCCAATGATGGCGAAAATTCCGATAAAGCCCAGACCAGCCGCGACCCAAGTCCCAGCGACGCCAGCAGCATCGAGTGTGTTTGAAGGCATTGAAGCTTCGGTAACAGGAGCAGCAACTCTGAAGTCAGGTATAGATGACCAGGTAGACTGCGGCTGATGGCTGCTTGACGTAGCCTTCGCCTACTCGCATTCCCGGACGAACACAAGCTGCGCTGCAGTGTAAACATGTCGAGCCGTGATAGCTTTGAAGAGCTGGGAGCGTGTTCTTTGCCAACAGGTACATGCTCAGATGCTTCTGCCACTCGTTCCGCGAGGTCATCCTTGGATGCCTGAGGCATACCAGTGAGCTGCTTAGTCATGCGGTAAATTCACGTCCACTGGACCACCGTCCCGTCGTTCTCTTGCTCGACGTTCATCCTTCAATACGAGGGATTGACACCGCCGTGGGGCACGCGCCTCATCGAAGTCGTGGAGCAGGAAGCCCCGGAAGAACATGCTGGTCACTTCATTATTTTCGGCTCCGGGACTGCACCCTTGTGTTCTGCGACTGGGAGTGCCAGTTGAATCTACATAACCTTGCAGAATAGAGCATTGCCGCTGCTTCCAATGGCTATCATTTTTAAAGCACCCATATGCCAGATCGCTCAAAAACACATCTGGGGTCTCTCGTATTGATCTTGATCCAAGACTCCGAGATCTGAGTACCGTACTGCTGGCAACCGACTTTGTCTTGGCAACATGGAGGTATCAATTTGACTCCCAGGGAACAGCAAACATCCTTGCCAGCGAAGTGAGATGACCGTATGGCCTGGTGGACCGTGGTTGTCAACACGCTTCCCCCGCACGCATAGGTGGAAGTTATCTGGTATACTATTCTTGCAATCTGCCCGTGTCAGACTCGGATTTTGGTTCTCTTCCTTTGGCTTTTTCCACTCTCTGTGTCTTTTTGTCCAACACGCAATGCACTTCTTTCTCGTCTTTGCCGCCTTAGCGGCCGAGGCATTCGCCTTGCGGAGCTCGATGCTGAGTCCCGCGCAGGTCAACAGCCTTCCAAATGTCTTGAAGAATGTGGCGAGGGACACTGGTCCCGTGAAAGGATATCCCAACATCCAGCAGGCCGAATTTCAGCAGCCTCTTGACCACAATGATCCCAGCAAAGGCACCTTTGCCATTCGATATTGGTTCGACACAACTTACTGGAAGGGCCCCGGTTCGCCTATCGTGTTGACGACTTACGGCGAGACTGATGCGACAAACTACATCAACGGGCTGACCAACAGAAGCATAGTCGGGGTTACCGCAAAAGCGATTGGCGCTGCCGCAATTCTCGTGGAGCATAGATATTTCGGCAAGTCGATTCCGGTGGACACCCTTACGACTGCCAATATGAAATACATGACCTTGGAAGACTCGCTCAAAGACCTTTCATACTTCGCCCGCACCGTCCGACTCCCGTTTGCGAAGGATGCCGGCAGTAATGCTGCAGACGTGCCATGGGTATTGATAGGAGGATCGTACGCCGGATCCCTCGCCGCATGGACGGCAAAGCTCTTTCCGGGCACCTTCTGGGCATACTACGCTTCTAGCACAGCAGTGCACAATACCGCCGCCTTTTGGCAATTCTTCGAGCCAATTAAGCAGGCTATGCCTCCGAACTGCCGCGAAGACGTTACGACCGTAATCGACCACATGGATAATATTCTTCTTCATGGTTCCGAACAGGATATCACCGATCTGAAGGCTCGTTTCGACTTCTCGGCCAAGATAGACAGCGTCGACTTTATGTTCGCTCTTTCGACCGCGCCTTCGCTATGGATGCAAAGGGGTGTCGCCAGCGAGGCTAGAGAGGGCGCCCCGAGACCTAAATTCCTCGTCTGGTGCGACTACGTCGAGAATGTCGTCAACAAGTCCAGTTCGTCGACCGCTGGACCCGTCGGCGTTGAAGCAGCTCTGGATGGCTATGCCAAGTGGTGGCATGACCTCGGTGCGAATGAAGCAAAGAGCGAAAACGGCTGCGCTCCGAATACCACCAACTTCGACTGCTTCGATACAAACAACGATGGTGTAATAACAGACAGATCTTTGGCCGGCGCAAACGATCTTTCATACTTGTGGATGCGCTGTAGCTGGGCGTTCGAAGATTGGCCAGTCGGCTCGCCTCCGGGTATCCCGACGCTCCTCTCGCGTTTGATCAAAGTTGAACATGCGTTGAAGAATGTTTGCAAGCGGTATTGGCCTCCTGGACCTAACGGCGAGACGTACGGTATCGCGAAGGGCCTTTCTGCGGAGACCGTCAACGCCTACACTGGCGGCTGGGACATGAACAACACCACCCGCCTCATCTACGTGAACGGTGAATACGACATGTGGAGAGCAGCTAGCGTGTCGTCAGATCAGAGACCTGGTGGGCCGTTGCAAGATACTCCGCAGGTGCCGGTCAAGGTCGTACCGGGTGGTTTTCATTGCAGCGATTTGTCCACAGCGGACGGAGACGCGAGTCCGCGTCTGAGAAAGGTGCAAAATGAGGTTGTGGCGCAGTTGGAGGAGTGGGTTAGAGAATGGCCTAAGAGGGCTCTACCACAGTGATTGGGTTTAGAGGAGAAGAACGACGACGGAGTCGATTCCTTGCACATGCTTGAGAAGTGAGGGCGAGCAATGTACGTACAAGCTTGCAAGGTCAACTTCTGCTCCAGGTCGACGGAGATGGAGTCATGAGGGCATCAACATCTCATTCACTGCCATTACCAAGTGAGGCTTGTATTCGAGCATGGCCGTCTACTGGTTCTGATGGTGGTTCTCTACCTTGCCGAAGTTTTACCAAGGCGAGAGCAACGAAAACTCAAATCAGGCCACCCTTGTAAGATATTGACGACACCTCCAACAATCTCTCAATCTCTTCTGTACACGATCTCGCTGCATCGACGAGATTGACTCCACTTATCGACGTACATGATTCGATTGCTGCGTCCACTTACAGAATGCCGGTCGTTCGATAGATGATTGTGGACCGCTATTTGCATCTCGATCGGCGTGAGATTTCAGGCAACCACATTCGACGAGCCCCGGAAGTCGTCGATGCTGAATAAACTCTCCATTATGAGTAGGGATGGGCGCTGCTAGCATATGGACACATCGGCCGGTCCACGGGGGATGGTGGCTGGGTTCCAGCTTCTTGGTCGATTCCCATTGCCTGGGCGATGGAATGGCATGACGATGAATGGGACCATGGCCTCAACGCGACAAGCAGCCGAAATAGAACTGAGCGACTCCTTGGGACAGCGTTAGAGGCATTGAAATTGGCTGATGCGTCTTCTGAGGCTCTTGAAAGGCCTTGACGTCGGATGAATCATGCTTTGGATCTCGCAGGCTCGCTTCGTGGAATGACGCTGTCTTACAGCATGGCATCCTGTTCAAGCACTCACTACCTGATCGCGATGACCGCTGTGTCGAGATTGAAGGTTTGGTGATCATCAAGGGATGCTCTCTCGCTCTCAAGGAAGCAAGGGCATCGCGGGCAGTCTTTTGGTACATCCTTGCCATCAGGCCACCTACGTTGATGGAAAGGTTTGAGGTGTGAGAATCGAAAAGCAATGGGACCAGTGCGGATACGAGAGACAAGGATGAGAAAGGACGAAATCATGGCTCGTCGCAGCTGCAAGCTGCAAGCTGTGGCAGTGGAATGAGTCTTCATGAACCACGGAGCAAGAATCCGAGCCAACATCCCTTCTCCATTCAACCTTCTGCCGTGAACACAGCACCTTGAAGGCTCACAGATCAACGTGTTATGTCCTGTTTGAAGCATCGATGCCATCTGCTCGACCGCTCTCTGGCTTCGTGATTGCCCAAGCGAGAGACCTCCTTGCTTCTTTGCTCAGAATACCAGCGATCCGCGTGTTCTTGATCGCTACAATCGCCTGGTTGACAGCCTTCGGCCTGCTGAAAGAACGACTATGGCGAGACCCACACTCCGGCTTCTTCGAGTCAGCGACGGTCTATGACCTTCACTACAGCGCCTTCCGACGAGATGAAGCTCAAGCATGGGCTGCAGAGCAGGAGCGAGGGGCCATGCCGACTCATGAGCATATATCTGCACCACACGAGCCCGCAATATGTGCTGGCCTGGTGACATACAACCGACCGCAGAGGCAGTATCTCAACGAGACGATCGGATCCATGCTGGAGGGACTCACCTTGGACGAGAGGGCAGCTTTGGACGTCCGGTTGCTGTTCGCACATTCCGAGCCTAGCGTTCACCCTGATTGGAATAGAACGTGGTTACGAGCGATAGACAGCTGGTCTGGATACGATGATCTCTCGAAGTCTGAGCTGGAAAGAGTCCTCAACGCGGAGAAAGAGAGGAATTTCTACGTCAAAGGTGTCGTGTGAGTCCCTTGCCGAATCAGTGCTTCGCCCTTGCAAGTCCATGTACTAAAACGCATGTCAGAGACTATACTTACATACTCAACGAGTGTCTAACCCACACCACCGCACCGTACATCGCATTATTCGAAGACGACATCGTCTTCGCTGAAGGATGGCTGGCCAAGACAGCAGCGGCGATACTGGAGCTGAACCAAGGATCCAAGGCATCCACCAACTGGCTGTACCTGCGATTATTCTACACCGAGACATCGCTGGGTTGGGACGAAGAGAGTGACTTCTGGTACCGGAACATGCGGCTAACATTCGCATTGGCCATCGTTTCGACGCTGATAATCTTGCTAAGCATTCGCGCTTGTTCAGCAAGGCTTCGGCCACGGCTGGACCTTGCTACCATCGCGGTTCTTGCGCTCACCGTGGCTCCCGCATTTACGCAGCTCGTCTTCATGGTCGGGAAATACAACCTCTTTCCACTTCAAGGCGTAGTACGCATGGACCGCTTCGGCTGCTGCACACAAGGCCTTGTGTTCCCACGAGCGAAAGCAATCGACCTTCTCCATGCTCTCGAAGGTCGGGATGGCCAGACCGATTCGATGATTGAGGCGTATGCGGATGAGCAGGGCTTGGAACGCTATGCGCTCGCGCCGCAGGTGGTGCAACATGTCGGTTTAGTCTCTAGCAGGGACAATCTGGCGATAAACACGCGAAGCACGTGGGCGTTCTGGTTTGAGGCTCAAAGGCCTGAGGTCTTGAAGCGGGAGCATTCGAAGCTGGCGGCGGAGGTCGACTGGCAGGCGCTTCGTTGGAGTACATGAGCTTAGTTGATACTCAGGCCGAAGTGACAAATACGCCCAGGCTCCATGCAAGTCGCTTCAACTGATGGAATGTTTCCAGCAGGTCTCTCTCTATCGATCGCTTACCCTCCACTCCATGGCCAGCTCAGTCTTCCAGTAGGAATCGTATGAACGCCGCTCCAACCTTGACACCATCATGCGGTCTCCTCACCCTCTCCATTCCCTCCTCAAACATCTTGTCATCGAAAATACCCTGCTTATGCCGACTCTGCAACAGCTCCTCCACAACATCGCCCGTGAACTCCGGATGTCCCTGCACCGTAACCAGTCTGCCCTTCTCATACATGCCCTGCACATCGCACCGATCTGTATGTCCCAGCGGCTCAACCGACGGCGGGTACGTGTAGACAATATCTCGGTGCATCTGATGTATCGCCAGCTCTTGGCCCTCTTCAATACCAAACAACTCCCTGCCCTTCTCCGTCATCTTGACATTCACCACGCTCACTTCCCACCCGCGATCACTCCGGTCGACTTTGACATCCATCGCCCTGCCAATAATCTGATGTCCGAAACATACCCCAATCAACCGCACACGCTTCTGCGCCAGCACTCTGCGTGTGTAATCGACCAATTTCAAAATCCATGGATCGTTATCGAAGGAGTTGTGTTTGCTTCCTGTGAGGAGGATGGCGTCTACATCGTCGAGCTCGGGATATACTTCGTGATTGACGACGTCGTATTTCCGGATGTCTAGCTCGGGTGGGTGTTGGGCGTGCACTTCCTTCGCGCCATTTTTGAGGAGTTCTTTGAAGAGGTTGCCGTAGCCGCCATACTTTTCTTTCGTACGGCCGATAGGCGTGTCGCATTCGAGCACGGCGATTCGGAGGGGTGGTTGCATTTTCGTGGGAGGAGGTTGAGAGAGCTCGGGATGCTGGCGCGCGGCAAGCGTCGGAGGCCTTGAAGAAGCGGATGAGATCTTGGTCGAAAAGCCTAGGCAGATAGTAATATCAATTCAAAATGTTAAATAGGTGAAAAGAAAAATGTTTCGAGTGAGGAAAAGTAGTTGTCTTGATCTCCAAACATTCGTCGGTGTGAAGTCATCTCGACCTCCGATATTCGGAGATGAGAAACCTTGTCGTTCAAAACCTCACCTCACCTCGTCCATCGACAAGGTCAGGCACACAATGCGAGGGCGCTCGCGAAGCACCTTGCTGAAGCAGAAGGACTCGAGTACTTCGGTCCTGAGAGTCACACTACGGATGGAGCCTTGATCTGCGATGATCGTAGGACATGAGTGGGAAACGCCATGATTTAAACGATGCCTCAAATTACATACACCGCCGACCTCCCACTGCTCCTCCCACCCTCGAAAAAAAAGAGATACAATGAAGAAAGCACAAAAAAAAAAGCTCCATGCCCTGGACCGCTCGCGGCTTCCGCCCCGATACCCTCTGCTCGCCTTCAACTGTCATCCTCCCCCCATTCGCAGTTCCGATTCTCCTCGAGCGAAGTCGTACACCAACAAGAGCCATGCGTGCTGTAATTGATGAGCTCGAAGTAACCTCCCCGTCCCGGCAAGTGCTTCCCCTTCAACGCGCCCCAGTCCACGGCCTTGTGGGCCCGAGGGATCTTGACCTCGATCCAGCAACTCTGTCGGGAGGAAATGGGGTTCGGCTTGTTCCCTTCGACCGTGAGCTGGGGTTTGCATTCCCCAGACACGACCCAGAAGAGATCGTTGACGCTGTGATAGGTGTCGTCTTGGTTGATTTTGTCGCACAGCAGGCCGTCGGAGACCAAGATCCACGAGATCCTTTCACATGGCAGACAATGATGGGCGCCACAGGCTCGGTGTTCATCTCTGCTTTCGAAGATATTTGGTAGCCGGGCGATTTCAACTCCTGTCGTCGCGGCAGAAGTGAGGCCGAAGATGGCAGACAAGATGATGCCAGTGGTGGTAAAGAATTGCATAATGCCGAAGATCCTTGGACCTGTCTTTGCTGTGTGATGCGTGCCTGTTCTGTCGAGTGAGACTTTAGGGGCCGTTTATATACACCTGGTCAGTCTACCGCGATGCTGAAGAGTTGAGGTCCATCATGGTGTGTGGCCGCGATGCTGAAGAGTTTGAGGTCCATCATGGTGCCAGACACCATGATGGGCGATGTTGATACGAGATATGGACGCGGTGATGCTGCCATCTCCAGGGTCGGATAAGAATGAGGCTCAAGTCTTCCGTCCGAGGTAGAAACGTGCGAGATGTCGGGGATGACGGACAAGAGGTACCTCGATACTACCCAGGCTCCATGCGATCTCAGCGAGCCCTTCAGGTACGAACTACCGCATGGCATCCTCGGCCTCGGCGATAGGTGCAGCCGCATACTCGACGAGGCGCATAAGTCATGAGCCATGCTTCGCGCTGCCTTTACAACTCGTCCGATGAGAAAGCGTGGTGCTGAATAAAGCGCGAAAGACAGCGCAAAAGCTAGAATCCCTATCCGAGCTGCTGATGGGCGTCCCGCGGTTCCAGGATGAAATTGAAGTCGGCAATCGGTTTCGTCGACATCGATCATCGCTGCTCGGGAAGTCTCTGCTCAACAGCACCGCCAATCGCCAGGGAGGATTATGAAGCAATGTTGAGGTCCAAGTCCCCAACGGTTGGCAAGAACGTGCGACGAAAGGTGAGATCCAAGAGGTGAGGTCCGGGTCCCCCCTTTATAGTGTCTACCACCATGATGGCGTTTTAGGGGCACATGGCAGGTATATGCGACACCGACAAGGATGGTCGACAAGAGGTGATCTCATCTACCCAGCTCATCATCTGCGTGCATTACGTCAGATAAGATCCGCATTGAATGTCTCCATCGCTGAGTAGCGAAGTCCACCACGGTGACGATAGACCACCGTGATGGTCGAATCTTCCAGTCGCCCTGGCAGCAACGCGCGCGGAAATTATGAGCCAAAGAGCGCAAATGAACAGCTCTCACTCGCATCATTATGGGAGTCTGCGGGCTGGGGTTGCCGAAGGTCGACGTCCTGCTTGCCAGGGAGTGGTCCATTCAGCGCTGAAGACGAGCTGTCGGTGTATGTGCCGCTGCGTTCGCATGCTGTAAAACCATTGACCACGTCGGCACGCCAGACCCAGCATGATAGCGCCGCTCCTGCGCCTGCACTTACATGAACCTCGTGGCTGTAGAAGGAGCGCGGAATTGCCCGAAGTGCATGAACTCTTGAAAAATTGTTTCCCATCGACGCCCTCGTGGTCCAGCGCACGGCATCCGCACTGGCCGCCTTAGACTTCGACAGGAAGCTCGAAGCGATGATCGGCCCGAGACCAATGTCAAACGAGCGACACGCTCCTGTATTGCACATGCACAAGATCAGATTTGCACCCAATTCCTAGTTGCGTGCTTTTTGCACGAAGTGTAGACGGTCGGAGAGATTGTACCACCAATTCGGCAGATGCGAGAGGATGTCCTGTAACTGATATGGTATGCACGCCGCGATTTGTAGTCGAGCATCGCATTCTTGGCAAGTTCGATTATAGTGACCCTTCTCGACGTGCGTTCGTCGGTCCGATCTGAGCGAGGGAAGCATGGTCGATGAGTGCATCGAACAGGTCATCCCAGCGTAGTGTCTTGGCAACAGGAGCAGCAGTCTTGCCAGCGCTCCTTCGTATCGGCGATAGAGGTTGATAATCGGATCCTGCGTCATCCGAAGTGACGTGGCATGCTTGCTTCGCATTAGCAAGAGCAAGCAGGCATACCACGCCAATCCAAGCCGACCAGCTCGCCGTTCACGGGCTAGGCGACAGTCGTTCTGCAGGCCGGCAAGCCTGAACTCTTCGTCGAGCACCAGGAACAAACACCGAGCACGCAGTACCCCAAATCTAATCCTGCAAGCACAACCGACCAGTCAGTATCTAGGATTTCGGCTTCTCGAGCGTGAACTTCGCAGCAACGACCGAACACCGTTGAGTTTCAAATGGCCATTTGGCCAAGGCAACTCCCACTCATTCGGAAAAGGAAATTGTAGCGGCGGCAAAAGCAGACATCCTTGCATATACGCTCTTCCTGTAGAATGCTGTCCTGTACAAGTTCAAACGCACCTCACTCCGGCGCCCTGTAGTGATTACTCTTCCGCGGATGCATCAACACCTACACCACAAACCGTCAGTACCGACTCAAATCGACCATCAATCAAAAAAAACAACCCCAACTTACCCCAGGCATATAAACCGTCCCATTCACCTCCGCCATGAACCAAGGCAACTCATTCGGCACCTCCACATACTCCGGACGCGTACGCTCCCCTCCATCTCCCTTGTAGTGCTCCGGCTGCAGTCCCATCCACCGCTCAAACACCGGATCGCACAACGAACTCCACCAACTCCACGTCAACGGCCGGACGAAAAACGGCAGATCGATGCCTCGCGCGACTCCGTCGCCGTAGCCTTCGCCGTTCATGACGGTTGATAATTCCAAGATGTCTCGCTCGGGGAATTGGAATTTCGGGATCGGTAAGCTGACGATTTTGAGGCCGAGCCATACGGCGAAGGAGGGCAGGGTGGACTCGCTGGCTACTGCTATGCCGTGGTCGTGTTGTGCGCGGTGGATGCCCTCGAGTAATTCCCACGACGCTCGTGCTTGTGCGGGGGTGGTCAGGTAGCGAGGCAGATTGTCGTAGTCGTTGAGGTCGCCTGTACGCCAGTACCCGAATGGCCAGCGTGAGGTGCGGACGTCGGTGATTGGGCCGAGTACGAGGAGGTCGGCTTCTTCTCCGACTCGCCATTCCAGTGAGCCGTTTCGTGGATCTTGCCGTAGTGGTGTAGGTCCGATGGGCGTGACGTCCTTGACTTTGACCGGACCCCAGACTGAGCTTCCACCTTTGCTCGCTTCGTCGATGGCCGCGGTGAACTTTTCATAAGTACCGTGGATCTTCGGCATGTAAGCGAACGACGCCCTCTCCAGCGCTTGCTTGTACGGCTGCGCTGTCCCGAATCGATCGAACGCCTCGAGCATATCGCCAACGTGACCGGTAAAGCGAGTATCCATTTCAAACTGCCAGTAATGGTCAAAGTCGTTGTAGAAGTGCGCGAGCAGCTGTAAAGGCTGCATGATCTGCCAGAACGGTCTACAGACGTGTCAGCACACTACGTGGAAGGCCAACAGGCTTTTCGAAATGCTCACTTGTATTCGCCAATCTTGTCGTACCAGCTCTCTTGAAGTTTCGGATGGAACAGGACGGCGATATTGCGGAACTCCTTCGGGACTGACTCCTCGAGCACGCGTTGGTATTTGCTTCGGTCGCTGTGAATCGTCTCGCAGCCTTTGCATTTGACATCAACGAGCAAGATGACGCTGTACCTAAAGGTCGTCTGCGTCAGCGCACATGGACCTCAACAAGAGTGATCAGGTATCAAAACTTACTTTCCTCCAGTCGCCAGACTGGCTTCATTGATAATCGAGCGAAGATTCCAGTAGTCTTCATCTTTGTAGACATAAGTACTCCATGTCCGCATCACAATAGCCTGTCGGCCCGTCCTCGATGCTGGAGGTAAGCTGGGCGCAGCGCTCTCATTTTGAAGTCGAAATCTGTTCTCGCCCATGCTCTGATTCTTTACGCCAAACATGCGCTCATTGTCTTTCAAACACTCCGTCTGTAGTGCGCCCCAATCAACCTGATTCCAATCGACTCTCGGAAAGTCGTAAAAATCCTCCTGCTCGCCATATCCATAAGGTCCATATCGTTGCGCAAAGGACATCCACGACTTCTCCAGTCCCAGTTCTTCGTAGGAGCCGATGGTCGGCCGCGGGAAAATAGTGCCATTAAGGACTCCAGGAAGAGTCGTCAAAGGCCGCTGTAAATCCCGAGAGTCCCGATCGTCCAAGCGCAAGCCTCGGGGTCCTCTACAAGCAATGCGGCGGATGTGAGATAAAGGCTTGTCGAAGGGTTCCCGCGCAATGGTAGGCTCGGCAGGGTCATCCTGCCAGACCGCAGGGATATATTCCCGATGCCATACCACGAGCAGGACCAATGCCAGAGTGCAGCACGTCGCGACAGCGATGCGGCCGAGCCAGTAGAGCCGATTCATGATGGAGCGTGTTCCAGAGTCCGGGGTCCGACCATGTCGAGGGAGGAAATACGTTCGTTGGTCTTTTGACAAACACTTCGTCATGATTCAGGGAACCGGCTGTCCCAAGTCCGTTTTTCAAGATTTGTTTGTGAAACACACCCTGCGTTTTCCCGTCCGTGCAGATGGGAAGACGGGACGACTCGAGTCGCACACGGAACGGACCATCATCTTCTTGAGAGTGGACATTGTCATCATCGCTCTTGCGAAATTATCCACAGTGAACGCTGACAACGCACCCGCAAGGTGCGATGGCAGGCGATGTCACGTCGCCGCCGCAAAGCCATGGTGATACTAGCAGGTCCGCATGGAGAAGTCCTCCACTTACACACGTTTCAGAGTCCCGCTCGCTCAGAGTCCACTCTTCATCTCCTTCGACAAAGAGCAGTCATCACGGGACGGCTGTAGACCAGCTCGGATGGACTCCGCCATCCCGTCAACGTAGTACATTCTGGTGTATACAAGGTACGTTGAGGCGCAGTCGTGAGGGTGAAGATGATGGTGTTTCATTTGGATATGCAGCCTCAGGCACACATATATACACAGCACGAACAATACTCGTCCAAAACGCAAGGTTCACGAGAGAGCTTCAACGTCGTTCCATCAACGTCTTGCATGTGAGGTCTGCATACAAGAATAATGCACGGCATCCCTCCCTCGATCCCTCCATCGTTTCGTCCAGTCCATTGGTTCCGTACAATTCTCCATCTTTCCAACCATCCATCTCACCAATGAAAGTCCTATCTCAAAAACTGAAATTGCTAGCACCTCAAAAGGCCCAGCGAACGACTTTTGAAAAACGCCTCCAACACCATCGCTGAAATCCAAACACGAAAAATATCTGTACAGTTCCAATGCAAAACCGGCCAAAAACCACCACTTATTCCAAACTCTCCTTATACGGCGTCAACGGACTCGTCCTCCTCGTCGGACTCGTCCGTCGACTCCGACTCCTGGACCCCAACCCTCCTCCCTGCCCTGCATTCAAAAACTCCCGACTCTCACTCCGACTCAACAATCCACCCCTCTCGAACGCCGAGATCCCCAATCCATGTGACCCCGGCCCACCCAGCGGAGGCGTCATCGCCACCCCAATCGTAGGATGTACCTGCGCGCCAGACGCGGCGTCAAAGTATCCACCTTTGATCTTAGGCGAGGAGCGGAATTGGTCGGGCGACAAACCGCGTGCGCCGCCGGGAGTTGCGAGGCCGGAAGTCCGGCCGGTGCGGAGGGAGGATTCGAGGAGGGTGGGATCGGGATGTTGATCTACCCCATCAAGGGAGGAGGAAGAGGAGTGGGAGGTGTACGGGGCGAGTTCGAAGTCGTCGGGGTCGGCTTCTTCGAGGACGCGGTCGTAGGAGGGAGAGGTGCCGAAGAGTTTGTTGGAGAGGGAAGGGAAGGCGCCGCCGCCGCCGGGACGTTTGGTATGCAGGTGAGATTTGCGACCGCCGGTGAATTTGTGCCAGAGGGAGAGGCGGCGTTCGCGGCCGCAGTAGAGGTAGACCGCGAGGGCGAGGATGAGGAGGAAGATGAGTATGCCGGGGATTTGACGGGAGTAGGAGGAGGCGAGGAGACGGTCGTGCCAGTCGTCGCCGGAGGAGGAAGAAGGGAGTGAGGAGTTGGCTGCGAGACGCGTGCCGCTGGGAAACTGGAAGTCAGAGGGGAGTGCGTCGCCCTTGACATTGCTGCCGAAGCCCACGGCCATGGCGCCTGTTGCGGCGGGCATTTGTGAGGAGGCGTAGAGGATGATTTTGCCTAACGTCCAGCTGACTTCTTTCCCGTCGATTTCGTCGACTGCTTGGAAGGGATCGAGGAAGCCGCGGTCTTTGGCTTTTTCGATAACTTTGGTTGTTTTGTTTGTGGATCCTCCTGCGCTGGCTTCAATACCGACTCGCGGAACGCCGATACCTTCGTGGAGCATGCTGATGAGCCAACTCGCTTTGAAGCAGACCTCTTCCACTGTCTTCTCGTCGACTTTGTGGCCCCACTTCTGCTTCGCGACATCCTTCTCAATGCCCTTCCAGTCCCGCGAGCAGAATTCCGTGACTTGTTTTTGATAGGTCTGAAAGTCGTATGCCTTGTCCTTGTGTGCCATGGCGAAGATCTCGTGGGTTGTGTGCCAGTATTCCGACACTCCAACAAAGTGATTGACTCCGAAATCGATCGCGGGTGTATGTATGCCATTCAACAGACACGGCTCATCTGTGCACTCCTTCTCTTTCTCCAACAAGGGGTATGTCCTCTTCAGACATTCTGCAAAGTCTCCCGTCCCGATCAAATGCGGCTCTTTCCCATGTAATAACTCCTCCGACCCAGGCTCAATTTCCTCCCCAGTCTTCTTGATCATGATCCCAACCGGCAGACACGGATCCGGTAGTTCATGCGCATCGGGCGACGCCTCCAGTAATTGCGTGACATACCTCCTCCTTGCCTCATTTGCTCCAAATCCCAACCACGTCGTCACAAACACCCGATACTCCAACGCCGTGCCATCCACTTTCCTCAACCTCAGTAATTTCAAATCCTCCGCATGCTTCTCCGCCTCGGTGGCATTGGGTGCAAACGCAATCTGTGCTGACGCTCCGCCCATGTCCAGAAATCCATACGTGTGATGTCCCTTTCCATGATCATGGTCGTTCGGTGAATCGAATCCTCCCAGTAGATAATTCGCCGCGATCCAGCCGTACAATCCCTCCGTCTCGCCTGGAATGACCTGCACGTGCGCATCACAATCCGGGAGCAAGAACTTTGTATTGTGCTGAAAGTACGAGCAGACATGTGACAAGACCGCAGATCTTTGATCACTCGGCAGTAATCGCATACCCGCCGTCGCCAGCAGAAACACGGGTGTATTCTCCACCTCCTTCTTCGGCACGATATCCAGCGCGAATTCCACCAGCGCTTTCAAGTGCTCGGATCCCACCAGTTCGGGTTTCTCGCCAAATGTGGAGATCCCCGGATGTACCTTTTTTACCCATTTGTTCTTTGATTTGATTTCTGGGAGTCGTTCGAGATCGTCGTGATCAGCCTTCCGCCGCGCGGCGGCAGCTTTGAGCCAGGAGTAGACGTAGACGCGAGTGCCGGAGCTGCCTGCGTCGAAGACGAGGCCATATTGGTGATCCTTTTTGGCCATGATGGGGAGGAGGTGCAGTCACGCTCGATCGCGTTGTGATGTTGAAGAGGCCACGTTGAGGAAGTTCTCGTTGTTGTGCTGATTAGCTGTAGGGCTGAGGATCGAGCATAGTCCCGTGGAATCGAGGGGTGCAAACGAGAGTGGGGGAAATGCAGGACTGGTCTACAGTAGTGACATTGTAATGGTATACAGCGACAGTGAGGGTTGGAATACAGAAGAAGAAGAAGGAGAGAGAGAAATGGTGCAATGGTTGCAATGTGGTCTCAGTAGCAGGTAAGGTAGTCCCGTCCGATCTCGACCTCTCTCTGCGCTCTTTGACTCCTGCCGTTGACCCAATCGAGACATCGGCCGCGCACGCGCCAAGGACGGGAAGCAGGGAGTGGAGCCGAGAAAGCTTGACGATCGAAGCAAATCTTGAAGGTGTCGTCGCATCAGGAACAACTTCCCCCAATCGCATCGAGAACAATTGGTCCGAGGTTGATTGGACATCACCGGAGACGACTTGTGTCGACCGTCCGAGCTGCCTCATCCTCTCCAAGCTGTCAAAGACAGAGGATCCTTGCGACACATGCCACGGGTTGAGCAGACCTTCAAGATGACGTCGAAGCCGTCGAGGTTGAAGGATTTACGGAGTAGACTCCTGTCCGTTTCGACGATGGTTCGAGCATGAAACGGCCTTGCGATGGTCAGAGAAGTATTGCGCAAGCGAGCTCGACATGAATGATGAAGCCACCGACGCAAAGGCAGGGCGGGATTTGGTGTTGTCGTCGGGCGAGAATCGAGCTGTCGAATTCATTGTCGAGCTGGTGGTGATGATGAGCTGGCAAGAACCATGCTCGACAACGATCCCTGGTCGCGGGAGATATAAACATGAACGACCGAAGGCAGGCGATGCATGTCGCCAGTTGTCAACTGGCGTGCACTGTTGAAGAAACAATGGACACATCACCGACGCGGTCGATCCATCGCGCCGCACATACTCAGGTCCAAGACAAGCGAGCTGCTGAGAGGCAACCAAGTAACTAACCTGTACAAACCTTCCGGAAAGACCAGACGCTCGGCATTGCAGAGTATTAACCATCAGGTATTGAAGGCCTCCAGCTCGATACCTCCTCAGGTCCACACGACATATCATTTGGCCACCCACACAAATACTCGAGCTAAACGGTTGCTCGGCAGTCGTGCCGAGGACGAGAGGAGATACCGGTTAATAAGGTAAGAAGCTCAACGACCATCACCTCTTGCATACACCTTGACACCTCACCTCGCCATCCTCGCCTCTACAGTACACCACATGGATCATGGATTCCACTTCCTGTAGACAAGCCCATTTTGAGGCGTCTTCGCTATACCACATCCTATAAAGAAAGAAAAAAATCCAGCCAGAATGTCTCCCAACCCATCATCCGCCTCCTCTCCGCCCGAGATGTCTTCCCTCAAGGACTCCTCCGACATCAAACTCCACGCCTTCCCTCCCAACGATCCCTCCAATCCCTACAACTGGTCCTTCTCCCGGAAATGTCTGATCATCACCCTCGGAACCCTCGTCGTGCTCAACTCCACTCTTGCCAGCTCCCTGCCATCCCTCGCCTCCCCTCAACTGGCTCGCCACTTCAACGTCACGGATGATCTACAACTGGTCCTCCCCAACTCGGTCTACCTGATCGGTTACGTCGTCGGACCAGTCCTATGGGCACCGCTCAGTGAGAATTACGGACGCAGATGGATCATCATCTCGACCTTCTGGGCGTTCACGGGAGCCATGGCGGGTTGTGCGGGTGCGAACAGTTGGGGCATGTTTGTGGGCATGAGGTTTTTGAGTGGTACGTCTGCCGATGATATGCACAAGGCAGTAACCGCACGTCTGCAAAGGCACGAGACTAACGGCCTCCGAACTGCAGGCCTCTTCGGCGCCACCCCCATCTCCCTCACAGGCGGCCTCTTCGCCGACGTCCTCGACGATCCCATGTGGAGAGGCCGCTCCATCGCCTGGTTCATGGTCGTCGCCAGCGCGGGACCCTGTTTCGGACCCATACCGAGCGGTCTCCTCGCGGAATACAGCTGGCGATGGCCCTTTCTGTACGATCCCCAAAATCCTCACCCACCAGTCCCAACAAAGACATGAACTAACATTCCCCTCCCCTCTCAGATTCGGCCTCATCCTCGCCTGCACCTCCGCCCTCCCCCTCAGCTTCCTCCCCGAAACTTTCGGCCCAGCGATCCTCATGTCACAAGCGAAGACCCTCCGCCGCCAAAATCCGGACGCGAACATCTACGCCCCTCTGGAGGTGGAACATACCACGCCGCGACAACTCATCACGCAAGTCCTCGGCCGACCGATACGCATGGGCATCACGGAGCCGATCATCAGCGCCGTGTGTTTGTATTTATCGTTGATTTACGGGGTGATTTTCATGTTGTTTCAGGCGTATGGGGTGATTTTTCCGCGTGAGTTTTGGTCTTCTCCTTGCGTTAGCTTGCGGAGATGGTGGAGGACTGATGAGTGTATAGCGATCTACGGTTTCACTCAAGGCCAAACCGGCCTCGCCTTCCTCCCCAGTAAGTAACCTCCCAACCCCTTCTTCTCCCCTCTCAACTTAACCCCTCATTCCCTCCCAGTGGTCCTCGGCACCCTCCTCGCCCTCCCCCTCAACTTCTCCTACGACACCTACATCGCCCGCGCCAAACGCCTCCAACGCCCCTGGTCCGCCCTCCAAGAATCCCAACGCCTCCCCCTCGCCCTCCTCGGCGCACCCCTCATCCCCCTCTCCCTCTTCTGGACCGGCTGGACCGCCCGCCCTGCGATCCACTACATCGTGCCCGCCCTCGGCGGCCTCCCCTTTGGTTTCGGCTTCACGTTGGTCTTCATCGGACTGATGAATTACATCGTGGATGCGTATGGAGTCCTGTCGGCGAGTGCGTTGGGGGCGACGAGTATGGCGAGGAGTACGTGTGGGGTGGTCCTGCCGTTTGCCGCGCGGAGGATGTATGCGGACTTGGGGGTCGGGTGGGCGTGTAGTTTGTTGGGCGGGTTGAGTTTGGTGATGTGTGGGATTCCGGTGGCGTTTTTGAGGTGGGGAGGGGAGTTGAGGGGGAGGAGTCCGGTTTGTAGGGAGTTGGAGGAGGGGGAGAGGAGGAGGGTTGGGGAGGTGGAGAGGGGGGATGATGAGGTGGTTGGGAGTGGAGGCGGGGATGGAGGTGTTGCGGTGGAGGAGGAGGGGTCGGAGCAGCGGGCGGATGATGTGCAGCGGGAGAAGGTGTAGTCGACAAGCGGAGATGCTACAACCGATCGATCAAGTCCAGCTTGACGAGTCCATCCCTTTGCAACGAATGCCTCGAGATCGTAATACCGTCTCTTGCGAACAACTTGTGCCACATCATTCTCCGGCACCCTCGGATCATACCCCACCCTCTCCCGTTTCGACGCATTTGAACAACGGCCGATCATAGTATTCGTCACCGACCATGAAGCTCGTATGCGTAGTCGGGAGCGGACCCAGCGGCGCCGCACTCTCTCCATGACGCCACATCATCATACGCCGGACCGACGACAGAGAATGCATTGTTCGCAGCTGGTCGGAGTATGGATCGCCCAGTCACAGTTTGGAAAACGTTCCGACCACGTCGGTCGCTGCGGGTTGGTGTTGGAACCAGACCCAGGTGACCATCGTATCCCAGAGCAAGAGAGCGGCCTCGGGAGTGCTTGATTGTCAGATCACAGACTTGCCGGTACTTGTTCTGCGCTGACAGTTTCTTGATCCTGTAGCGCTTTGAGCACTTCGTTCTCCATGTCCACAGAGTATGGCAGCCAGCCACAGCCGGACGCTCTTTCGACGAAGCGGTTGCAGCACAAGACTCGACAGAGTCGACGGAGGAGACCGGAGTCGCCGTTGCGGATCGCCTCGGCGACGGGCTCGAAGATCATGGTCTTCAATCCTGTCGTCGAGACATCGTTGGGCCACGGAGAGACCTCCTTGATCTTCGCCGATATCTTGCCCCGGACACGAAGATTTCCGCTGTCATGTTGGAGGTGGATAGGGTGCGTGTCAAGGCCAGCCCATACAGGTTCGATGCGATAAGGAGGAGCGGATGTGGTCCAGTCCGGCGCCCAAGTTGGTAGGCCACTGGCTGCCAAAACTTCACTTCGAGCTCCAACATGTTCCAAAATGTTGAGGTTTTGGTGTTTGCGAATATGTCTCAAAGCTGCTTCAACGTATACTTGAGCCCGTCCGACGTGACCTCATAATCGATAGAACTCAGAGACAATGCACCGTATATTCTGTCCCGTTGATCGCTGCATGTCGTTGCTCTTCCGTACCGAAGTGAAAGAACCCAATCAATGTTGGGATCGTTGCGTAAAAAAAGAAAAGGTAGCGAAGCGGCTCTTCTCGGGTCCATTGCTGTAGCTCAGAAGGTTCATGTCCCTTCCGGTAGATGTATGCGATTGCATTGCGCAGTTCCAGCCATGGAATGGTTCGATCGGCGCATCTCATAACAGCCCGATCAGAGCCAAGTTGTATCTCCTGTCTGACCCATAGCCTTGAGAACCCTAGAATTGATGAGAAACGTCAAACTCTATCTAGATCGCACTCACACCTGCGCTGGAAGAAACGGATGATGGCTGCAGATTGCACGGCGTCGAGGGAGCTCTGCTCGTTTTGAGCCCAGCTCAGGTCACTAGTCTTTGCGTGAAACTCGTAGGAGTCATAACTGTAAGTGGTATGATCGTTGATATCCTCGAAGATATCGAGAGCAAGGTTGCTATCGTGATCGTGCGAGCCAAGCCATGCGACAACTTTCGCCGCTCTTTTGTAAATTGACGACATGTGTCGCACTTGGTCGCCCCGCTCGGCGAGATTTTGCTGATTCAGGCAGATTGCATCGATCCACATCCAAGCTTGTGTGGCCGATTCCGAGCGAAGATATCGCAAGGCTTCGCGTAAGTTGCGAGTAGCGAGAATGACTGCACCAGTCTCGTGGATCATGACTTTTTCTGGGCTGTCCGAACTGCCCCAGGCGTAGGACAGCGCTTCGAAAGATATTGGTTCAGTATCGAGGAACGAGACCGTCTTGAGACTGATGACCACTTCGTCTTGCCAGTTCTGTGCTGGCAGCAGACGCATCAAACGGATCTCCTTTTTCGTTGCGTCGAGAGGTTGGTAGTCGTGGGCGTGTGCCATGACCGGCATTATCGCCGCCCGCCGTGCGAGGAGTGGTACCAGGAAAAGAGTGATTTTTTTCAACTCGAAGCAAGTCATCTCAAGGCGGCATCAAAAGCCGAAGCACGCACGTGAGCAGGAGCGAAACGGCGCGAGCTCTCCGTCGCCGCATCATCTGCACGCAAGCTCGACTGTGCTGCACCATACATACTCGGTGATTCATAGCTGAGCGAGACTCCATGTCGAGCGATGCATCAGGATCAGACATTGAAGCATCGTCCATGTCCTCTGCTCGCAGTCAGCTTGGCATGAAGTGTGCGTCTCACCAACCTTGCGCTTGGGATGAGAAACGACCCAGATGCAAGCCACGGATGCATGTCCTGCAGCTCGATGGAGGGAGGCTCTTGAGGATCAGCGATAGGTCGTCTGCGGTCGAGACCTCTGCAGCCTGCACAGCCCGCCAGGCTGCGATGCTGGGCCGCCGTCACGATAATCATATCGCGAGTTCCATACCGAAGACCCTGATGGTGTTCAATGTCAAGATGTGTCGTACCGCGTGGACATGTCGAGTGTTTGGGATGAGAGTCCATGCTGCGTTGTTTCAGCACGCAACACTCGGCAGTCGTCGCCCGTCGGATGACACGCGGCACAGTGTGACGCGAGAGAAGGGACTCGGGTGTAGCACAGTAGGTACACGCCGGGTAGGAGAGGAGCGTTTGGTGTGGTACCATTGTCGTCAAGTACTCGAGGACGTCGAGCGAATGAGACTCTCTGATCCGATCGAGGATGTCCGATTGACAGCGAAAGCGGATGCCAAGGCCAAGGATGCATGATGGGGGTCTCAGTTTCGTGCAGATGGAGTGGTGGATCAACGAATATGAGTGGTGGACCCCGCGCCGGATGAGAACCTTGGGGACGGGGAGGTAGATACCGTATCTGCCCTGCCCTGGTACGGTAGAAGATCGTTTTGGGGTGGGGAAGGGGATGGACAGGTGCAATGGGAGAGAGAGAGGAGGAGGGGACTGAGGTGTCATCAATAGCTGAGATGAGAGAGGAGAGGAGAGACACCGGGAGGAGGAAGGAATGTCGACGTCGTTGCTCTCTCTTTCCTCCATCTCCACCACCACCATCACCACCCATCACCACCACCATCCATCATACCACCGCTCGCGTGGTACAAACAACCCCGCCCTGAATCTCACCTTGGTGAACCAACCCTCACCTCAAAGACACTCTACACTGATCTGACTGCCATTGATGACCAGTCTCTCCCTCCCCTGTCCTGTCCTGTCCTGTCCCACAATCTCCCCCAATCCATGCGCTGCGTTCATCATTGCGTCGACGCTTGAAACACGTCTGGCACGGAAGCAGCACGTCTGGCACGGAAGTCGATTGATTGGCACATTCTTGACCACCTCATCACACACCAGATCTTGCACAAACATTCACCCACGCCCTCCACGAGTCACGTCTCGGCAGCACCTCATCCTCCGTCATCTTTCATCCAGCCACCCTCTTCGAACCTCTCCCGATAGTCGGTTACAGTACCCAGGACGGCAGCACCTCTTCAACAGATGTGATAATGGCCACCATCGTCCAGCGACCCACCTTGGTGCCCGAACGACGAAGCGCGACCCCACCACAGCTTTCCATCAACACCTCCCAGCGAGGAACTCCCGCTCCCGTACCGAACAAACACATTCCCTATTGCTCGCCGGGTCCGCGTCCGGCCGGTCGACAACTAGACACCCCACCCGCGTCACCCCCGTCGCCCACTCCGCTTGTCGAGACAACCTCGCTGATCCACCCGCCCAACGCCGCCGATAAGCTATTCAATGACCCGCCGATCTACTCGATAACCGCCGAGAAATTGTCGCACGCGTTGGAACACATCTCATCGCAACCGCTGCCTTCACCGCAGCAGGTCTTCCCATGGCTGCACGGATTACACGCCGACAATCAGTTGCAACTCGCCTTTTTCATCGCGAGAAAGAGGTCATTGCGAAGGACGCCGAGATGCATTCGTGGGATTACCTTGGTCAAGGCGGGAGGTGACCTCTCACATAGCAAATTGAAAGGCGCCATTGCACCGGAAGAGTTGCTACGACCAGCACAACCAGGCAAGAGCAAGAATGAAGAGCCAGAGTTTCTTGAGCCGGACCCTCGGGAGGGATTCAGCGTGAGGAATTTCCAAATCCAGGCGTGTAAGATGTCCACTGTGAGTGATCTTGTCGTCTATGGTGATGACAACACGCCGAGGGAGGAGGTCGCGAGATTGGCCAAGAGGATTGCGCTGGCGCAGACTGCGTGGCAGAGGAAGATGGAGGGATCGAGTAGTAACAGCCGGCTGTTTAATACGTTCATTCTGACGGGTGAGTCTGGTCGAGCATTGTCATGTGAACGACATGCTGACTTTCACAGATGAGTACAACTTCATCGAATGCGACTTTCCCGATTTGATCGCTCTCGACTCGGAAGGATGCATGACGGGCAAGGTCATGGACTTCTTCCACTGGGAGAGACTGGAAATGTGCTCCATGTCAGCTCCCAGCGAGATTGCGCCCAATGTCTGGCTCGGTCCGACACCAGATCCAAGTCTACAATTGAACCTCGATGAGAAGATGCCCAACTTTGACCTTCTGATTGAATGCAGCGACATTGCACAGATGCCCGATGACAAGTCCTTCGCCCTGGTAGAAGAGCTCTTGCAACAAAAGAATGAATCCACCGCCTGGGACGAGAATGTCATCCACCAACTCGAATTCCCAGGCTCGGGATCCATCATGCCTCCTACATGGTCGCAAGCAGAAGTCGACTCCCTCGTCGCCACGTGCGAATGGATCCACAGCCTCGCTACCGGCACTGACTCCTCCTCCTCTCTCCAGACGAAACGCCGCGACAGCAAACTCACCCTCACTCCTTCCCCTCCGCTCGATGCTTCCGGCGACACGCCCATGAGAGACTCTTCTCCATCTACCTCCTCCTCCGACAAGTCAAAAGCCATCCTCATTCACTGCACAGACGGTTACACCGAATCTTCCCTCCTCGCCCTCGCCTACTACATGTACGCCAACGCCTGCCCGGTCCACACCGCGTGGCTCGAACTCCACCTGGACAAGAAACGCAATTTCTTCGCCTATGGCTCTGATGTCGCCCTTCTCCGCGCTATTCAACCACGCCTCATCTCTGCTTCCCCACAACACACCGGTTCGATCTCCGCGCTCTGTCCGCCTGTCCCTGCGTGGCTGGAGAAGATGGATGGATCACTGCCGAGCAGGGTCATGGATTACATGTACCTGGGAAATCTGGGACATGCGAACAACCCTGGCTTGCTGAAAGAGCTGGGCATCGGACAGGTGTTGAGCGTGGGAGAGCCAGTCGGTTGGACGGAAGAGGAAAAGGCGGCGTGGCCAAAGGACAGACTCTTGTTCGTGGACAAAGTCCAAGACAACGGCGTCGACCCATTGACAGAGGAATTCGGACGCTGTCTCGAATTCATCGGTACGTTCCCCCTCCACCGCCCAGCCCTGAACACACCACTAACATGCCCACTCCCAGCCAACGGCCGCAAAGCCGGCACCGCCACTCTCGTCCACTGCCGCGTCGGCGTCTCCCGCTCCGCGACCATCTGCATCGCCGAGGTGATGAACGAACTTGGACTGTCCTTTCCCCGAGCGTACTGTTTCGTGAGAGCGAGACGATTGAACGTCATCATTCAACCGCATTTGAGGTTCTCCTATGAATTGTTGAAGTGGGAGGAGTGGCAGTGTCAGAAGAGGGGGAAGCCGGTCAGGAGGGAGTTGGAGTGGATGGTGATTTGTCGGGAGATTGCGGCTATGAATCGGCCTTATTCGAGGCAGGGGTAGGAACCTGAGCCTGGTGTGGTGACGAGGAGGTTGGGAGGGGTGTGGGGTCGGGTGCACTGGGAAGATGGCCTGTTCGTGGTGTTACTGGTGCAGCAGTACGTGCTGGACCGGCTGCTGAGAAAAGCTGAGATGGCCAAGTACAATGGACCCTGGACCTGGACAAAGTGGACGGCGCCGAATTTGTTGAATTTTCTGGCGCTGGTCGTGTTGGTTCTCCGTGTGAGTTTCAGACGGGAGAGGGAGGAGAAGGAGGAGAGGGAGAGGGAGTACGCGAGGCTGGACGCTGAGCGAGCGAGACGGAAAAAGGAGGTTTGAGGATTGTCACGATGTTTTACGACGATATTGCTTTTTTGATCTGAGATATGACGGTTCGGGATTTCTATGACGGAACGGTTGTTGAATGCTGGCTGGCACGCATGGGTTTTAATGATTTATGCCCGATGAGACTGGAATGAAAAGGAGTGAGAAGGACGAGGATTGGCATCTCTTCACTCTCTCTTCCTCTCTCTCTCTCTCTCTTTTGGAGATCCGTGATGGGCTGGAGGGTTTCTGCTGTACGAGATAGTTCTTGGGGAATCGATGGCGATGGAATGGCGAATGGGAGGCCTATGCGTCAGTCAGATGGGGATTTTCATTCGAATATGACGGGAGTTTTTATTTATTGAAATGATTTACTTTTTTTTCTACGTTTCCTTTCGTCGTTCTGGATTTTTTTTTTTTTTTTTTCTTCTGTGCGGAACGAGCATCAGTGAAGTTCCTCGCGTCGGTCGCCAGTCTTGTCTGTACCGGACCGAACCTTTTTGTAGCCGTGCAGAAAGAACACTTTGTCGATGATGAGCCGTGTCTTTCAACATTCGCTGGACGTAGAGACGTCTTTCGTCGGATACCTGTACGCTGTCTCGAAACTGTGGATTTTTTTGGGACAAAAAAAAATACTAGATCTTCTGTGCAATTCAATCTCTTCTGGCCTTGGAATCGGTTGAATACAATCAGGGCTGAATTCAACCCAGCTCCGCGTAGGTGCGATGGAGATTCTCTCCTTCTCCGCCTCCTCCTCCTCCGTTCTGACCTGCAGAGCCATTCCCGCCATCGCTCAACGGGCCAGCATCGTTAGCAGCAGCACCACCCACCGCCGCATCATCTCCGCCTCCACTTCCACCATCGCCACTCCTCATCAATCCCCGCCCCTTCTCCACCAACTCCGTTCCCAACCGCTCCAGATAAAACCCCGCCACCTCAGCGGGTAGTCCATCAAACGCCTTGATCATCTTCGCCACATCCTTCCTCCCCTTTTCATACGCCGCCAAGTCGCGATTGCCGTACACGTCCTTCCCCGCCGCGTACCCCTTCTCCATCAAATTGCGAAAGAAGACATTCACCGCCACGCTCGTGTCCGTCTGTGGTTGCGCCGTGTGCGGCCACATGGGTGGTATGAACAGGACGTCTCCCGGGTGGAGGATGGCTTCATACGGGGTCGTGGCCGCGAGGGTGGAAGGCGGGTCGGAAGCGAAGACGTCGATGGGAGAGGAGGATGCGCCGGGTGGGAAGCCGAGGTGCGAGACGTCGGAGGGAGGGAAGAGGAGGAGACGTTTGGTGCCGCGGATTTGACAGAGGAGGTTCGCGTGGATGTCGAAGTGGAGCCAGATGTTGACTGGGCCGGAGATGCGCAGCGGGGAAGAGTGGGCGGTTTCCATGGCGAGGGAGAGTTGAGGGGGGAGGGTGAAGTCGGGAGCGAGGGAGGGGAAGTCGGTGGCGAGGTGGGTGGGGAGGGTGGATGGGGAGGTGGAGGAGAGGGAGCGGAGGTAGAGGTGTTGGCCGGCGTCGATGGCGTCGAGGAAGTCGCCGAAGGGCTGGGTGGTGTAGGTGAAATTTTTGGAGGCGAAGGAGAGGGTTGAGGTTGAGGGGGTGGTGGGGGAGTGGATTGAGACGGGGCGGGTGGCGCCGACGGCGGATTTGAGGTAGGGGGTTGTCCAGAGGGAGGTGCAGGGGCCGAAGTCGCAGGATTTGAAGATTATGGGGCGGGAGGCGGAGATGATGGTTGGGAAGGAGGTGGTCGAGGTGAGGGTTTGTTCGGGAATGGGTGTGGGGATTGGGAGGGCGAGGGATTGCGTAGAGGGGTTGGGGTTCTTCGGTGATTCGTTGAAGGGCTTGCTTTGCTCTGCTGTGGGCTTGCCGGCTTCTTGTGTGGTTTGAAGTTGCCAGATCATCTGAAATGAGTCGGGTGGTGTGCGATTGAGGAGACAGCTGCGGCTCCAAGATGTGCCGAATGAGAAACATGTCGCTCCGCCGCCGAGTATGAGAATGCTGTCGTCTACGTCTTGAACGGAGTGCCCGACGAACAGTGGTCTTGGTCCCTCCAATGGCTGTGGTCGAAGCGTCTTCATGTTGAGGATTTCATCCTGCCGTGTGAGCATCCTCGCGCCTGTGATGCCGCCTATCATGAGGATGCCTTGAGGCGACCGAACCAGTTGTGCTCCGAATCGACCGAGTATGCAGGAGTCGGCTTTGAGAAATGCTGTCGCACGAGTGGTGACATTCCGACAAGTCAAAGTCATATCACGCTCCAGATTCCAGTGCCAGAAATCGTTCAGCACTCGTCCAGCACTAGTCATACCACCGATAAGTACTCCTGAAGTGCCCTCTCGGCTGTCGGTGATCATCGTGGCGCCAAAACGTGCTGCTGGCTTCTCTTCTCCTTTGATGGCGACTTGCTGCCAGCCCGTCTCGCCGGTCCAGATAAGCCACTCATCGAGGACTTGTCCATCGCCCGTCTTTCCGCCGAACATGAGGACCGTATGGGCAGGCCTCGGATTTGTCGGAAGAACCAGCGGAACAGCGCAATGTCGAAATCGGCCTGTCGGTAGGTCCTGTACCCTTCGCCATTTCCCGTCCAATCTTAGCCAGGACTCTGCACTCGCTTTGTCTGGAGATGTTCGACCGCCCGTCAGAACACAGTTCGAAGTACTACCGAGTTTTGTCACCGCATGACACATGATACCATTGCGGATTGGAGGTCCGATGATTGGCTCAAGAGCATGCCCTGCCTCGAATGAGGAGTACGTATTACAGCTGGAGAGTCTTTCTTGAGTACCCATGCCGCCGTGTAGACCAACAGATCCGTCCGATGACTCCGCGAATGCTGGCGGGATGATCGCTGTAAAGCGTCGATAGTCGTGTGGCTCCAGTATCTCATGAGCGTCCACGACATCGCTTGCTGTGAAGTGGTATTGCGGAACATCAGGCCGATCTGATGAAGGAGTTGATACCATCGAGGCTCGGGAGGAGCCCGCAAAGAATGATGCTCTCGAAGCGCGATGTACCGACGTTTGAGAGTAGTTCTTGTTGGGCTCCTTCTCCGCAACGAGAAGGAAATAGTGAGAGCCGAATAGAGCGAACTCTTCCCATTCGTCGAAAGGTTCGATGCGATCGAGTGCGCGTCTTTCCTCGGCACTGAGAAATGTCGGATCTGACCAGAGCTCCCACAGAGAGCGAATATCCGTGCCAGATTCGGGAAAGCCAGCAGACACAAATCTTGCTTTCATCTCCTCCATTGTCCCAGCAGCACGTAAAGGTGTCCGTAGCTTATCGAAGTGCGCAAGCATTGTTGCTGCGAATGGATGCTCTGGTCCGTCCGGGAGATGCTGCTCTAGAAGGCAAAATCGAACATCATCATATGTCGCCGCCCATTGAAACACTGCCTGAGAAGCTTCGCGTTCCATGTATGCTGTAGATACTTCCGACGTGAACAGAATGGCTACAGATTCGCTACCCGCCTGCAGATGATCTTGTAAGATCTCCTGGAGAGGACCGAGGTTGATCAAATCGCATCCGATAGCGACATATGGATCGCTGGAGGCGAGCAAGCCGCTCTCTTTGCCCGTCCTGGTGAATTTTGGTAAAAGTTCCTTCAACTGCTCAGTCTTGTCAATGACAGCAAGTTTCTGCTGCATCAGCTCTGGGTAGTCGACATCGACAAAGACGGTGTTCTGGCAAAGTTGCGGTTGCTTGCCCAGAAACAGCCAAGGTAAAGGGTCGCTGCGTTCTGTTAGCACTCTTTCTTTAGAACATCACCAAGATACGTACTATCCACATCCAAGATTGATCACAATCTTCTTCTTTGCCGTCCTCTCGCTAAGAAATCGAGAAACACCATACTCGATCGCGTTCATCCGCAGCCAGTATCCTCGATTGATCAACGGCGAACGACGCTTGAACTTATTCACAAAGTGCCGGAAGTACTCGGGCTGGCCGGCGTAATACAGCTTCTCGACCGAACGCTTCGACACGATACTGCTCTTGTTCGTGTCCATGATGAGCTCGTCTCGATGTTGCTTTGCGGGATCAATCACAGCATTGGAAGTCTGTTTCCCGTTCATCATCGGGACGCTGCTACTGCGCTTCACTTGCACGGCGGTCCCGAGAAACTTCTCAGCCTGAAGCATCTTCCCGGCCGAGCGGTTGTCCAGGTGGGCGGCGTCCATGTCGTCGGCTTCCGTGTCGGTGGCCATGCTTGCAGGTGAGTCGGTTCGTATTCCAAGTAGACGCAGAGCCTTTTCCGGATTTATGGCATTGTCGTGTTTGTTGCCGGTGTGGCTTGACTCGGTCTGTGGAGAAGTGTCATTCCTGTCGTTGGCGCCCATGACAGGCGATCCCTCGCGGTAGTTATATTAGGCCAGCAGGACGGAAATAAGATTGGATCGGCCAGAATAGACGATAGACCAGCATGAGGAGTTGATGACGTTGAGATACTGCGAGGGCTGTTGAGTGAAAGCGAGGATGCTGAAGCGAGCCTTGGTATCGAGCGGCAGACGAGGATGATAATGACTTCTCCTGTCATGTCATGTCATCCTGCCCGACACGTTCGGCTCTCCGATCAAAGTCCTTCGGCTGCCCTGCCCTATAGCGCTTCCATAAGGTACATTCCAATTTTAGACCTCATCGGGGAGGCCCGTTCCGCGTATTTGAGGGACAACTCTATTGTCTATCAGGTGTTGACGACCTCACGACCTCACGACCTCCTCACGAGCCCCTTACGATTTGCTCACGACCTCGCGACTCCACGACCACAACTTAAAGTCGGTCGAAAAGGTCGGTATGCTGCCTGAACAGTTGGGCACCGATTCTTGCTTCGAGGCCATGACCTGTATACATACCGTGATCATCCCGGTAATGATTGACAATGAACGATGGCCACGATGGAACTTCCGGACGGTGATGGCTGGCTATGTTGATGGTGGCACAGTGACGGCCGTGGATCAACCGTCGAGCCATGTCAACCTCAAGTCATAGCCCCACCCACGAGCATGAAATCCTGCAAGTCTGTCCCAAGGCGTCAATCCGAGGGGAGGGACCATGGACGACCATGGACACTACATGGTTGATTCACCGCAGCATAAACTGCTCGCCTCGCTCTTCTATCTTTGCTTTCTTTTCCACCTGATCCTCTCCAGCCGATGCAGTTTTATTCCAACCACAGCAACATCCGAATCAGCAAACCCACCAGACCCATTGGTTCTGATCATCAACCACCAACCATGATCCCCTCCTCCTACTCCACCCTCCTCCTCCTCCTGTCGCACCTGGCTACATCAAAAAATTGCTACAAATACGACGCCGTCTGCTACTTCAACGGCAGCGACGGCACCCGAAAATGCTTCTCCCTGCCCTACGCCAGTCCCGACTACATAGCGGGGTTGAGGTATGGCTGCGTCGATGACATTTTGTGGTCCGCATGTAAATGCGATCTCCCGGGGGCGGAGATTCATTGCGATGCGCATTGTCCGCCGACGAAGCCGCCGGGTTGAGGAATTGTCGGGCACCAATTCTTGCTTCGAGGACAGGACCTGGACCGTGATCATTTCTTTCTGGTTGACGAGTATGATGAAAAAAGCGCCGCGCTCGTGCCTGGCGGTGTTACCGATCGATCTCGATTCACACTGTCAGTAGGCCGAATGGCCATGGATCAGTCATCGAGTGATTTCAATATCAGGTCATGATCCTATACTCGAGCATGGAATCCTGGAAAGTCGTCCAAAGGCGTCATCAACGCAAAAAGTATGGACATACATGGATGCCACATGACCACTAGGGGTGCACAGACTGCCCATAATAATACTCCTCGTCTCCTTCCCGTGGTCTTTGCTTCTTTTTCTTGCAATCTCTTCCATCCGACACATTTGATCCGAACAATCAACCATCCGCCGCCTCCTGTGGCAACACACCTTGCACTGCCGTTGCATCCTCGTTATCCCGCATCACCTTGGTTTCTCCCACTCCACCTCGTATCGACTCTGCAGCTCGCCGACCCGATCAAACTCGTCACACCATGCATCTCAAGAACTACCTTCTGGTCGCTGCTGCAGCTGTGTTGGGAGCAGTCGAAGCCAGAGCCCGCATACGATGCAACAGTAACGGGACCCCAGAGTCGGTGGAACACATGTGTTGGAACAAGGGAAAAGGCTACGCCGTAAACCACCCCTCCTGCGCCTTTCAGAGAGCTGTCGCTAACTTATGCCGACTTAGACCGGAGATCTCAAGGTAAGAATGCGAAAGGCAGAGGGACTGAAGCTCAAAATGGCACTGCGCGCTGGGCTGGCTCTCCAGGAAACATGAGACTGTCCGACCGAGCAATGGCTGACCCTTCCATTCCCAGGACTGCTGCATCGGAGACGGACACATCGCCGATTTTATCAAAGGATGCAAGGACGAACCCATCTATGGAACTCCAGCCTGGATTCCTGGAGCCGGGTCATGTGCTTGAGCTGAGTGCCACCGACAGAGGCTAGTGAAGGGAGAGGAAGGGAGAGGGTGGGACAAGGAAGATGGAGAGGAAGAGCGCGAAAAGTGATGAGGAGGTCGATCATGAGCAATCTCGTGGCCTGTACTATACTATGACATTGTTGCGACTCCGCCTCGCATCGACTCTGCAGCCTACGAGCCGATCGATCATCACACCATGCATATCAAGAACTACCTTCTCGTTGCCGCTGCAGCCGTGTTCGGAGCCGTCGAGGCGTCCTATGAGATACATTGCGACAGTAAATTGAGTCTTATCGACGCAGAGCGGATGTGTCAGCACCTTCCCCACGGCTATGATCAACCAGAGCTGTCGCTCACGTTTCGTGACACATACCTCCAATATGCAGACCTGCTGCTGTGGAGAAGGATACGAACTGGCATACAGACAAGCGTGCAAGCACGTTCGTGGCGGAGGCATCGTGAAAGTCATCGGGACTTCCTGAGCTGGATACACCTGAAGGAAGAGTGGACCGAAGAAGAAGGAAAGGGAGACAAGGATAGGAGTGTGGACGAGAGAGCCGGCGAATAATTGAGCTTGTTTCTTGCGATGGGTGATGGTGATGTGGTTGTTGATATGTACGCCTTGTGTAAGCTACCAGTCGACGATCCTGCCAGGGTCCTGTTCGCTCGCGGACATTGTCTAGTAGGTTCGAAGAGTCTGAACGATGGTCTACTTCGTCTACACTTCGTCTACAATTCGTCGCTCTTGTGCTCTTTGCTTCATTTCTTGCATTACCTTACATCGCTGAAATTAACCCTAACAGCAACCGTGCTCACCCGGAAAGACTTAGCTCCAGCGGGAAGGACCGTTCCGCTCAATGTGGGGATCGGCGACTGGAGGTCACGACCCGCGAGATGACATAGATCCAACGTGACCCACGAAACATACAACTGACCAGTGCGACATCGTACCTTGATCACGATCCGCGTACCTTGAAAACGACCTCTAGCTTTTCGAGCTGCCCACCGCATGAACACGCCTCCGCGATAGCACGCCCTTTGCGATGGCCGGGCTCAACTATGTCACTTTTAACCAGGACCACAGCCTGCTGGCAGTCGGTACGATGCCACGGATATCCATTCAGCGCGCACGCAAGAGCTGAGAAGTCTTCGTAGCGACCACGAGAGGCCTGCGAGTGTACAGCACCGATCCCTTCGAACTCACGAATTACTCCCACGAAGAGGACATCTCTCTCGTCGAGCAGCTCTTCTCCACCTCGCTCGTCGCCATGATCCTCACACCGCGATTACTACGGATAGTCAACACAAAGGTGAGGAAGAAAGACAGAGGATGGGTAGGGAAGACGTCCGTCTAACGACCATCCCAGCGAACACAAAAGCACTCGACAATATGCGAGCTGACATTTCACGGAATGGTCGTGGCTGTCAAGATGAACCGGAAACGACTGATTGTCATGCTGGAAGAGGTCGCATTCATCTACGACATCAGCAACATGAAGATGCTGCACCAACAAGCGACACCACTTAATCCAGGAGGCATCTGCGCAATATCGCCCAACTCCGAGAACAACTACCTCGCCCTCCCGCATTACTCAAAGACCGCCCCGAATCCTCATACACAATCCTCACATGTACCAAAGTCGATCGTGAAAGAGCCGATAAATGGAGATGTCTTGCTATACGATCTCAACAAGATGGAGGAAGTCACCGTCATCCAGGCGCATCAGGCACCGTTGTCGTACATCGCACTCAATAATGATGGCTCCATGATGGCAACATCCTCGGAAAAGGGCACAGTGATCCGCGTCTTCTCAATACCAGAAGGGAAGAAACTACTCCAATTCCGGCGAGGAAGCATGCCAGCACGGATATACTGCATGAGCTTCAACGCGACCTCCACACTCCTCTGTGTCTCCTCCGCCACGGAGACCGTACACATCTTCAAACTCGCGCCTCCTGGCAGCAATCCTTCAAATGGCAGTTCCGGGCGTCCCATTTCACCACCCTCGTCTCCGAACCGCCAACCCTCCTTTTCCTCCCCCGCGCGAGACCAATCCGAAAGCCCCACCTCCGACCGCCACGGCTCGCCCGAAGATCTAACTGGCGATCCCCTCGCGCTCTCCACCTCCCGCCAACCGCGTCAAGCTGGGTTCATGTCCATAGTCCGACGCACTTCGCAAAATGTCTCCACATCATTCGTGTCACGGGCGGCCGGTTACCTGCCTAGCTCTGTGACGGAAATGTGGGAACCGCAACGAGATTTTGCGTGGGTCAGAGTGCCGAGGGGTGCGAATGGACAGCCAGTCAGATGTGTGGTGGCCATGGCGAGTGGTGCGCCGCATGTGATGGTGGCCACGAATGAGGGAGATTTTTATGCGTACAGTGTGGACTTGGAGAAGGGTGGGGAGGGGACGCTGGTGAAGCGGTTTGAGTGAGTTGTCTTGAGTTGTGATGGTATTTTGGATATGAGCTGACTTCTTGCCAATAGTGAGATTCACGGCCTCAAGTACAGGAAAGGACAGGATATTGACGACTAGACTTGGAGAACCTCTCTTCGCCGCGGACCACAGCGTGGCCAGGTAGGAGAGATATGGGTCATACTTGGAGGACTCAAAATTACAGCGTTCAGGCGTCGGCTCTCAGGAGACCTGTGAGAAATACCTAGCCACCTGCACTACGCAGTCCACTCTCACAGCTTACATAATGATTGTGATACCCGACCGTCGTAAGATGATGCAAATGCGCTCGCTTGTCCTATTGACCGCGTGCGTCGCTCGCTACGTCGCTTTTGAAACGAGGCCCTTCAGCCATGACATCCAATCTCGTCAACCGCTCCATGCTTGGGAAGAAAACCGCCACTGTCCGCCAACGACTCGCTGTTCTTTTCATGCTAAGTGTCATGTTTCCCGGCAGCCTCCATGCCCTACCACTCCTTCTTCACCTCGAACGCCCAGTCGAATTGCAAATGCGTCTGATTGTCGTCGTCGATGAACTTCGAGACGGCCTTGTACTTGCCTCGGGCGATCATGCCGGAGGGAGCGGTATCGGCTTCGACTGTGGGGGAAGTGGTTAGATAAGGTTCGTAGCAGTGAAGGTTGGAAAATACGTACACTTCTTCTCATACTCGGGTTTGTCGGTCGTGTTGGGAGAGTAGGAGCCCTGATCGAAGCAGTCAGCGAAGCTCGCTTCGAGCTCACAGGATTGCTAGAGTACTCACAATCATTTCCTGACTCTTATTCTTCAACCCCGCCCGAGACACCACCTGGACATACTTCATCCCGCTCAAGATCTGATGCTGCACGCGGAAGCGCGCTTTCATGCGAAACGTCGCGCCTTCCTTGATGGTGAAGGGTTGGTTCTTGAGGTCTTCCAGTGCGGAGGGCTTCTGCAGATCCAGGACGATGTCCGGGCGACCTTCGACTTCCAGGCCGAGAGAGAGGATTACCACTCGACGCTGGTCGGAGGGGTCGGCGATGGGCGTGCCGGAGCCAATGCCGAGGGACTCTTTCCATTTGCGGAGGGATTCGTCGTTTTGGTCTGAGAGGGGGGGGGGATTGTTAGTGAATTGTTCTTTTGGTAATGGTGGCGGTGAGGACGAGGAGCTTGGTCGGAGCGACGAGGACAATTGGGACCTTCTGTAGACGGTCGCAGCTTCCGTCTTGCCTCCTCGACGCTTCCTCATCAAGACGCTCACTCACCCAATTGTTGATACTCGTCAATGGTCTTCTTCTCGCCCACCTTGAACCCCTCCGTGACCTCCGGCTCCAGATCCTCAGCGTGCGGCGCAGCCATGTTTGCGAGTTTCCGGCGAGTGTAGCAAGAGTAATCCAGTAAAAGTATTCCGTGTTCAATGGGTGCTGTCCGAAAAGGTCTATGTCTGTTTTGAGAAGGTCGAAAACACGCACTCGAGTAAAGCGTGGGATCTGGCGATACGTTTCATGCCCCACCTCGGGCTCGTGCCTGACGGGAGCTGCTCACCGCCCCCCCGACAGCGTATTTAGCTCCAACACTTCTTTCTCTTCACAACTTTGCTGACGGGACGGGGATCAAGAACTCCTTGACACGGATGCTGCAAAGGATGGTCTTGCTGCTGAAGGTCTGGAGCCGCATGTTGACAGTGCACAAGGCTTCCCTTCTTTGAATCGAAACTGTTGTCTTTTGCTTATCTCCACGTGCTTTCAGCCCTGTGAGGAATGCGATCTAGATGTTGAGGCGGAATAACAGACGCACCGAACGCTGTACCGAGAATGGCTTCGCGACATAGACAGGTGCTTCAGTACACAGTATCCTCACATCCCAAGAAGTGTCGTCGTTGTTCGTGGTTTTAGAACTAGATTACGTCAAACAACTCTCCGACTTGTCTGTCCCTCGATCCAGCCACTTTTGCCGGAAGCTTTGGACTTTGGACGTTTCCGTTTTCCGTCCCCCGGATTCCACAGCGAACTGTCCTCCTTCCCTGCACGAGTCCTCGGTCGCTGTTGCAATATCTCCGTGCCCTTTTCGCATCCGTGATACCTTGACTATCTCTTGCATCTTCTCCCACGATTCGTCCGAGCCGACGGGATTCCATATTTGCGACCGCTCTGTCTAGCGCGCAGGCTTGCGACGTGCTGTCAATTTCCCGGCCACCTCCATCATCATCATCAGCAATAGCATCATCGTCGACCACGACCTCCACGCTCGAGTCGCGCATCCATCGCATTCAACCCGAATCGCTACTCTACAACACCGCATATCCTTATCTCATCATGGCCGACCGACCACAGCTTCCCGAGCTTCGAAACCCCATGCTCGACGAGGAGCGTGCACCAATGCGTACGTGACGCGCACGCGCGACGAGCAAAATCGAGACCACTCGGACCACGATACTGACAGGATCACCCTCACAGATGAGACCCTCGTCGAACGCAGATGTCTTGGTCAAACCGAGCTCAAGGTGAAGCCCGGCCAGGTCAACACGTCGAATGCGACAAAGCCCGATAATCTCGGCACGCTTGACTACGCGCACCTGCGAGTTCCTCTCCCGAAAGACCTCAGCGGTAGTGGCATCTTCCTCCGAGGCGCGAATCGCAAGTGGCCCGAGGCGTACTTTTTGATGGTGAGTGAAATACACGACGCGTCCGGCGCGTGGAAGATGAGAGGCAGAAGAGGAATCATAAGCTAAGCGGCGATATTTGTGACAGCGACGTTCGAGCGACGGTTTCATTAGCGCAACGGGAATGTTTAAGGCTGCATTCCCATATGCGCAGCAAGAAGAGGAATTGTTGGAAAAGGACTACATCAAATCTCTGCCCGCTGCATCGAGCGAAGAGGTTGCGGGGAACGTCTGGATTGATGCACACAAAGGTGAGCTCTTAGCATACCTTCGTCACATGTCTTTGTTTTCGCGCACGCAGACTGACACCTTCACAACAACAGCTCTGGAACTCGCCGACGAATACGGTATCAAACTTTGGATCGCCGCCCTTCTCGACCCGACACCCATCACCCACGGCACCAACGACCCGACCAAAAAAGGCATCAAATCGCCTCCACCCTTCCACATGCGCGACGCCGACGCCCTCGGCCGCACACCAGGCCGCGCCTCTCCCGGCACCACCACGAAAGGCAAACGTTCCGTCCGCGGAGCCAACGCACGCAGCATGCGCTCCGAGTCGCCGACAAAGGCCTCGAAGCCTACGCCGCGCAAAATCGCCACCCCAAGAAAACCTCGCAAGGGTCGCGGTGCGCTCGCTAGTGTCGACGAGACTGCTTCCGCTGCTGGAGAGTCTGTGAACGGCGAAAACGGCGAGTCGGTGAGAGTGGAGGTCGAGACGACGACTGTGCCTGGCGTGAATGGAGATGAGGAGTCGACGAAAGTGAACATCACGATGCCCGCAAACAACCCTGATCTGGAAATCCCGGACAATGCGGAGGAGATGCTCGCCAAGGCACGGCAGATGGTCAGGGAGGCTGCGGATATGAATGGCGAAACGTCGACGAAGAGCGCGAAGAGCAAGCGAAAGGCGGAGGATATGATCGATGCGGACGAGGCGAAGAGCTCGTCCGGGCCGGTGAAGAAACCGCATCTGGGGGATGTTCCGGCGAGGAAACAGCGGATCATCCAAAGAGCGGCGATTGGAATGGGCGCCAGTCTGGCCATAGGGTGTGTATCTTTCCCTCGTTCTGATTTGAGCGAAGACTGGCCAACTGACAAATCTCTCGCAGTGCTCTTATACCCAGCATCATCGCGGCTTTCCCATGGTGATGACACCTTCACTGGGAAGGGAAATTTCCCAGCAAGACCGAGCACAGCACTCGACATGCTGTCACTTTCCTTGCGTCATTTGTTCTCTTGTTACAGCGATACCAAATTCAGTTTGTTAGTCGAGAATCTTGCGGGGAGGGAGACATCTTTGCACGGAGTCCAGGTGGGATAGGCAAGGAGAGCTTGAGGAAAGGACCATTCACAAAGGTTGCGGCGCTCCAGAGAATGGGCGAGAAGCTGGGCGCGAATGCGAACTGAGGCGGCGTGTACGTGTAGGTTGAAGAGATGCTTATTCTCTTTTGCTAGGATGGGATATAATACCACGAAAGAGTTCTCAAATTCGCCAATGTACGTCGCAGCTTTCAACGACTTTGAGGTATAAATCTCCAAAATAGACTAGCAGCGCAGTCAAAGACCGCTTGGAAAGCCGAGTGTCGTGAGATTGAATCATTGAAGTAGGCATTGGACACAGAGGTAGGACTCGCTATGAAGGCGTTGGACTCCACAGGCACTGCTAGACGCACAAGACAAACGACTCGGCATTCCATACGCAAGAGTGTTGAATAATCTATCCGCCCGAACACGCGTACGATATCGGTATCACATCCTCCTCCCACTTCCTCGCCACACAGTCCGTGTGTTTGACTCCCATTGTATCCCCTTCTCCACCACTCATCTTGTTCCATCCCAAGAGACGATCAATCCCATCTATGCGGCGACGTGGGTGCTGATCGCCATCTCCAGCGCCTTCGGGTTGGCGCCCACGACCTCCTGCACCTTTTCGCCGTTCTTGTACACCATGAACGTGGGCATGGCGCGCACGCCGACGAGCTGCGCCACTTCGGGGACTTCGTCCACGTCGAGTTTGTAGAAGCGGGCGGAGGAGTATTGTTCGGAGAATCTGTCCGCCGAGTGCGTTAGCACCATGTTCAAAAGCGAGGTACACGGTCGTTGGAGAGATGATGGGAGGTGGGGATGGCTGGCGGGGGTGATGCGTACTTGACGACCTGCGGCGCAATGACCTTGCAGGGACCGCACCAAGTCGCGAAGAAGTCGACGACGGCGACACCCTCCTCGCCCATGGCGGAGTCCCACTCGGCTTTGGTGGTGATGTTGTGGACACCCATGTTGGTGGTTGTGGTGGTGAAAAGGCGGGTGTTCGCCTTGAGGAAGAGGTTTTGTTGGATTCGAGTGGTGGTGCTGTTGAGGCGCGGTGTGGTGAGCAGTGTTCGGCGGAAAGCTGAAGACGCGGACATGTGTGTAGATTGTTGTGTGATGGGAGGGGAGGAGAGGAAGATTGGTGATGAGGCGAGTTTGCTGGTCGATTTTTTGGCCGCTTAGCGATCAACTCGCTCCAGGTGTTTCTGCCTGATCTTTCGAAGGGCGGGCGATGGGTGTGCAGTGGCAGTGTTGGTGCTTTGAAGAGGATGATTACACACCTTGAGGCCTCGAGTCTTCCGTGATCTGCTGAGTTTCAGTGCTGCCGAAGATTGGTTCCAACAGTGGTTGTAAAAGGTAGATATACCTTACTTGGCTCTCAAGATGATTAGAACTACCGAGTCGAGGGGCAACTGGATTTGTGAGCACCAAATCGCGTCATGGACCCTGAAAGTACTGCTCCCTGCGCTGCCCGCCCCACTGTGCACCCACCCACACATTCACTTCAGTTTCACGCAGGATCAAAAAGCCGCTGTCACATGTTAGCGACCAGCTCACATCGTGATGCTATGGGAAGAAACATGATCAATCATGTGAGATCCAGACCATAGTCACGCTCTTGTACATCCAGGTTCCATACACGAGAGAGTGCAAGTCGATCAGCATACTCGGTGCTTTATGCTGTGCAGTCCGGCATCTTTCAGAGAGTTGAGCACTACCTGTCTCGAGGCCAGATAGAGCATCAAAGCGCGTAGCTAGAAGCGCTGCGATGCTTCTAGCTCAATGCATTTGAGCTATTCCGCCGTTCATCTCGACGTTCCGCGGCTGTTCACCGTCACGAAATGCTATACTCCGCGTCCGTAAAGCCTGGGTGGGTGGACAATCGTGCGCAAGCAGCTTTCATTCAGCGTCGACTGCTGATTTCGTATTGCCTGACAGAGGTCGTCCGTGCCGCCACGTGTTGGCTCATGGGTGAGTGCTCGGTACTAGTGCACGTTGATGAGGTTTTCTTGCGACACAGCGAGCTCATCCGGTCATGGACACATCCTTCCGCTTGCCATTGATCGCAGCACCGTCCTGAGCATTGGTAGCATCGGCAGCTTTTGCAAACTTCACCTCCGCAGCCTCCTTCACAGCCTCCGCCAACACAGTCCTCGTCAAAGTCGCAGCCTTGACAGCCCGGTCCATCAACATCTCCGACTGCGCCCCGGAATCGCCCTTCAACCACAACTCCGTAATCTCATCCCTCGACTGCAGATACCCAACCACACACGCCGCCCTCACATCATGTTCCGAGGGCGACGGGTCCAACACGAATCCTTCCTTCCCATCCCCCGTCAACGCTGCCACACCTCCCGACACCAAATCCACACAATCAATCCCCGCGTCGGCCAGCGCCGCGCTCGCCACGGTGATACATCCCGCCAACACATTCATCATTCCCCATCCTCCGCCCTTTCCTCCCTCTCCCGCCTCGCCCCACCAACCGTCCTCTTCGCCCTCCAGCACGGTAATCACAACCTCGCACCCACTTTTCGGCCACCTCTCACCGATAATCACCCCTCGTAAAGCAGTCTCCAGATGCACGCCCAAGTCCCGTTCACTCGCATCCCGTACATAACCCCGTCTCTGCCGGGTGGCGAAAGGTGCGAATTTGACGTGTGTTGTCAGCAGCATGTTGGGACTGAAGGCTGCATTTCGGGGGAGAGGGCGGGGGCCGTGGACGGTGCATGTGATTTTCAGGCTTGAAGATGATGGGACGAGGATGTCGCTGGGTGTACGTGAAGTCTCTGGCGGGATTTCGTAGTAGGCGCTGCCGCTTGCTGAGGGGACTACGCCGGTCCGGAGGAAGATTTTGCGGTGTTCTTCTGGTTGTCGTGTCCGTGTTGGTCGGGAGAGCTGGAGATCGGGAGGGGTTGCGAAGACTGGTGGCGCTGTTCCACCCGCAGGTGCGTTGATGCGGCGGCGATCAGCTTGCATTTTGGTTATGATTTGTTGTTGGAATTGTGCATGTTTCGGTTGATGTCGTGGTTCATAGCAGAATAGACTTTTGATAGAGGTGAACTTTGAACAACGATCTGTGGCGCAAAGTGTGGCGAAGCTCTGAACATCGTCATGCGCCAAACGGCACCAGCAGGCACCGATATAACCCTTTCATCCTCGCCTTCACTCTCCTTCAATCTACAACAACCTCAAAGAACACACCGAACGACCTCAATCATGTGCGGCTCCGACGTCTTCCTCGGCATCCTCGCCATCTTCTTCCCTCCCATCGCCGTCTGGGTCAAGCGCGGAATCTGCTCAGCCGACAGCCTCATCAACATCGCCCTCTGCTGTCTCGCCTACCTTCCCGGCCTGCTGCACGCCTGGTACATCATCTCCGTCTCGCCCGATCCGACCTACGACGAACTCGCGCAACACGATCCCGAGCGTGGCGGTAACGTCACGTACTACTACGTCCAGACGCAACCTGCATCTCGTGGTCCAGCTGCGCCGGGCGGCCCGCAGGGCTATGGAACGGTGAATAACGTGCCGAATGCGCAGTTTCCGGGTCAGCAGCAGGGATTTGTGAAGCCGCCGAAGGGACAGAGGACGGTGGTCGCTCCGGCTGCGCCAGCTGCTGCGGGACAGTCGAGTCAGGCGGGTGTGGGTGAAGAGATGCCGCCGCCTTCGTATGCGAATGCTGTTGCGGGAGATCACAAGATTCAGGGACCATGAAGTGGAAGGGAAGGATAATGCAGGCATGAGGATACGAATTTGGTTCACGCGATCTGGACTGGCGCAGGTCTTTGTGAAGTGGCGCTCTGATGCTTCTGGAGTTTGTTGCGCAGTGGAGAAGGACGGGTAGCGGAACGTTCATACGGAGGAGCATGAAACATGGGACAGGACTTTTAGAGCCGAGAACAGGCTGCTCTCGCTAAGGATTCTTTGCGCTGTGAAGCAGTTGAGACCGATATCTTTTAGGATCGACCACAAAGCTAAGGCGGATGCCTTCACTTCGATGCCATGTTGAGACGAGTCGTTGAAGTGGTTCATGTACATGTCTTGGAGCCTCCCGAGTCCAGTATAAGTCGACAATTCAAACCAGCACCACGTCTCCATACCCCCCAAAGCTGAGGCCGTCACACCACAATCTGCAAAGACAAGCAGAACAGTCTCTCCACCAGATCCAAACCCCCAATTACAAGCCCACCTCCTTCCAAGCCCAACGGCTTTCTTCCAGTGTATAGTCGAACAACAGAGATGAATTCGTCGGATGCGCCTTGCTTGATACGTTCCAGATGAACGTCTCTCCCTTTTGGAGTCGAGAGGCGGCAGACAAGGCTCAACGCTTTTACGCTATGTGAGTATCTTGAACAGACAATACCAATATGCCACGCCATAACCCTGTCCCGAGCACCTGCCCATGCTCAAGCTCATACCAGTGCTGCCACCCAAGCCAGAACCGTCGAATCGTCGAACCCCAAACGCAGTGCAACATACCCACACAGATCGCTCCCAAAATTCACTGCCCCACCTCCCCCTCCGTCTCCGGCTCCGGAGCATACAACGCATCCGTACTAGGATGCCTCTTCAATCTCTTCATCTCCAACGCCCGCCTCATCTCCACCTGCTCCAACTTCCTCCTCATCGCAAACGCCTGCCGGATCAACTCATTCACCTTCTCCGGCTCCTCCGACACCCTCACCGAATTACTCATATACGCGAACCATTCCCCTTGGGACTCACACTCGATCAGATTCTTCGCATGATGCGCGAGCAACGTGAGCGCGATATTGAAGAGGAATGTCCTCTGATTGGGGAGACAGAGCCAGACGTCCCAGATGCGGAGCAGGACGACTTCGGGCAGCACGCTGGCGAAGGCGGTGAGGAACCAGCTGAGCGGCACGGTGTGTTCGGGGTCGACTTCGAGTTCGGACATTTTGTCCCACAGGCGGGGCATGAGTTCGCGGACGTATTGGCGGAGGACGACGTTGTCGGAGAGAGGACCGCTCATGGCGGTATCTTTGGAGAAGTACTCTGGTGGAAAGTAGTCGTCGACCATTTTGCACAGGACCCAGAAGGCGTCGCTTTCGTCGGGGATGGCGAGGAGGAGGTAGCCTGCGATCATGTTGAGGCCTTGAGTGTAGCCCAGGCCCGGGTACTTGTTGACGAAGGCGATGAGGACTTTCTTCAATCTATCGTAGCCTTTCTCGGCGTAGTAGTCGTACTTGCTGGTGAGTGTTCTGGGGACATCCTTTACTATTGCTTCGATTTCTGTCGGGTCTTCGTTCTCGTGGAGGTTGAGGTAGTAGGTGTATGCTTCGGGCTGCATGATCGAGTAGGTGTTGGAGAGTTCCATCCAGATTGGATGTCGGAGGCGCATTGGGATGCCACCTACGACGAGGCGGCTAAGCATCTCCATTTTCTGTCGTCCACTGTTCCCTTCATTGCCGAATCGTGATGCGCCTACCAACTCGCCACTTCTGGCCTCTTCTCCGGCCTGCTCTCGTAGCTTCATCAATCGAACCAAATATTTGTTCCAGTCAGACTCCTGCGGATCCTTCGAGGGTTGCGAAAGCGAAGATTGCATCAGCGTCGGAGGCAATTGGTCCTGATCATGCCGGGTATACATCTCCACCGGCTCTCGAGGTTCCCGACTCGCCCTCGAATCTCGTCGCACTCCATTGCTCAACCCCTTGATCGTCCCAGCCGCGCCAAACAACGCCGCCGTCCAACTCTCAGTGCTGTTAACACTCAACACATCAATCGACTTCGGCCGCCCATTTCTATCTCTACCAGAAGGAGCAGCAACAGAAGCCGATCTCGATGAAGAAGCCGTCCTCGTCGAAGCAGTCGGCCGCAGAGGAGCACTCTTCCGCGTCCCCCCACCACCAAACAACTTCGTCAGTCCACGAATAGTACCCGTCGGACCGAGCGAAACCTCCAGCCCGGTAGACACACTGCTCTCCGAAGCCGTCGTAGGCGCCAAATCCTCCGAAGCACCGGCAAGGGATAAACGCCTGCGCTCCGCTTGCTTCACACGTTTGGCCGTATCGTTAATCCTTTCCCTCGGCACCTTATACTCCTCCGCCAACCGCGTCAAAGCCGTAACATGCGCATCTCTCTCCGCCAGCAATTTCGACAGATTCCGCACGAGCTCCACCGCGCCCCGATGATCGATGACGGCTTGTAGCACCTCCAGCGGGGCGGAAGACAAAGTCTGCGGATCAGTGGGTGACCTGTCCTGGATATCAAACATGGACGGTCCGGCGTCCAGTAAGCCATTCAAAGGTTTATTGCTGCTCGGCTGTGGCGACGTGGAGGTTGGTGGGACAGTGACAGCCTCAACTTCGCTCAGGGATCCGTTGCGGCTTGAGGTACTTTCTGCGGGATCCGGGAATGATGTGAGGGAGGTTGTGTCCATGTCGCTGGTTTTGTGCTTCAGCGGCTGCCGACTGGAACGGCGGCTGATGTCGCTACTCATGGTGTAATTTTTTGGACCGTTCACATGGCTTGTTCCTGTGGTATGAAAAGGAGGATGTAGCAAACAAGGTGTCGCGTGTGGTCGATGATGTGGCGCAGGCAGAGGATCGACGGACCCAGAGATTTATCTTCCGAGCATCGTTCCCGCGACTTTTGTCAGTCGAAGAAAGATGTCGCCGACGACGGCGAGCAAGTGCACAATGACGCTGAGTGTTTTTGAAGAGACCCTTGTAATTCAATGTGCTTGAACGAGAGCATGCAAGAACAATCAATAAACGGCTTAACTTTTGACATTATGTAGAAAAATCTGAATCATGTATCATAATGCCCATAGAAGACATTCTCCTCGCTCGGGGACACCCTCCAGAAACCCTCCCTTCTTAACCTCAACAGAGCATAAGAGGACAGAAGGCTACTAACCAGGCCGTCTCATATCCTCGAGAAGTCGATCCACCTCATCATCAACATTAACACCGGGTTCAGCGCGACCATTACCATACCTCGCCGCCCAAGGTGGCAACCATTCCATAGGGAGACGACCGCCAAAGAGGGGCGGAAGTTCAGGTAGATCAGGCCCGAACAAATCATGCTCTGCAGCGGGCTGAGCATCGGCGGCAGGACGATGAAGGATGTTGCGGTTGCCGAAAGCGCGAGGCATAGGAGGAGCAGGTTGATGCAATGCTGGGAAGTCATCGAAGGTGCCCCGATTGTTGCCGGCCTCTTGACCAAGCGCTTGAGGAGCTGCACGCATGAAGGGATGTGCAGGAGGAACGACAAGACGGTCACCACCCTGATGTCCATGGTCTTCATCGAAGGGTGGAAGAGCGGGTAGGTCCTGGTCATAAGCCCCATCGTAGAATGCCGGGTAAATTGGATCGTCTGCTGCGGCGCCACCGATGTTGGGGTTTGGTAGATGTTGGCGACCGCGCGCTACAGGAGCGGCAGGTGGTCGTTCGTAACGTATTCGAGGCCGAATTGGGGGACGGTCTGCAGCAGCAGCGTCCACGTTCTCATTGGGAGCAGCTTGATGGTCCGCTGCTGCGAGAGGGGCCGGAGGTTCATACCAGCGTAATAATCGTGGAAACTCCGCAAGATGATCAGCATATTCTCCCGCTGGTAGCTCATGTCCACCTATTCTGTTCTCTGCCCGAGGTTGCTCGCCATCGAGTTGCCTTGCAAAGTCTGCATCACCCAGATTCAATGCGTCTTGATGCTGCTCCTCCTGGGCTAGCAGTGCTCGGCGGCGATGGGCGGCGGCAAGTCGTTCATCTCGCCTAAGATGTGCTCTCGCATTGTGCTGTCCCTCTATTTCTGCGAGTCTTATGCCGAAAGGCCGCGCGACATTTTGTGGCATTGGGTCGTCATACGCTCGCCACCACTCTGCTCGCAACCTTGCCTGACGGATGCGTGCAGCGTCCAAAGCTTCGAGACGACGCGCAATGGCACCTTCGCCATTACCTCCTCGTATGATGTGACGATGAAATACTTCCGGATGCCTTCGCCTACGATTATAACCCATGCGCACCAGATTATCAATCTCGTTCATGTCAGCTCGGTCATCTCTGATTCGTGGAAGAAGGGCATGCATATCCAACGGACCTGGACCATCGAAACCTGGTGGGGGTAGAGCTCGCCTCGCGCGGTCCTGGGCAGACTTCTTGACCGCATCCGAAACCTTGATATCGAGGTCCTCCTGGGTGATGTCAGGCTGCTCTTCCATGACCTCCGCTCGAGCCGCTGCTTCGGCTGCCTCGACCTCACGCTCGTGTCGCTCTTCGGAGTTGTCGTAGAGAGGACACTTGATCGACGGATTTTGAGGGCCTACTGCTACGCCGGGCATGTGGTTGAAGTGGGAGTAGCAGGTGATTGAGGTCGAGCACACGTAACACTGGAGGTTGCCGCAGGATGGGCAGGTCTGGAGTAGATGTTAGCCATGGGAGTATACCATTGTCCAAATCGAACGTACCATCTTGTTGCACCCGTCCAACTTGATGAACTTCTTGTTGCACTTGTTGCATGATCTGATGAGAGCTTCCGACATCTTCTCCTCCACCCTATGCCTGAAGCTGATCTTGTTGTCTTTGGCGTACTCTTCGCAGGAGAGAGGGACGTGTGAAGCGGCCTTGCAGCGACGGCAGCTCACTTTTTCACACTCGGGGTTGGCACATCGCAGTTCGCTGTCTTCATCGATAGGACCCAAGATGATCTTGTAATCGATGCAGAATGGGCATTCTTCCAGTCCTTCAAGGCCAGCGTCGCGGATGTCTTTCTCTTGTTGGAGCTTCTCAAGCTTACTAAGAAGGTCCTTGTTAGAGAGCAAGTGGAGTTGAGAGCGAGGAAAGGGAGCGCCGCATCCAGCCGTGCACACCACTCTGCAACGCGCGTCTCCCACCTCAGTCTTGATGTATAGTTCGGCACAGTCGAAGCAGGTGAAATGTGCAACGGCGCCATCGCAGTGGATCTGTCGGTTCATCGGCAGCTCGTCGAAGCAGACTTGACACTCGCTGGTCTCGTTGTTGTCGATTGCTCGCTGAAGATTTTCTTGCTCGGCCTTTCGGTGAATTTCGTCCATCACTCGCCGCCTACGGATCTCCTTAACCCGGTCGCGCGCCGCTTTCAGCTCATCGATCATCGGTGCCCAGCCACTGTTCGTTGCTATCGTATCAGCGGTGGCCATGTCCAGAGCAGATGCGCGGCCTCGGAGCTTTCTGCCACCATTTCCAGTGTCTTTGAGATTGGCAAGTGCGACATAAGTCTGGTAGAAGTGCTTGTGACGCGCGACTTCGGAGGCAATTTGCTGCTTGGAGATTTCAGGGAACTCAGCCTTGAGCATGGAGGCAATGGTACCTTTGATCTGGTGCGGCGCGACTTCACGTCCCGGACCTTCCCAGACCTTGCATTGCTCTTCGATTTCGTCTTCTCGGCGCCTCTTCTTCCGTGCTAGCTCCTTCACCTGTCTTGGGTAGTCCGACGATAGCAATTTTTCCATTACATCTGCGAGCTTCAAGCTGGTCGTACGGTTCATAGCCGTTACTTCGTTCGCTTCTTTGTGGAGCTTTGCCACATGCTCATGGTCAACATCAGGCAATACAATCAGAACACGCGATAGACAGAAGTCCAAGGTGAAGTCTGAGGCATCGGGGTCGGGAGTAGGTGTTTTGGCAGGGCGTGCGCGTTCTTGCTGCGCTATTCGGGGCGGTGCTGGGATGTCGTCCGGGATGAAGATCTGTTCACCATCGACATCCACAAATTGGCCGGCGGGCATTGGCTCGCCCAGCGCCAATTGCTGGTCATCGTTGTATGGATCGAGGGGCCCGAGCATGTCCAAATCGTGGAAGTCGTGGAAGTCGGCTCCTGGAGCCGCTTGCTGGTCCTGATCGCGCAACCGGCCCATGTAGCCGTCATCAAGCTGAGGGTCATGTCGCGCTCTCTTGGGAGGCGCTGGACGTTGGGGAGAGTCTTCTTCTTCGTTATCGCTGCTCAAGAGTTCGATGATTTCTGGCGGTGGCCTGGGATCTGCAACTGCTGCGGGCATCTTCTGGAAAGCGAGAGGAATTGTCAGCGTATCGTCTTTGTAGACCTCAGAATACATGCGCAGACATACGTTCGGTGAGGTGAAGCCTGCAACGCCTCAGATTGAGAATCTACGTTGATGTTCTCAGCACATGGCACTTCTTAGCAGATGAGTCCATGAGCTGCGCCGGCGATGAGCAGGACGAGATTTTCAGATTTCGTGGGCGGCGTTGATGTTGGTGGGAGGAAGTGCGAGAGTGGAAGAAAGACGGAGACGGCGAGGTTCAGCCTGGCGGAAAGCACGGCGGCGGGGCGGGATGGTGTCTCGGGAAAGTGACGCAGGGAGAAGGGAACGGAGTGGACGTTGGAGGCTCGCAAATTTGGAGTCGTGAATTGTTTGGCGTGTGCCTTTTCATGCTCTCGCTCTGGGTCTGAATCCGGTGGTGTGAATAGCTTCCAGATCAGGCCGGTGGAAGGTCCAGTCCAGCCAAGCTCTGGTTGCCTTCACCGGACGACGCAAGGCGCAATCGGCGAAGTACGACGCGATTTCACTTACAGCAGACATTCATCATCAGACGTTCAGGGGTGAAATCTGCCTGCTGCCGCGCATCGACGGGATCCAAGACAACCCAAGCACAGGTTCGTGCTGTTCCCGTCAAGGTGGACGGCAAGGTGATTGAGACGCAAACGACGCGGCTGAGGACACGGACCGCATGGGAGGACTGGAGGGCAAAGAGGAAGCAGACAAGCACGCGCCTCTGGCTCTGCCCGTTATTCGATGAAGAACATCCTGTCCACTCATTTGTGATCAGTCGTAAAGTGGGAAGAAGAGACGGACTTGTGTGACCAGGGCACGGGGAGTGGATCTATCGTACCGGTGGTCCGAAGTGAGTGTTGGTTCTCAGCTTGCTCCCGCGACTTATTCACATGAACCTGGGCTAGGGGTACGGAGAATAAGGTAAATCACATGTCGTTCTCACGCCCTACACAGAGACCCTTCGGTTTGATACGGCATTGAGATATCATTGACTAAAAAGTTGCAGCGATGTGTCCTCGTGTCGCTATCATCACGCTGGTCACAGACGCGGTGCCGTAAAGGGTATATGTGCCGACAAGTAGCGTATGAAGGGATTTCGTTCGGTCTTTTCCCTTGCTTTCCTCACTTTTCGAACATCAACACACCTTCATCAGTTCACCAGTCCCCGACACCACCGTGAAAATGGGCAGCATGGGCCTTCCAAGCAAGGAGTCCGCAGACCTCTACCTCGTCGAAGCAACACCAGAAGAAAGTCATGCACAGCTCATCTCCAACAGCCTCGAATGGAGGGGACCTTTGAATCTGGAGCAATACATCCAACGTGAGACGCTGGCCGAGCAGGAGCTTGAACCTGATGGTCTGACCAGATGGATGCTCGTGTACCAGCCGGATGCCAACGGACCTCGACAAGTGCTTTGCGGCTGTGAAACATTCAAGAAGAAGGCGCTGGTGGGCAAGGACGGCACGGTCGACGATGTGGTCTGTCACGGCATAGGATCTGTCTTTTGTCCTCCTGAGTTTCGAGGGAAAGGCTATGCTGGCAGGATGATCACGGACCTGGGCGAGCGATTGAAGACCTGGCAGGTCGAAGAAGGAAAGCAGTCGCCGTTCAGCATTCTTTACTCGGATATTGGCAAGGACTTCTATCGAATTCGAGGCTGGCAACTTTTCCCTTCGGCGCATGTGACTCTCCCGTCGAGATCAGTGGAAGTCCCTGCGAATGTCAAGCTACTGCAGAAGGAAGACCTACCAGAGCTGTGCACGATGGACGAGAAACTTCTCCGCGGAGCAGTCGCGGACTCAGCATCTGGCAAGACGAAAGTCGCATTGGTACCAGGCCATGGCACTTTACTATGGCATCTCTCCAGGCAGAAAACTGTCGCCAACACCCTGTACAACAAGACACCATCTATTCACGGAGCCATGGTCGGAGACACACCCGGCTCCAGAGTGTGGGCATACTGGACACGAGTTTGGGCTGGTCCTGAAGAAGAATCACCGAGCACACTGCACATTCTACGCCTTGTCATCGAAGACGAATCCCTCTCCGACTTCACCGCAGCATCACCGGAAGGCGTTGCAAAGCTGCAAGACTCTCAAGTCGTGCATGACATCGAAGCCATCTTCAAAGTGGCACAAGCCGAAGCAGCAAAGTGGGACATGGGAGAAGTATTGCTGTGGAATCCCTCTTCGGCGGCGTTGGCGGCGGCACAGCGCGTGGAGTCGAGTGCTGAAGTGGTTCATCGCGAGAAGGAGAGCATTGCGAGTCTGCGATGGTATGGGAGCGGGTCTTGGGAGGATGTTCAATGGCTCGCCAACGAGAAGTATGGATGGTGTTGAGCGAGATGGTAGGTCGCTATCAAGATCAGACCAATCAACCAGAACACTCTGGGTGCTTCGGATCTATGCCTCGCTGTTCTTCGATGCTTTGCCTCACATCTGTGCGAGGTGTCTTTGTCGCCATGATGCCGTCTCTTTCTTCGCCCTCCTCTAAGGACCTCATCGCCCGGTCCAGACGTCGAACCGTAGACCTCTTACTCGGAAACGGCTCACACTTGGACGCGAGGGTGGACGGAACGTATTCTCATTCGTTGCGGCGGCTATATCGTAGCTCACCGAGATTGATGGTGGAGTGCCAACTGCTCTCCACGCAAACGACGAGCCCCTTCACTTCCATGCTCACTTACACCGCCGCCGCGGCCTCACACTCCACCACAGCCTCCGTAGGAACACACGTCCGACTAATCGACAACTTGCTACCCCTCCGCTCGGTCTTCATCGCAGTCCGCAGAGCTACCACCTTCTCCACGCCATCCTCCCCGCCTGACAGTCTGTACGACACCTCGACGGCATCGCCCCTCAGCCGCATGCCACAACGCTTCGCCTCCTTGTGGAGATTCTTCAGAAACTCCTCCGCGTACTCCTTCCCGCCGAACGATGGCTCGTCCTTGATCAATCCCAGCTTCGCCATCCGGCCTGGGCCCAAGAACTTCAAGAACTCCACGCAGTGTTGCAGTCCGTCGTGGACGTAGAAGGTGGCGTTGCCGTACCAGATGTCGCCGGCGGTGACTCGGATCTGGCCGCAGGTGCGGAGCAGGGCGGGCTCGCTGAAGTGAGGGCATTTGTCGACGCAGAAAGCGCAGCGGAACTTCTTGCGGGTGCAGCGGGAGTAGTCGTCTTGGAGGGCGTATTTGTAGATTCGATTCTGGACTTCTTCCGGCAGTCTGAGGAGGTGGCTGCGTGGTGGTGCGTGGAGTGTGATGGTCGTCTTGGACTTGGACTTGTGCTTCTATTCCATTGTCAGTCGTCTGGAGTCAGTGATTCGGACGAGGGCCGTCTCACCTTCTGAAGGACCTGAGATCTGGTTCTGACCATGTTGGCGGAGTCGTCGGTGTAACGTGTTGAGAGATGATGTTGTCGAGTATGCTTGGTGTAATGTGTAGAGCAAAAGATGATGTCCGTTGAAAGAAAAGCTGCTCGGTCGCAAGAAACTGACAATGGAAGAAACAGGCGGCCGGGAAAAGATGAAGTGGTGTCACAAACGAAAACTCGTTCATTGCGCCACTGGCCAAGACATATCTCAATCAGGCAGGAACGACCACGAGCGTTTGCATGCTCCGCCAGTTTGTCGACAACAGTATGATTATCACTGGTGATGTGAGTATGGTGATAACAACATGAACAATGTGTCTCCCATTAGTTGTCATGCACTGAAAATCAACGTCGCCGTCATTACCCCCACTCCCAGCAGTTCGCACTCCGTTCCTCCAGGCGCGTCTCTCTCTCTCTATCTCTACTGCTCATTGACCCTTCCAATTGCAACTTGAGATGCGTCGCCAAACTGAGAACCCGTCGTTTCGGCGACCGTAACCTTGAGGGCGTACATGGTGAGGAGCACCTCATTTTGGGGCCCACTCGACGAGACAAGCGCTGCGTTCAGGTTGTAGGTCTCTCCGACTTTCGCACTTGGCGGGATCGAAACGTAATGGTCGATGGTGTTCGTAGTGTTGCTGAAGTCCTGTCCCAAATACTTTGGCCTCGTTTGCTTGCCGAGGGCGCCAGCGTTCGTTTCGTCGCCGGGTGTGAAACCAAAGGCCATCATGTATTCCAGGACCTTAACATCGAACAACCCGACCGTAATGCCAAGTTTGATTTCGTCGCTTGCAGCCATCGTCAACGGAGCTGTGAAGCCGATGATACGAGCATTGGCGATGCCGATGAGGACTGCCGCCGCGGCGCAGATGTTGGCGTGCATGTTGAGAGAGAAAAGCGAGAGAGTGCAGGTGTTTTTGGGTGACTTGATCGGCACGTTGCGTTGGTGTTCAATTGTAGCGGAAGGTTCAGCAAACTTGCCGGAGAGCGAAGGTTTATACAGCAGGTAGACGCATCGGACGGATCACCGCTTAACCCTTGTCCGCAGGCTGACGGACGGATTGCACGGCACTTGGCCAATCCAGCCCTGGACACGCCCCCCTGACGCCCGCCAGCAGTGATCCATCATCCGTCTGATGTGCGAACGTGCTGTACTGACTGTGTGTTACCTGACTCGTACTACCACCAAGACACGAGTTCATTGCTGGACATTGCGTACCAACCAGTACCACCTTGAACATGGTCAACCTATCGTTATGTCACACCGCTACCCTTGTTGCGAGAAGTTCGCAACCTTCCAGCTTGTCAATGTAGACGAGATCCACGCAGTGAATTCGTTGAGCGTGCAGGGACGTTTCTCGTTAATTCTGTCGATACGATCCTCGGGTAGCATTCGGCAAGTTTGCAAGACGCGGTATAGCATGTTGGCACATCGGCGGCATTACGGGCCAATCCTTGTCCGCAGGCTAATGGCCGGTTTGCGAGGCAGTTGGCCAATCCGACCCTTTAACCAGATCCCCTGACGCCCACCACCGCTGAACTTCCGATGTGCGAACACGCCGTGTCTCGGAGCGCTCGGATGATGAAGCAAGGATGAGCCACCAATTCCCGCTGTGGAGACTGGCTCTCTGCTGCTCAATTCACCTCAGCTCTTCCACCATGATCGCGGAACAAGTGGCCATCCCAAGATCTATCCAAAAACATTAGCACCGTGTGAACTAAGCAGCGGCGCAACGGAACATACCTCTTCCTCACTGAGGAACATCGAGATCATACCGCGCGGCCCAGTCTCGTAGAGCGTCCTGGCTTGAAACAAATTATTGATTTTTCTCAACTCCAGTACGATATCGTTTGTCGGCTGTAGTAGTCCAGCGTTTGTTGAAAAGTTTGCATCGATCGATCCTGGTGCAGACGTTCCCATCACTCCAGGCCATAAGCAGCGCACGTCTTGCATATGCTCCATGTGCTCGTCTGGAACTGATCGAAGCCAATCATTGCCGACCCTAGAGTCTTTCAGGACAAATATAGATTGGGAGTAGTATCTCGAGGCGTAAATGGCACGGGATAGTCGGTCGACATGAAGTAGATTTGGAAAGGGCGACGATCGTGGGCTGTCCTTCGGTCCATTTCGTCCGGTCTTCGAGATTTTGACGAAACCAGAGTTCACAGTGAAAGTCAACTTGTAGATCCAATCGTATAGCTCTCGTGGCAGGTCCTCGAGTTGCTCACGGAGCTGAATGATATCGTCGCCGGCCATGCCGGGGATCTAGGTGGAATATTCACCTCCTGTTCTGTGGAAAAGTTAGACGTTGTCGACCTAGAAATGAAAGGAGTGACAGCACATCTCCCGACATATTCTCATGCGCGGCATCGCATTATTATGATATGCGAATCATGGTCGGTATGCGGCGGATGTTCAGGGAGGAGAAGACGACGGAAGTGATGTGCACAATTCTGGCCGGCAATTATGACGAGCCGACGGCAGGCGCCAACGATCCTGGCGCGAATCTTCGTCAGCACGCCTGTTCGGACGAACCTCAGGGCTCCGTCTTCAAGTTTCATGCAATAACCTTTCGCCGCACGACCCTGCTGCCGATTCCTCGATCACGACGACCGCCATCCCGATACACACCCGCGGACACCGCACGAGCACGAGAGCTGGATAGGCACGCAGGACAGCGCGCGCGGCCCACGCGATCATGACCTCCCTCTTCCGCTTCCCTAAACCTCGAGTAAGATTGCCTGCACGCGCGCACTGGAAGAGCAAAGGCAGAACTGACATTCATCGCTATAACAGTCTCTCCTACACTTCGTCTCCCTTCGTACCGCCTCCGAGTTCATCACCTTTACGCTCCTCATAAACAAAGTCACCGGCTTCTACGGCATTCTCGCGCTGTTTACCGGATATGAGTTGAACGCTCTGCAACTCACGCACTATGTCTACTCGGTCGTCGTCCTCGTCCTCGGTATCTACCTCATGTCGAGCATAAGAAACCCCTCTCGACCGCTTCACAATCTTGCGCTGGCCTGGCTATACGTCCTCGACACGCTAGTGAATGCTGCCTACACGGCAATGTTCGGAACAGCATGGTTCATGGTCCTCTCGCAACATCTCCAAGAACCGGGAAAGGACAGCCCGATTGGCGGCGGCGCGGCAGGCAGTGGGACAATCGATGATACGGCCGGCTTCACAAGCCCCGCGATCAACGCCACGAGCGTCGAGATCACCGTGAAGCCTGCGCCGGGAATGCTTCCAGGTCAACAAGCGGATGCCGTTGCAATCTCACAGCCCGGCAGTCTAGCTGGAGCTGTTCTCGAGAGCGATATGATGACTTCCATCGCTTTGCTGGCCATGTTCAGCTTGATCCGGGTCTACTTCTGCATTATTGTAATGAGCTACGCACGCGGAATCCTACGGCAATACGTCGCAAGCACGTCTGCTTCTTCCGCCGGCTTCTCGGAATCAACAAGCACGGATCCGACAATGGCGGAGTCGCCCTTCACTGCTGGGCGAGTCGAAGGACAGGGCTGGAAGGGTGCGCTGGGTCGCGTTATGGTCAGGTTCCCGACCAAGAGATATTGGCTAGGAAGGGAGCAATTCGACGGTCAGAGCGACTGGGAGCGTGCGACGAGTGGAAGGTTCGAAAGCGGAAGGAAGGCCCTCAAGGTCAAGGTGCCAAATCAGGAGGTTGGTGTTAGTGAGCGTGAAAGACGGGCGAGGAGTGGGACCGGACCACCACCGCCGCTTGCTCCAGGAAGCCTTGGAAAGAAGATACCGGAGTGAAGGAGAGCACGGGTTGTCGAAGGAACTAAGGAGGTTCAGTATTGCAAGATTTGGATATGGATTCATGGGCAGTCCCTCGCAGAGCGAGGAGGGATTGTGGGCGCAGTGTACAGAATGATTTTAGATACGTTCACAGCAGTCACAGATCATGCATAATTAATTTTCAGCACACTCAGTCTCATGCGGACATCCTAGTGACATGGTCTCGACTCTCAGAACGACTCTTTGGACAGACAATTCAATGGCTGTGTTCAAAATTTACGATCCACATCCTTCGACTTGTCTGTCCAATGGTCAAGAATCACGGTCCCGCCTGAAACTCCACGCTGCTAGCTCTGGCACTCTCCCACCAAGACTGAGATTCACATGCTCATGCTGCTATGCATATACTGCTATGTCCTGTACAAGAGATGTCTAACAGCACACTCATCATCAATACCACAACCTAGCAGTTGCATCCTCCTTCGCTCTCCGGTTTTGTCTGGTTCACGTTGACATCGATTGCTGCAGCATGTTAGCACATTTCCTCCGACTTCATCTTCAGATGGGGTTAACTCACTATTCGCCGCCGCCTGTTGACCCTCGCCCTCCATCCCCGGCAGCGCTTGTGCAATCTTCTTGAACAACCCCTTGACATTGTGCCCGACCTTCGCACTCGTCTCCACAAACATACACCCCAACCTCTTCGCTTCCTCCTCACCCTGCTGCGCCGTGACCTCCCTCTTCTCGTTCAAATCCGTCTTGTTCCCCACCAGCACAATAATCACATCATTCCCTCGCTCGCCGCGAACATCATCCACCCACTTGCGTGTCTGCGCGAACGACTTTTGCGATGTGACGTCGTAAACTACCACGGCGACGCTGGAGTCTCGGATGTAGGAGGGAATGAGGGAGCGGAACCGTTCTTGTCCGGCAGTATCCCAGAGTTGAAGGCGGACTGTTCGGTCTTCGAGGTACATTGTTTTGCTGAGGAAGTCGATGCCGATGGTCGCTTGGTAGGTGCTGTCGAAGGAGTCGTACATGAACCGTGTAATTAGGGATGTCTTTCCGACTAGAGAATGTCAGCATCTCGGAGAGTTGTCGTATAGCGGTGATCGCTTCTTACCTGATTGCTCGCCCAAGAAGACCAGCTTGAACTTCTTGAGCGGGTTTGTGTATGATCCTACGTTCTGGGCCATTGTAGCGGTTGTATTCTGACTCTGAGGAATTCTGAATGCTTTTCTTCGTTCGTCCAATCTGCAGTGGAACAATGTTCAAGTTCAGTTCCGCCTTTTGCTCTGCTCGTATTCGTGGCTGTCCGGATCCGGCGAAAGGTGGCTTTGAGGGGATGATGTGTGTTGATTGCTGTTGCAGAAGGTCCAGTCCTAGCAAACCACGACTGATATATATCCGTTATTGAATCGTGCAGTGAGATGTCGATGTGGCCTCGTGCGGTGAAAGGAGATGCGACGCGCAAGTGGCTTTTGAACCTTGGTCCGGCGGCCCTATCGACAAGGGGTGGTTTTACCGCGATGGACCCTTTCCCATGTCTCCGGAGACAGGTCCGTTTCGGATTTCTAAACTTTCTCTCTTCCGCCTCAGAATTTGGAGATTTATGCAATCCCACTTCTCACACCCAACATTACCGATCGGACTCTTGAAAATGGCAGGAAAACCCGTGACTGCACCGGCGACACATAGCCAGCCTTCTCGCAAAGGCAAAAAGGCATGGCGAAAGAATGTCGACCTGAGCGAAGTCCAGGGTGGATTAGAGACCGTCCGCGACGAAATCATTCAAGGCGGTGTGATCGCCGAGAGGGATTCCGATCAGCTCTTCACTACGGATGTCCTAGGAGATGCAGAGATTGAGAGAAAGTCGAAGAACAAGAAGCTTCTCCGAGCCGACGATATCATCGCTCAGCGAAGTGCCGTCCCAGGAATCGAGAAGCGCAAGCGAAAGGGCGAGGAACTACAGACCTTCACGACTGGCAAGAAGCAGAAGAATGGGACATACGTATCACACAGAGAGCTACAGCGGCTGAAGATGGTCGCGGGCGGCACAAATGGTGGCATACACTTGGATGAGCGAGTGGAGCACGATCCGTGGGATGCGCCTGCTGCTCCGATCATGGATGAGCGATTCAGCTTTTTGGAGCCGCCAAAGGACAAAGTTGCGCCGAAATCGCTCAAGCAAGCACCCGTGCCTCTCACTGCCAGTGGTAAGCCGCTTGCGAGCGTGCGCAAACCGGAGGCAGGAAAATCATACAATCCGCTCGTGGGCGACTGGTCAGCTCTGTTTGAGCGTGAAGGCGCGGCTGCAGTGGAGGCTGAGAAGGCAAGGCTTCAGGCCGAGTTTGAACAGGAGGAGCGAGAACGCAAAGCTCTCGAGGAGGCCGCCAGAGTTGAAGAGGCAGAGAAAGATGCATTTGCAACCGACTACGAGAGTGCGTGGGAGAGCGAGTGGGACGGCATTCAATCCGAAGGCGAGAAGGAGATCCACACAAAGAAGGTCGCAAAGAGGAAAACTCCTCAAGAGAGGAACAAGATCAAGGCGCGAAAGGAGCGTGAGCAAAAAGAGAAGTGGGAGAAGAAACAAAAGCAAAGGAATGAGCAGGAGAAGCATATCAAGAAGATTGCCCGCGAGCTATCAGCAAAGGACCGCGCGAGTCGTCCTGGCACTTTGGTTCCGACTGGCGGCGACGACTCCTCCGACTCTGACGAGAATAACGGTCCAGAGCAGTACAAGAAACGAAGATTTGGCCAGATCGCCATTCCAGAAGCACCACTGGAAGTCACTCTGCCTGAAGATCTCGAGGATTCGCTGCGCAGACTCAAGCCTGAAGGAAACTTGCTCACGGATCGTTACAGGAACTTGCTGATCAATGGCAAGCTGGAGGTGCGAAAGCCTGTTGGGCAGAGGAAGCAGAAGCAGACTTACAGAACGGAAAAGTGGACTTACAAGGACTGGGAGTTGAAGTAGATGGCGTTGTCATGAATTGGCGTTCTAGCGATATCCCACGAATTCTAGAATTCCGACTTTTTCACTCGGATCAACATTAACTTTCTCCGGTCCATTGCATGTTTTCATGTCTACTTGTCCCGACGAAGGCTGGCGGCTTCAAACTTCCCAGCGAGCGGCTCTGTCCGACGAACAGAGGCCTGTCTACCCTCTTGAATGCCATTCAGGAACAACTTCTCGATCCCAGCCAATTCGAGCATTGAGCGGTTAATTCGCTCCCGACGGACTGCCGCCGATTCTACCCATCAACATTCGACCCTCTTCGGGCAGGCTCCGCATGACCGATGCCAGGCGTCTTCGATTATACCGACGCCATCACCGTGATCGGGCGGAGCAAGCAACCGTGTTCAGGCTTGTGAGTTATTATCATAGTTCCGACCTTTCGAAGAAGTTCGTTCAATCTGCTCGCTCCAGGAATGATGGGTCTAGCTCGACCTTTTTCTCAAATTTCGTCCACCAGTCCTGGAAAGCCTTCAGCGGCACAGTATCACTCCCGAACGAGGCCAGAAAGTTGAAGGCATTTCCAATTATCCTCTGCGCAAGAACTTTGGTCGATGCTCTACCGCCGGAAGCAGAATCTGACCGCACTAGCGCGGAAGACATTTGCTGGCTGTTATTCGCCATTCCTCCGCTCTGCAAAGTCGCCAGTTGAGCTGCAACTTGCTGCTCCGGTTCGATCGAAACGCCCACAACGATGTCTCCGGGTACTGCTCCGTTGGAGGCATCGTCGATCATAACGTCGTTGCTAGGTCCTCCCGACTTCAATCCGTTGATTTTGAATATCGCGCTCTCCTTTCCGGGTCCAATGCCTCCGAGCAACTTGAATTCTTGAGATGGCGGGATCTGAACGAAGACTGTTGCGGCAGTTCCTGGTGGCAGCTGGGTTCCTGGGAGCATGAAAACAACGATGTGGCTGAAAGATGGCGCTGGAGGGATCCGAAAGGCGTATTGGGCTTCTGTGATTGCTTGTGGCGTTGCGTCGACTGGCCGACCCGAGATGATGAGTCCGAACATTGTGCAAAAGCGATTTTGCGTGGAGTCCTGTACTGTTCAGCCGGAGGAAGTCGATGCGACAACACCAGCGTCGGCGTCCCCGTGGATATTATGGCCCTCTCGGCCAGGAGTCAACGGTATGCGCGACCGAGCGTTCCTGTCGAATCGAGTAAAACTCGGAAGGTTCGAGAGAAGCGTGAGTGTGAGTGAATGAGTTGATGTCACATGCCGAAGTTTAGCCACGTCCTGCCCTCGCAAGCCGCCCCCGCCGCTAAGCTTGCCTTCAATGTTGTCCCACCTGTCAGCAACACGTACTCTACATTGAAGGAAATTGTGGATTGAGATCTCATACCACTCCAGTACAGCACTCAACATGGCGTTCAATCTTCAAAGTCTGCGAGACTTCATTCCAAAAGAGCTCCCACGGATGCCCAGTTGGCCCGCTCCAACGTCAGAAGACGAAGATGACCAACGACCACAAACCGGCGACTCGGCCGATCCAGATGCACAAGAACACCAGGGACCGATCAGTCTAGAGGATGCAGAACCCAGACCGATCCCATCCGGACCCAAGTCCAATCTCGACCTGGTCAACGAATGCGACAACTTTCCGTACTACCAGACCGATCCAAAGCTTTTCTTCGCCCACATCAACACTTACTATGCTCTTTACGTCAAGGACCACCCAGAAACAGAGCTCGGATACATCTTACCTTCGGTCGCGGAGGTCTTCAGAGGCTTGCCGGATTGGAAGATCAGCGATGAGGATCGGAGCTTGACGCTGGTGACTGGCACAACGGAACAGGAGAGGAGCAAAGTGGTGGAAGCTACGATACGAGCGATGCATGCAACTGGTCACTTCAAGGTGTTGTCGAAGTGGAGAGACGAGCTATATCCTGTGTACGGACCCAAGGGAGAATTGCTGCTCAGCATGGAACGATCCGCAAGTGCCTTGTTCGGAATCGTCACGTATGGCTGCCATTTGACGGCTTTCGTCAAGAGTAAGACAGATGAGGGAAACGAGGAGATCAAGATATGGGTCCCAAAACGTGCTGTAAATAAGCAGACATACGGAGGGATGCTGGACAACACCGTGGCAGGCGGCATCGCGACAGGCGAGTCACCATTCGAGAGCTTGGTTCGAGAGTCTGCTGAAGAAGCCAGCTTGCCCGAAGACATTGTGCGGAAGAATGCCAAAGCTGTGGGAACAGTCACATACTTCCACATTCGTGACGGGAGAGCCGGGGGAGAGACGAAGCTGCTCCAACCGGAATGCCAGTACGTCTACGACCTGGAGCTGGCAGAAGACGTGGTGCCAAAACCTTCCGACGACGAAGTGGAAAGCTTCGAGTTGCTGGCGGTGGAGGATGTGAAGGAAGCGATGAGAGATGGTAAATTCAAGCCCAATTGCGCGCTTGTGCTGCTGGATTTCTTCATCAGGCATGGCTATGTCACGATGGAGACGGACCCGGGGTATATTGAGATTGTGTCACGGCTTCATCGAAGGTTGGACTTCCCAACGTGCTGAATGCAGTCTTGGGGGAGCGAGATGCTTTGGCCGCCGCATACTTTATGATACCCACGAAGCGCCGTCCATGACATGGCATCTTCCCTGCTCTAACTTCTTGTTCTCAAATCCCACCAAACGCCGCGCTAATCGACTTTTCTGTATCCTATGCGGACCATCCGCGTCCGAAGAAGACATTGCCACCGAGTCTCCGCAAACTCTCAACAAACTCCTCATTTTCCGTCACTACTTCTTGAGCAGCATGTAGACGTACTCGATCTTCAAAGGTGAAAGCTTCTTGTAAGGACCGTTCAGGCTTAGAAGAAGTCCACCGAAGGAGATGTAAACCTTGCTGTTCCCTTGTCAGTCCACGCTACCGTATTCACCAGCCTCCAACCACTCACATGTTATCCCCATCCTCCGGATCTTCCACTTTGTAGACCTTCCCATAACAAACATAATCCCACATATCCGCCAGTGTCGAGCCCGTCGACTTCCCTCTCCATCCCTGACCCTCATCTTTCGTACCATCCAAGTTCAACGTCGAAGCCAACAACATAGTGAAGGTATCTCCTGCAACGAGTGGGTAGAGTTCGCAGTTGATGTCGAGCGTGTAGGAAGTGGAAGAGTCCTGGCTCGTGCCGATGATTCGGTGAACGCGGTCGTAGGCTTGGTCGAGGAGGGTGTTGACGTTGAAGGCCTCTTCGTAGAGTTGTGCGTCGGACATTATGGCGGTGAGTGGGTGGGTTTCGGCGGAAATGGGCTCGTTGGTGAAGTTGTCGCAAGTCGCATGTTCATGAGCTTGTCGAAGAATGTTTGGACGAGTGGAGGATTTGCCAAACCATGGATCGGCTTAGTCAGCAGCACAAAAGATCCTGTCTGCTACAGACATGGCCGCGCAGGGATACGCGTTAGCCAGAAAAGTCAACAGCCACTGTCGAACGTCAGCTATCAACTAAAAGGATATTGTCACGCAGGCTTATCCTCTACGGACGATACGATTGAGCAGAATGGCTAGAATCGAACGAGACCAGGCGACGCGAGGCGCTCGGCAGTGTAGCCTCTATCGACGTCAATCAACGCCTTCCGAGGTCAGTCGAGGAATCGGAATGTCTAGTGGCAGAGCGCTGCGAGCGAAAGGCGACAGGCAATCACGGACTTTGACGACAACTTTGGAATTTCCGAACAAAAGTCGTGAAGACTGTGCCGTATAGTGCTGCAGACTATACGACAGCCCTGAAAATTGCTGGTATGTACAATCATAGACATCGCTCTGGTGTTATCGCTCTGGTGTTAAAATCATTTCCTTCTCAAGTTCTGTTCCTCCCATTCCATGCACGCCCGGGGACTGTCCCGACGTACATGGCCCCATCTGTACTCAATCGTTGCCATGACCACACTTACTTGGTAAGCGGGCGGGGACATCCAAGGTTGGAGAAGTCAGTGCCGCTCAGCTTGCTGGCGGCAAAGCTGAGAGACTCGACGGTTGGAGTCAAAACAGCGTTGAAGTAGGATGGGACACGCTCGGTGGCGAGCATGTACAAGAAGCAGGAGGCAGCCTTGGGGTCAGCTGGCTTGAACTGGCCATTCTGAATGGACTCGAAGGTCAAGCCGCCGTTGAAGGAGCCGGAGCCGGTGTTACCACCTGGACACAAGAATTAGCGACGTTCAGACAACAAGGTGAGATGGACTTTGTCAGTCTCGGACGCAGCAACTTACCGAATTCAACTGGGTGAAGGCCGTACATCTCGAAGATCTGTTTGCCGACCTTGGGAATGGTGTATGGGTCGACGCGGTTGGTCTAGAGCACAAGTCAGCAACGAGAACTTGCGTAGTAGGAAACGGAGCGCAACGTCTGAACATACCCAGTTGTCAGGAATCCTCTCCTTGCCGTTAAATCTCCAGCTGCCGTCAGCGTTCTGCTCAGCGCCGAAGAACGAGGAGATGGTGTAGACGTCGGGAGCGTAGTTGCGAGTGCCGGATGGCCTAGATGGTTGGAAAATCAGCAATGCTCGAATAAACGATGACTCTTGAGAGTCCAGGACCTGGCATAGCCCGAGGCAATCCCGAAAGATGCAGGCCTTATGCTCTTGAGAAGAGACTTACATGAGCTCGTAAAGGAAAGAAGCGGCACCGAACAGCAGCAAGGCGAGGGGTCCGAAGTAGAAATTGGGGTTCTGAGCACGAGACTCCTGGTAACGCTCGTAACGGTACTGGGCCAAACCCTTGAGGTCATAGTTGCCTCCAGTAGTCCTGGTCATGTGGCCGAAGAGGGTGCCATTGAAGCTGAAGTTGTCGCCGTTGGCAGTGAAGAAGTCATTGCGGGTGAGCGAGGAATCAGACTCGAACTTGTTGTGCCCGTCGAGACCGGGCTCGGATCCAGTCAAGATTGGGTTGAATGATGTACGGCTGGTGGCATCACAGCCGATGGAGAGCTTCTCAGTGACTAGATCACCATCGGTGACAGTCAACCCGAGGATGGCGAGGAGGTTGGCCAAATCGTAGCCAACGTTGTACACGTTCTGTTGAGCGTCGACGAGCTCGTTGTAGGTGACGATACCATCGTGAGCGAGGAAGTTGTGGTTGGCCTGTCAAACGAGCACCAATGTCAGCAATGCTCGTACAGTATAGCGATGTAAAATCAAACGGGCGATCGAGACTTACCGCAGCGTTAAGACCGGGGCAAGGTCCACGGATGTCCTTGGAGTAGTCTGGCGCAACGAACTGATGGGCCTTGTCGTTGGGGTCTGGGACGAGGAAGCCACCCTTCTCGTTGCCCTTCTTGCCATTCTTGGCGTTGTTGTACTGCAGAGAAATCAGTCTGGTGCACCTAGACGAGACGAGCGTTGAAACGTACTGGGAATTGCGCAGTCACAGGTGCGGCAGGCTTGTGGTTGGCGTTGAATGGACACGTAGCAGCGCCGCCGGCGCCAACACCGGGTTGTTGTCTCCTGAGGCGCTGACGCTCAGCGTGGAGCAGAGAGGAATCGACGCCATCAGCAGTGGCGACGAACGGGAAAGCGGAGGCACCCGCGAGGAGCAGGGAAGAGGCGATGACAGTCTTCATCTTAGGTTAATGATCGGTAGATATTTGGGGGTGAGGTTGAGGTTGAAATATGGGGAAGTTGAAGGGTGGACCGGGCTTCTGTACCTTCATATACAGAAGTCTGGGAGGCATGATCATCGCTCATCTTCTCTCCACTCCAATCGTATGGCGACCGAGGAACACCGCAAATTGCCGTCACTAAAAGAAAGTCCAACTTTTAGACAAGCAATAGCTTGTGGTCACGCTATTTCTAGGAGTTCGCAATCGTGCGCCTGATCATTGGTGGATCACGTTCCTGTGACAATTGCGGAGGGCCGAACTCGCATAATGCCTCGCCTGTCATTGGTCTCCCGATCTTCTCGAGCGTGACCAAGGGCACCGCCAAAGACCAAAGATGGGGTTGCCAGAGTAGAGTTCGATCACTAAGATATGGAGAAGCGGAGGCTGCCAGACCAAATGGGGTATAATGACATCTGTGGATCCTGCATGGGCCTCGGTGGACTGTGATCGGTGGCGGAAAAGGAAGGTGATCGACACTTATGCTTCTTTTAGCTTTGCGGAGGGCTTTTACTCCTCGGCGATCGACGTTCATTTGTGTACCATGGAATGGATGTGGCGGCCGAACGCCCTGGCAGATGGAGATCAAGCAGTCGATGGCGTTGGGGTGGTTGCAGTCGTTTAGCATCGCTCTGACGGCAGAGGCGAGCGCCACCATGTTGCATCTCACACACGCTCCGCCCGACAAATCAACGAGATACAGTATTCGCAGCACTACTGGACCGGTTTCTCGATCTGTGAAATTTCGACTAACGTGCACTGGTAATTCCCAGGATCAGCGTACAACCCGCAATAAGCAAAGCGAGGCGTGAGGTACGAACCACTCCATCGGAGATGTCTTGCATGAAATGACTTCGTTTCCACGCGGATGCTCGGCGCAGGGACCGTACATGTTGCTGCTGCCTATTGCTTGACCAGAAACTGAACCGGTGGGAGCGAAGACCCTTGACGACGGTGGCCGGGCCCAAAGTTCTGTAGAGGAAACGCACATGACGATACAGGGAGTACAGTGGCGCGAGATGCCACCCAGTAGTGAAATGGGACCTTCGCAATTCGTGGCTGAAATGTGGGCCCGAGTTCCCGTGGCTCGATGTTCTGCAAAGCCTATGATCATCCAAGCTTTTCTAAAATTGCTGGAGCCTCAGCCTCTATAGGAAGGTGGTCTCGGTGCTTGGAGGAGAGGCGGGGTCGAGGAGAGGTCAGGCCATGGACGGGTGACGTTGGGGCAGCGGTTGGCCTACGCTGAGCCCGACGAATGGACGTCAAAGGGATCGAAGAAGTGCCGAGGCGGCGAGGCGACACTAACGATCGTTCGACCAAGAAGTCACTCAAATGCGGAGCTGTACCAAGTACTGCGGAGTACAGCAGTACGATGTATCTATACATGCTTCGCTCGTGCGTCAGCACAACTACTAGCCCACTAGCAGTCACACAGCCGGTACTTGCGTTGATGAAGCTCCCCAGGAAACGATTCAGGATCGCAGTCGCGTGGAGATGCAGAAACGAAGCGACACGTGGGACCGCGTGCGTGCAAGTCGAGGCGGAGGATGCAGCTTTTTGTCAGGCTAATTGCATCTGATCGTCAACATCGTTCGAACACACGGTAAAGCCCGCGTAAATTTGCGACCTCGATGATGCCCTTCAGAAGACCTCGAGTTGCGACAAGCCTAGACTTGAAAGCTGGAAACAGTACGTTCTCCACGGAGCGGTGCAAGTGTCGCCGCCTCTCGGCAACATCGGCATCGTCTGCGTCGGTCTGGGATGCGAGTGGCATCGATTCAGGAGCATAGAAGCTAGCCAGCTCCCTCAGGAAACTGTGGAAGCACGTTTTCTCATCCGTCCAGTCAACGTGAGGCCCTAGTCTCAGCAAGAAATTGGGGAGCTTAGCCAGCGACGGCATGTAGCCTTTAGCCAGTAGAGGAATGGCGAGAAGTTCACCCTCTTGCGAAATGTCTAGCGCAAAGTATTCACCGAGCATAGCTCGACGGGAGATCAACTGATCGGCTACCGCTGACATGACTTCATCCCAGTCGCATTCCACGTGTGGCTCGAGCGCTCTGATTTGTTCGACAGCGAGCTGGAGTAGGTCGGTGAGTTTGAGCGGAGGATCAAAGCGTATCGAACCAAAGTTGCCGAAGTCAGTGAGACCAAGCTGGTAGAAGTATTCCGCAGACGTCAGACCATAGTCGACCAGAAAGAGCTTGACTCCTCCTTGAATGGCTGCGATACGTCTTGACTCATCAACGATGCCGACGAAAGTGTGACTGGCGAAAGTGTCGGTGAGCTCGTTGTGCATGTTCTCCCTGACCGAGGCTCGGAGGTCCTTCACTGTTGTCAGGCGGCAGATCGTTGCCTCTTTGTCAGTGATCTCATAGTCCATCCCATCAGAAGCAGGTTCGTGTGACGGCGAGGATGGTCGTTGCCCACGAGGCAGCATTGCAGTGATCTTCCTCTCCTTTGCATCAGTCCGCACAAGGTTGTTCTCATACGGCTTCTTCACGCTGGCCTGCGAAGTTGCTGGCCGCGTCGAGTTGGCTGCAGGAGTGGAGCTCACCTCCGGCAGCGTATTTGGTTTCGCGATGGCCGGCATCTTTGCACCGCTCAAAAGGCTTTGTGTCATGAAAGTTCGACTTGTGTCCACCTTTCCAAGGCTCTTGCGAATGTCCTCGCAGATGAGTTCAACAATTTCTTCCTCGTTCAGAAAGTTGACTTCGCGCTTTGTCGGATGTACGTTGACGTCCACGCGAGCAGGATCGATCTCTAGGCTGAGATAGAGGAATGGCTTGGCTCCCTTGGGCAGGAACGCCTGATACGTCTGCTCCACTGCCTTCTTGATGATGGAGGAGTCGACCGATCGATGGTTGATGAAGAGCAACATCGTGGTGCGCTTACCGCTATGATTGGCATTGCTGACAAGACCTTCAGCTTTAAACCCGTACTGGTCGTTCTCGACACGAATATCGACGAGATCGTTCGCGACCGCGCTGTTGTGTATGAGGCGGACCCGATCGCGCATGGCTGCATTCGCGGGAACAGCCACACCTGCTCCAGCCTCTCCGTGTTTCTTGCAAGAGAAAGCTACACCTTGACAATGGACAGCATATTTGCCGACCAGTTCTGCAATCTTTGCGTACTCCTCGCTGGCTGAACGGAAAGCCCGTCGACGGGTGGGAACATTGTAGAAGAGGTCTTCGACGGTGATCTGAGTGCCTTGCCTACCTGCACAGGCCCTCGGTTCTGCTGACTGACCAGGTTTCGCAGGTGTCAGATTGCCACCAGCGTAATGTGCCTTCCAGGCGCAGCTAGAGTCTGCTGTCTTGGTTGTCACCGCCAGGTGGGCGATGTGACTGATACTGGCGAGTGCCTCTCCTCGGAATCCGTATGTTCCGATCGCTTGTAGGTCTTCAAAGGCCTTCAGCTTCGAAGTCGTGAATCGCTCGCACAAGATGGGTAGATCGTCCTTGCTGATGCCGCAGCCATTGTCGGTGATTTGAAGCAGCTTCAGACCACCCTCCTTGACCAGAATCTCCAGACTGGTCGCACCAGCATCGATAGCATTCTCGATGAGCTCCTTCAATGCGTGTACCGGCGCGACAATGATCTCTCCGGCAGCAATCTTGTTGACGACATCTTGATGCAAAGCCCGGATCCGACGTGGCGATTGCAATTCATCGGCTTTTCGTTTGATCCCGCGAGAAGGCGAGGAGCTCGGGTGTCGGTCGTCCATCTTTCATCCCGAACGTGCGATGTATTCGAGGCTGTTCCGTTAGACTCATGTTGATGATGAAGTGATGTCGAGCGAGAGACATCCGTACGGATAAACGCGTCCCGCGTTTCGCGTCAAAATTTAGGTGGAACCGGCTGAATTTCATCCGGACCATTCATTCATGACATCTTTTCGACTTTCTATTTCCTCACGATCGCACCGCGCGCATGGCCTTCCGGAAACGGAATGTCGTCGTTGGCAAGCCGTCAGTCGTCTCGCCATCTAGTGAGACTCCAGCACCGCTAGGCGTCCGGCCTTCGCCATTGACTTCTCACTCCACGACATCGACCGGCACTTCCTCCCTCGATGGCCTGCTCGGTGGGCATGGAGGTCTCGCACTCGGCTCCAGTCTGCTCGTATCAGAGAGTGGCACAACAGACTTCTCGGGCACTTTACTCCGATACTTCGCCGCGGAAGGCATCTGTCAAGAGCACCATGTACATATTGTGGGAGCCGGCGAAGGATGGGTGAGGGAGCTACCAGGCGTGGCAGAGGAGAGAAGTCGAGACAAGGCTGCGGGAAAGAGTGCCGCTGAAGAGGAGAAGATGAAGATTGCGTGGAGGTATGAGAGGTTGGGGCAAGCAGGAGAAAGAGGTGCGTTGAGTCTCTTGTGACATGTGCTTTATGTAGTGCAAGAATTGGATATTGCATTAATTCGCACCTAAGTCCACTTCCTCGTTCATGGCTGACGGTAAGCACAGTTCTCCCTGATCGAAGCGCGGCTGTGGCGCCAGATGGTCTCCCAGCAGCATCGCCCTTCTGCCACACATTTGACCTCACCAAGCGACTGGCAGTACCTACCAGCGCCAAAGTTAATCACATCCCGATATCCCTGACATCGACATTCGAGAACATCGTCCAACCTCTGGCAAAAAGCCTTTCTGCAACTCCTCCCAGCAGCATCCACCGACTGGTCGTACCTTCCCTCCTCAGTCCGGCACTCTACCCCCCAAACGCCAGCCAACCCGACCAAGTGCTAGGCTTCTTTCGCTCGCTGCGAGCACTGCTACGACAGCACCACAATCGCCTAGTCGCAATGATAACCCTGCCACTGGAGCTCTACCCTCGCCACTCCGGCCTAGTTCGGTGGATGGAGATCCTCAGCGATGGAGTCATCGAGCTCACGCCGTTTCCGCATCTCATGGATTCATCCAGTGCTCTCGTGGAAAGTGGCGGTGCACGCGGCAACGAAGAGCAACCGCAAGGCATGGTCAAGGTGCACAAGCTGCCAATCAACACTGAACGAGGAGAAGGCGGAGCGGGAGCCGGCAACAGTCTCGGCGAAGACCTGGCGTTCACGGTCAGCAGGCGGAAGTTTGTGATCAAGCCGTTCTCGCTGCCGCCATTGGAGGGCGATCAGGATGCACAGAAGGAGGGAGGAAAGCTTACAAGTAAGGATGTAGAGTTTTGAATGCCAGGAAGTCTCAAAATCGCTCCATTTCGTCGTGCTCGGTCAACATGTCTTGCATCTCGATTTGTTCGGACAGTGCACCAGAATGGCCCATGTGTCGTGCATATTGCAGGCCGTATGTTGTTGGTGGGAAGTTGGCTGATTGTCGACCGCTCCAGGCTGCTCGAACTTCATCGCCTAGACATGAGGAGAGGGCGAACCATGCTAGGACGAGGACGATGAAGCTCAAGAGCAGAATCATAATGATGAGAAAGCTGTTCATCGCTGGGAGATATATATCGTTGCGATATGACAGAAGAGGAGAGGTGTGAGATTGACAAAAGACCCTACACAACCCTAAGCTAGCATAACCCTAGCACATATGACTTGGCATTGGCAACGATGTCTAAGAGACGATGCCAACCGTGAGAGCATGACGGGCCGATCGAAGATATTGGAACAGAAGTATGAGTATGAGCCTTGATCTGCTTTGGTTCGAGATATTGGCTTTGACGATACTTGTGCAGGATTCAATTCTCTGCACTGCAAGCAGCCATGCAGAGCTTACAACCTGGGCGTCGGGATGCTGATCACAGCCCATTCAATTTCAGGTGTCACAGGGCCAACGAAGTCGATAGTCGCGCCATGCTATCAGCTCTGTGCTCCATACGAGCACCTCTATCAAGCCACCAGATCCGCCACAGCTTCCGGCCATCCATGTCCCCAGACGAGCGCCCGATCACCCCATCTCTGGGGATGCGGCGCCAGGAACCGGACCTTCTTCCGCACTTCATCAACATCTGCGACATACAAAAATCCCATGACCGCACTGTCCCTGACCGCATGCTCCTCAGTACCGCCAGGGCAGAACTTGATCGCGACCAGGCTGCCCGTCATGGCCGCCGTTGGTATCGTCTTCTCGAACGTTGCATACTGACCTCCGCTTGGCTTGCTCGCATAAGGAACATCAAAGTCGTCATCGTTCTCATCTCCTGGCGCGAATCCGTGGTCCTCAGACGCTGCTACTGAAGCCGACTTGGCGCGGAAGAGGTCGAGGTCGGCGAAAGATGCAGAGTGCGAGTGTGGGTTCAGCGTGTTGCCAGGTCCGAAGAAGTATTGTCGTGTTTGTTCGCGGTTGAATTGCTTCATGAAGTCGTGATCCCGTTCGACTGCTCCGCCGGGTTTGGCGACTCGCAAAACGGTGACCGTCTCTTCCGGAGCTTTGTTCCCGCCAAAGCGTCTGGTCATGTCGCTTGATAGTCGTTCTGAGCCCAGTGTCAGAATGACGGTGATGCTGAGCTCAGAGACAAGATGAGCAATGAGGTCGTAGTTGCTCCGTGGATCGTTGAGTGTGCCCGGTGTGTCGACAATGATGCCACCTCGTTTTGTCGCCTGGTTTTCTTCCAACTTGTTCATCACACTGAGCGCCATCCGGGTAACGACGGCTTTGTAGACTCCAGGCTTTTCGAGTGGAGAAGCGTAGGGAAAGTGATAGATCAGCGGCGTTCTCACAGGTGAAAGTGTGGGGCCCGACGGAGACGGAATGCCATATCCACTATCTACTTCCAGTTGTGAATCAACAGTGACTGCTGTTAGGCTACTCGGAGGTGCCAAAATGCCTTCTCGAGGGTCAAGATTCAGCACTGTGGGTGTGTACCCGCTGCGTGCTTCCCATGCTGCAAGACTTCGCACCAGGCTGGTTTTGCCAACAAAGTCAGGGCCGACCACAAGCACTCTCGGGCCATCAGTTGGATTCTGTGATCGTAGCGTATCAAGCATGCCATGCACATTGAGCCACTCCGTTGCGTATTCTGTTTCTTGCCCAATGTATTCGCTTTCTGCATTTCCTGTCACCTCGAGCTGACAACCTTGCCATGTGAATATTGCGCCTTTGAACCCGGAGAATGTGTAGACCTGTTTGAGGGCGAGCTCGACACCAAACAGTTCCGCGTGGCCGGACTCGAGCTTGATGCTGTAGTGTTGGGAGAAAGCCACTTCGAAACGCCATTCTGTCCGTGATGGTAGGTCCTCTAATCGTGATGCTTGTATGGTGTTTTTCGAATCGGCCAAGGGCGTGGAGAATGTCTGCGGAAGATTCAAGCCTGGGAGGGAAAGTCCTGGGAGAGCCATGGCCTATGCGGTACGGACACGAGCAAATGTATTGACAAGTGCACGCTCCGGGAGATTGAACGGTCTCTCCTCCTTCAATGGCCCTTGGAAGTATCCCAGATCCTCGATGATGTGGTAAGAAGCGGCTGACTAGTTTACCTCATTGGCAGGAGTTGATGCTGTGGCTTCGAAGGGAATGGTTTTGCTTTTGTAGTCCAAGCTGACGATTGACGCTGATGTTTCTGTTGCATTCGCATGTGATTGTCCGAAGTATCGTGATTGAAGTTGTTCATCAAAAGAAACGGATGAATGCCGGACGAAGACAGTCTTAGTCAGAACCTTAATTTCGTGTCCATCGCATTGCTCTCCTTCTCTCCTTCGAGACCATCGCCCACATCGCCTCAACGGATGGCATGAGCGGTCTATCAAGACGCGGACGCTGATGGATGGTACAGCGAGTATTACCGGCTCCTCGAGTGGCCAAGCCGCGAGCAATCTTCAACGGACATAACAATGTGCCTGAACCTTTTTGCCGTCTGACCTGACATGTGTGATGGGCGGAGACCCTCGGACACCTCGACTTCATACACAAGTACTGCTTGCACCTCACTGCTTTCGTAGCCTCTAGTCAGAGACTGGAAGGCTGAGACGATCGAGACGGAGCCAGCATGGCCACGCCTCGCATGGCTCCGGGTCTTGTCAGCCTCCTCCTCAATGTCGGCGGTGGCTGCAGAGCTCGACAAATGCCAGTTAATCCCTTTCAACGCGTTGTCGACAAATCCAAGCCGAAAACATCGAACTCTCGGAGATTCAGCACAAGCCATCGACGACTTGAAGCAGAGCCTGGGAAGACCAGCAATCCCTCAGCAAAACTCCCTCTCGCCGGCACTCTAGTCGTGTCCCTCGAACAGGCCGTCGCAGGCCCCTTCTGCACGCGCCAGCTCGCAGATCTAGGCGCCCGCGTGATCAAAATCGAAAGACCTGGGCTGGGAGACTTCAACCGCTACCACGATGAACGAGTCAAAGGACTGTGCTCGCACTTCGTATGGACAAACCGCAGCAAAGAGGGTCTGGCATTGGACCTCAAGAAACCGGATGATCTCGCAGCATTGAAGACAATTCTAGCCAAAGCGGACGTACTAGTCCAAAACCTGGCACCTGGTGCCACGGAGCGGATGGGACTAGGCTACGAGACCTTGAAGCAGAAACACCCCAGGCTCATCGTCTGCGACATTAGCGGATATGGCAGCACAGGCCCATACAAAGACAAGAAAGCTTACGACCTCCTCATCCAAGCCGAATCAGGTTTTCTCTCCGTCACGGGCTCGCCGGGAACGCCAGCCAAGTCCGGCATCAGCATAGCCGACATCGCGGCGGGCGTTACGGCGTTCAACAACATTCTCGCGGCTATAATTCAGCGCGGCAAGACCGGCGAGGGATGCAGATTGGATGTCAGCATGTTGGAGAGCATGGCGGAGTGGATGTCGTTTCCGATGTACTACGCCTACGATGGCGCGCCGGCACCGGCTCTGGCGGGCGCGGAACATGCTTCGATCTATCCGTACGCACCGTTCAAGACGGGGGGTGGAGGGACGGTCATGTTGGGCATGCAGAATGAGCGGGAGTGGGGAATTTTTGCGAAGGAGGTGCTTGAGAAACAGGCACTGCTCGAAGATGAGAGGTTCAAGACAACGTCGTTGAGATCTGCGAATCGGAAGGAGTTGAAGGAGATTATCGAGGAGGCATTTTCAAAGTTCACTGCCGATGCTGTTCTTGAGAGACTACAGACTGCTGGCATCGCGAATGCGCGTGTCACGGATATGCCTGGACTATGGACTCATCCTCAACTCGCTGCGAGAAATCGATGGACCAAAGTAGACACCCCCAACGGACCCATCCCAGCGCTCAAACCCGCAGGTAGCGCAGATGGAATGCACGTCCGCATGGACCCCATTCCAGCCGTGGGCGAGCACAGCGAGGCAATCTTTGAGGAATTTGGCATTCAAAGGTAGATGGCTAATTATACATTAGGTATCTTACACTCATGCTCCATCTCGTCGAGGCTTCTGTGCCTCTTGTCTTGCTGTGCTGGTTTAGTCGAAAAGAGCAATGAGCGTGTCCATCTGATCCTCGATGTTCTTCAGTCCCTTGATGACATTCTCGTCCGGACCTTCTCCTGGCGTCCACTTGGCGTGTGCGAAGTCGATCATCTTGACCCGGTGAGCAACGGGAGGAGCGTCTTCGTCTTCTTCCTCGTCTTCCTCCTGGCTCTGCTTCACCTCCAAGGTCGTAGGTGCTCGCTCGTCGCCTCCAGGAGCCTTTGGTGGACCTCTCATGATCGTATCGAGGGCTTCATTGTCACCCTCGTACACAACCAGAATACTTGCGCCGTACATCCGTGATTCCGAGCGTTCCAAGCTGTGACGGGCTTTCGTAATGTCCGCGAGGATTGTCTCGAGTAGCAGGCGAGCATCATCTTTCGGCACACCCGCCGAAAGACTGCTGAAGAATGCCGCAAAGCCATCCTTGACATTGTCTTTGCTAAACTGGCGTCCGTAGAATTTGTCGTAGATGTCGAAGCCTTGGCCGTTCCAGACTTTCATGCCGGCAATGCGGAAGTTGAGAGAGCCGCTTGTGGTCTCAGCAGAGACTTTGTCGAGTCGCTCTGCCTTCTCAGGCTTGGTTCCTTCTGCCCACAAGCGGGAGCCGAGTTTGAGGTCCAGGACATTGGGTTGCTTGAAGCCATGCTCGAGATTCTCCAGTACTATGGCGGTCTCGGTGGTCAGAGCTTTGCCGTGGAGTAGAGTTTGGTCTTTTTGCTCTTGTGTGAGTTCCTCCTGGGCGGATGTGGGGTCTAGGACTTCGGCTGGCGCTCCGAGAGTGAGAGTACCCATGAAGGTCGGCATCAATTCGTAGAATTTGGGGTGTTGTGAGATGCTTTCTTGGTAGAAGTCGACTTCTTCCGATGTGCATGGTTTGATGACGAGTTCGCCTGATTCGTCCAGCAGAACGCCATCGTGCCCAGCAGCCGCGTTCTCGAATGCCTTGAGCTTCGTTTGATCAAAGGATTTGAGGTCTGCCATATTGGCGGGTGCTGCGTGGAGTGAGGTGCAGTGACAAGTTGATGGGCCAAAGGTTCTTATTTGTTGGATAAGCGGTCAGAGTCTCAGAGAGCAATCACCGACGCAAGGTGGCACGTAAAATCATGGATGTTTCGACGACGGGCTGTCTCATCAGGGATGTTTAAATGCAGGCAACTTTTGACCCTTTCTCCACATGGTATCGGGAGCATCCGAAGTGTCTTGGCTGTGATGAGTTCGGGAAGTCGCTGCCTGTGACGGAGGTAGTCTTTCGAAGGTCAGTCGATATCTGATCCGATGTACCTAATAAGGAGCTCATGGAACGATTTTGTGAAAAAAATGCATTTTTGCGAACTTCTCGGCCAAGCATCGTGCACAAGGCCACGTCTCACATCAGCTCAGCTCGGCATCTCCTCTAAAATAACTCCAGTTTTCAACCACGACTACGCTGTCATCCTCTGTAACGAAGTCGTTGGAAAGATGAGCGTTGAGAACTCTCTCTAACGTCTTCCGACGTCTGCTTTCATGGAAAGGATAACCATGTTTCTCCAGCAAAGCCATCGGACGTGTCCCTGCTGACTGACGCAACCCAACCGTCACATCTGTTCCAGAATAGATCTCACGGTTCCAACGATATCTTAAGTGGATGCATTCGTTGTCGGAAGTGTCGTCGACAATGAAAGTCGAAACGCATCTAGACCTCGCGATTGTGGGTTGTTTGCAGAGACAAGAGCAGTGAGTGGGGTGGACCCGAGTCATTGATCGAGCGAATGCCGGTTGAGCAGCGGGCAATACAGGCACCGTATTATATCAGCACGAGCTCGCCATAGCATGCGTGTTGATGTTACAGAAGGTGAGATTGCTGTAGACATACCGTTTGATCAGCAATTGTTCAGAATGAGTATGCGATTGTTACATACCACTCAAGGATCATGGCAACTCATCATTCATCGTCTTCTTCCACCTTGATACCGTCTTTCATCTCCCTATCCTCCTCCTTCTTGACTCCGCCCTCACTCTCCTCCTCCACCTTCCCGCCACCCTTGACCCACTCCTTCTTCTCCTTCTTCCACCCCTCCTTCAACCGCACATACCCCTCATCTTCAATACACTCCCTCCAAACCTCCTTGAACACCTCACTAGCAGCCGCCTTCTCCTCCTTCCCGTCATGCCCAGCACTCTTCTCCTTCCTCACCCGATCCGCCTTGACCTTTCCCTCCGCTTCCAGTTCCTTCTCCGACTTCTCGTACTTCCTGCCGCCCTTGTAGTTCGCATATCGTCGAGCCCGCGTCATGCCCATTTGGATGAACTTGCGGGCCATGTCGGCTCCGACGAGGTCCTCCGAGCGGACATAGTGGTCGAAGGCGGATTTGAGGGCCTGTGATGATTCCTTGGCGATGGGGACTGTTCGGAAACGCCAGTGAGGGAGTAGGATGGATTTGTAGGGTTCGAAGGAAAGGACGCCGACTTCACCGCGGGCTATGGCGTAGGACATGCGGAGGGAGGTGGACTTGAGGGCTGGAGTTGGGAAGAGTGGCGGTGAGGGGGCATTGGAGGGGGAGGGGGAGGGATCTCGTTTTGGTGTGGTCAGCTCATCATTTCTTGGAGGCTCTGGAGACGATGAGGTTGTTTGAGAAGTCGATTGATTCGTTGATCCACGTGTTCGTGGGGGCATTGCAGTTGTAGTTCGATGTGATAAGTTGCAGGACAAACTCTTCCAGACCCAATGATGAGCGATATTGGTCTCGAACATGTGCTAGACAATAGACATTTTTACGTTCGCTATGGTCACGCTATGAAGCTGCCGATAAGGTAGACGCACCTTCTGGACCTTGCGAACACGATGGGATAGGCGTCAGAACGTCATCATCGCCGCCCGACGCACAATAGCCTTTGCTGACGTAATCACCTGACAATTCTGTTTGAGGGTTATATATTACAATTTTGACCCAGGTAGCCACTCCTAAGGCGTTCTAAAGCCTCCTACGCTGGTTTTATAGTGTAGCGGTTAGCACATGTATGTTGTATCCATCGTGACACTCGTGGCGATCGTCCTTGTCGATAACCGGCTGCTATCGTCCGATATATCCTTTCTTATCGATAAGGACGAGAGCAGCTGAGGATTGCCGTGGCCGTTTCGTCAACGGCTCGACTATGTACGCATGTGTATCACACAGCCGCTGACTATTCATCCAGCGGATTTTGAGTCCAAATTTCCGGGAACCCCGGTTCGGTGAGCAATTCCGTACCTTCGTCTTGAACATCCTCCTTCTAACACCTTCCCCAGAGCCCGGGTAAGACCTGTTCTGAACAATGTTCCTGCCACGCTCCTAAGCGTGGTCCTTCTTTTTCTTCCTTCTCAGTCTTGTTCTTCGGAGAACCTGTGAGCATAGACCTTGCACGCCTCACTTTTTTGCCGTCAGGTCGGCTTTATGCTAGCATCGAAAACGAAATATCTGTATGACTTTCAATCGACAAACGAAAGCAGAACGTACGTGGCTCGATGCCGGCCTTCCGAATAGTTCGAAAGCAAGATATGAAAATTGAGATACGTGGAACATTCAAGGCTCACCTGAAATTTGCACCAGTGGTCTATGAAATTGATCCTGAAAGACCTAACTGAGAACATACTTAGATCGTGCATGTCCGTCGACTGGGCGCCATCCTGACAGGTCGATAGTGCAACGACATGCACGTGTTGATCTTGGCCGTAGTACCGCAGTGAGAGCGTTGCCATTGGGAGGGGATTACTAAAGATGAAGATGGATACAAAAGGCAACAAAGTGGCCAGACATTGATTGAAGCGAGAGCGGCCATGGATTCAAGGACGATCGGTGATGGATCTTGATAGTCAAAAACGATGCGCGCGTCAGCCATGTCAAGAGGTGAGGTCGATGTCGAGATAAGGTGCGGGAGCGGGATGGCCATGCGCATGAGGCAGGAATGGAATGCGGACAAGGCCAGCATCACCACGAAGGCAATGCGAACAAGGCCAGCATCACTGCGGAAAGTATGAGCCGGTGATATCATGATTCACGATCACGACCATGATTGCACATGTCCGCACGTCTCATTCCAAGTCTCATGTCTCAAATTCATCCATATCGACCGGGTATCAATCCCACCAAACGCCTTGTCCAAACAGCCCATCCCTTCCCATACCAACACCAACCTACCAATTCCACGTCCTCGCGCTCGCCGCAAAGACCGGCGGTTTCCAGATCAACTTCTCCGGCTCAATCAACCTCTTCCCCTTAATCTTCTCCTTCTCCTTCCTCCTCTCCCTCGCCGCAACAACCGCATCAGTCAATACAATCACATGGTTCTTCTGGCTGTACCTCAGCATATTCAGATTCTGCAACGTATGCAGCACGTCGTTCGTCGTCATCGCCAGCGTAGCGCCCAGCTCTTCCACCGCGATACCACCCGTGCTGCCGGGGTTCTCCGCTTCCCGCTCGAGGAGAACATCGACGATCATTTCCTGCCAGTAAGCGCGGTAGCCCAGCAGACCGAGATCGGAGAGTGGTTTCTCGGGAGAGCCGAGTTTGCCTTCGATTTTGGACAGTTCGTAGGAGAATTGGATGAGGAGAGCACCGTAGCCTTTGCGCTGATGTTGTGGGAGGGTGAGGATGCAAGCCACGTTGTAGCCTTCCGCCGACTCCTTTTCCTTCGAGAAGTATCCAATAAGGTGGTGGCCGTGCTCGGAGCGGGTGGTCATGCAGTAGAAGAGGAAGGGGTCGACGTCGTAGTAGAGGGTCTTGTGGTCAAGGAAGAGTTTGGACAGTAAGCAGAGGTTGCGACACCATGTCCTTTGCCTCCGACCGTCGATCTCGAAGAAGGAGACGTTGTCGTCGCGGTAGATCTCGTTGCCGGGAGGATGGAACAGCTGGCACTTTCCGCGATGGCGTTTGAACTGGAAATTACTGCCAAAGTAGCAGAGGCAGAACTCGCAAATGTAGACCATGTCGCAATCGGTGAATTCGGCTGGATAGGGGGAGAAGTACCACGGCTCAATCTCATGATTGCCCATTTGGACTCGTTCGAGGTTGCGTACGCGGCTGATTTCGGTCTGATTCTGGGTCATACTACCTCCGGTCCGGAGCTTTTCTATTTCTTCTTCACGGGAGTAGGGGACTGTGTCGGGAATAGCTTTCGCGGACGCGGCGGCTTCTTGCATGTCGACGAGATCAACAGCGGACTCATCGTCGGGATGTGGAGTGCCGGCATCGACATCTTCTACAGCAACCGTAGGGAGAGGATCACGGTTCTCCTTTCCGCCTGCTTGTGAAGGATGTCGTGACAGTTTGGCGGGTACATCTGGCGCGGCTGAAGCCTCTCGCGTGGCAGTCCCGCTTCTCGACCTTTTCTGTCCAGCTTTCGTCTGTGATTTAGAGTCGGTCTTGGATTGCTGCTGGGACTTGGACTGCTGGGCGGTCTTCTGCTTGGTCTTGTTGTCTGGCTTCTCGGGAATGGGCCACTCGACTTCTTGTGTGAGGTCAAGCCGATCTGCCGAGACCCACTCGTCGAGACGTTTGTTGAAGTCTTCGTAGTGGACGTAGAACGTTGGGAGACCTTTTCTTGTTTGCATGGAAAGGATCTCTGCTTTGCGTGTCTCGTCGCTCTGGTGGAGTGTTAACATGACTGCTGAAAGAAAGATGGTTGCATTCGCTCTCGACAGCGACTTGACATTCGCTCACCTTCTTGACCATGGCCTTGGTTCCGATTCTGTTCGATATATTAGTCGCATGCCCCGGCATATTTGCATGTGATCCCAGCACTCACCTTAATGTCGAAAGCGTGGCCATGCCTCGCTCTGGTTTGACATCGCCTCCTCCACTTCCGCCGTGTTTATTATCACCGTGAGGCGCCATTATGTCCAGCAAGATGGTCTTCCAAATGTGATGAGTTTGCTGATGGTTTCCTGATTCTGGCGATGAATCGAAGTGGAATCGAACCTGGTCGTCGCTGTTCGAGATGCGACCGAAAGCGACGGAGCTGTCTCCGGCGGGATCGGCTTCTGAACCTGCAGAAAGTTCCCCAAAGTCCGACATCCTCTAGACATCTTCCATTTCGACCTCAACTGGACATGATCTCCTAGAAACAACACGACATGGCGGGCCCCGATCTCAGCCAAATCTCGAGCAACTGGAAGATCCTACAAGAGCGACTGAAAGCCGGCAAAAGACAAGAGCAAAAAGTAGCATCGATCAAAGCAGCAACAAATGGCACCGGCATGAAACGAAAGAGACCAACAACAACAGCAGACACCAAACCTCCCACAGCAGTCAAAAGGTCCCGCTTCACCATCTCCGACGCCAACACCACCTCCCTCCCCCGCAAGAAACGCCCTTCCTCCACCTCCAAGATGGGCGCCCTCTCCTCCACCCCAGCAACCACAACGACAACCGCCCAGAAAACCTCCCGCCTAATCCACGACCACGACATCCCCGCCGCCGATATTTCCGCCGCCTACGGCACCACCAGCTCTCTCACCCAATCCACCGACCTGGTCAACATCGGCCACCACCCCACCCACACCCCTGGAAAATTCCTCGCCCTCGACTGCGAAATGGTCGGAACCGGTCCCCCACCCCACGTCGACAACCTCCTCGCTCGAGCTTCCCTAGTCAACTTCCACGGCCAACAAGTCTACGACTCGTACGTCCTCCCGCCAGCGGGAATGAAAGTCCAAGACTACCGCACCCACGTCTCGGGTATACAACCGCATCACATGCGCGCCCCCTTCGCGCGGCCTTTTGAAGTGGTGCAGAGGGACATAGCGGACTTGTTGGAGGGGAGAGTGCTAGTCGGACACGCGGTGCGGAATGATTTGAATGTGTTGATGATTACACATCCGAAGAGGGATATACGGGACACATCGCGGTACGCGAAGTACAGGATCGAAAGTCGAGGGAAACCGCCCGCGTTGAGGAAGTTGGCAAAGTCCGAATTGGGACTGGTGATACAGACGGGAGAGCATAGTTCGATTGAAGATGCGAGGGCGACGATGGCGTTATTTCGGAAAGAGAAAGTTGGGTTTGAGATGGAGAATCGGAAGGTTTTTGGGCAGCCGCGGAAGGTGGGGAAGGGAGGGAAGGCGAGGGAGGAGAGTGTGGAGGAGGACAGTGAGGAGGAGGAGGATGTGGTGGAGAGCGATGGGGACTTGGATCTGATTGATGGGGAGGAGGACGATGAGTTTGCGGATGAGCTGCCGGTGACGGAGAGGGTTGGTGCTGGGGGTGGAGGGGGCGGGACGAAGAAGAAGAAGAAAAAGAAGAGGACGAAGAGGAAGTAGAGGGATTACATGAGGATTGACAGCGCGGACAATATTGCTGCTGCCTCACAATACGACCAGTAGTTTTGCGTCTGCTTCAAGTGTGGAACGACTCCTGTGCAGGGTCGAGTCGATTCGATTCAGCTCATCTATCTGTAATGGTCCCCTTGCCGCCTACATCTTCCCCGTCAACAACATCTATCGCCCGAGAAGGGTATCACTGTTCATCTACAACGCGAAACCAGATCTCCAACCAGCAGCACCTCACCAAGATGGGTACCAGCCCACGCATCCTCCTCTTCAAGATCGACCCTTTGGCCATCCATCTCCTCACAAGGGCACATCCTCCATCATCTCCACCGCACCTTCCCTCCCGACTGTCAAAATCACATCTCCCAACGTCTTTGTCGCGAATCCAGCCTCGCAATACGCAAAGTAGTACTCCCACTTTCTCTTGAAGACCTCTACATCCTCCTCTTTCATCTTCTTGCCTCCCCTTTCCCCTGCCGCATGTTCCGCCAACAATGCCGGTCGAATCTTCGTGCTGAACTGCTGCATGAAGGATTGCCTCCATAGTCGCAACGTTTTCGCGTAATGTGGGCCGATATTCTCTATACTTTCCGGAATGAGGCGGGGTTCAATGCCAGTTTTCGCATCCGAGGAGCCAGTGCGGATCGCATCGAGGAGCTGGGTTATAGTCGGCAAGTGGCCGCCAGGAAAAATGTATCTCCGGATAAAGTCGTCGGAGGCCGAGTATGTCTTGTATCGAGATTCAGGCATGGTGATGCATTGGAACACAGCGACGCCGCCCTCTGACTTGAGCAGCTGGTCGATGCATCGGAAGTAGGTGGTCAGAAATTCTGCGCCCACGGCTTCGAGCATCTCGATAGAGACGACTTTGTCGTACTTTTCGGATTCGGCGGGGACGGGAAGGCTGCGGTAGTCGCAGAGCAGGACGGTGATTTTATCCGAGAGACCGGCTTCGCGGATGCGTGCTTCGGCGAGGTCTTTTTGTTCGGAGCTGAGGGTGAGGGATGTCACGCGGCAGCCGGTCTTTTGGACTGCTAGAATCGCGAAGCTGCCCCAGCCTGTGCCGATTTCAAGAACGTGGTCGCTGGACTTGATCTTCGCATTGGTGATGAAGCGAGTGAGCTTGCGATATTGTGCATCCTCGAGCGTTTCTTGCGTTGACTGTGGATCCGATCGTGGTAGCCAGACCGGACAGCTGTAGGTCATATCCGGGGAGAGGAATGCCGCGAACATGTCATTGGAGATGTCGTAGTGCGCGGAGATGTGCAGGCGGGCATTGGTAAGGGTGTTGGTCTTGCGGATGATGGCAGATAGACGACCAGCCAGGTTCGAGGAAAAGGTCGTGCCATTGGAGAGGTGGGCTTTGTTGACGATGAACAGCTTGAAAAAGGCCGTCAAGTCGGGACAGCTCACTTCGCCGAGCATGTAGGACTCGGCGAAACCCATGTCGGCGAAGAGAGCCAGTCGCACCCAGAAGAGGTCGTTCATGACTTTCAGCTCGGCGTGTGGGGTTGTATATACAGTCTTCTCGTCTTCCACCTCGCCGGCGCGGCGAGGCGTTCCGCAGATCGTGATGCTGCCATCGGAGTCGGTAACTTTGAGGGAGCCGACTTGGATGTTGCGGAGGAGGGAGAGGATGGCGCCACGGGAGAGCGAGAGGAGAGGTGGGAAGGCGAAGGAGCCGGCGTAGCTGACGAGCGCCGCCGCGCTGTCGGTGAGGGTCATGGTGGTGGGGTGTTTCGAGATGAGATCCAATGTTGATATGAGGCGGGGGAATTCCGGACTTGGCCCAATGGCTTCGGAAAGTGCGAGGATGGTCGAGGGCGAGGAGGAGGAGAATCACTACAAGTCAATGTACACGCGCATAACGATCAGAAAACAAACGATAGAACGAGATGTCGCTGGGAGAAGGCTGTCGGTGGTGCACCAAGAGAGGAAGCGGATGAATGTGGAAGAGGAGATGCACTATCGTGACGTTAACTTTTTTTTGGTAGCGCTGAGACGGCACAATTCCACCGGATCGGATGTCGGGGCGAAAGAAACGTTCATTATTATCACTCCATTCGATGGAGGAAGGATGCGCATCGATGTTGGCGAAGCAATGGTCCAATGCCAGTGATGCTGGTCCAAATATTGACTCGGTAGCGTCATCGATCTGCCGTGAACTTGGTCGTTCCGTCGTCCTTCACAGCAAACACTTATAGCAGAGTAGCGACGAAGGAATTTCGTCTGCTGTCTGTTGCAGTTCTGTCGAAAGGATCGCATTGACGAGCTTGAGTAGTAGCTCCACTCCGGAGTCGACAAGAGATCTGATCTGATCTGACGAAGTGGAGCCGACTCCGCCGCGAATGAGGCTCCCACGTCCGTCCTGCGACTTCAATGGTCGATCGTAGTGTCGTGGCATATATGATGAGATGAGGAACAGTTCACACGGATTCCAGCACCCCAGGGACATAACGCGAGCTTCTACAAGTAGCGTATACTTCCTCAACCGGCCAGGGCTTCAATCAATGCCGCTCGAACGTAATCAAGCACTCATGCTCCGCAATCTCCGGCACCGTCACATCATAGAACATTTCGAACCTCGAAGTAATCGCAGGCGTCTTGTTCTCAAAGCCCGGCGCAATTGACGTCGAGTACTCGCGATATACAGCAGCCATTAATGCCGTCATTTCAGCCATGGCGAGGCTGAGCGATGTGTTAGCGAAGTCTCTGAAGTTGGTCTGCCATCCGGTCAACTTACTGCAGACCAATGCACATCCTCCCACCTGACGAGAAAGCCCAGAACCAGCGATTCATCTCCGCCAAGTCCTCAGTCGAGCTGTTCAACCAGCGATCAGGGTTGAATGTCAACGCATCCTTGAACACCTCGTTGCGATGCAGTGAGTATGGTGACATGCTGATGGTCGTTCCGGCTGGAATCTCGTACCCATCTACAGTACGATCCACACCCAGCGAGCGAGGTTCTGAAGCAGGCAGTGGAGAATATAGTCGCAAAGTCTCCTTGATGACCGCGTTCAGTACCGGCAATGTGTCAAGGGTCTCGAGCTTGGGCACGCCTTCGTCAAGCTCATCTTCCGGCAGCGATCGAAGTTCGTCAATCAAGCGACGCTGAAGTGCTTCATGCTGTGGCCTCGAAATTGCCCAAATCAGGAACATCAGCGAATCGGCCGTGGTGTCGATGCCAGCGAGTAGATGATCCGCACACTCGGAGGCGATGTCGAGCGAGTCTAAAGCACCCGCACCAGATGCTTTGACACTCTCGTGCGACTTCCAGAGCTGCGTGATGATCGTTGGCTCCGCAAGAGTGCTCGAAGGCTCCGCGGTAGCTGCTTTCTCAAATCTCCAGTATGCGTCCAGCGCATGCTTCCGGATGCCGCTGTACGTGGCAGGTTTCTGCATAGGTAGCAGCGGCTTCACGAGGCTCTCCATGAGCCCAGTCCGTGTATATAGCCACTTAGTCAGAGCAGGCAGGTGGACAGCGAACCAGCTCAAGCGGCGACGGGTAGGATCTAGAATGTCCTGGAGAAGTTTGCGGTCCGCTATACTGCCTGTCAAAGCTGATGTCCCTCCAAACTTGGAACCATAGAGGAAGTGCGTGATGCTATCGATGGAGTAGTAGTGGAGACTGCTGAAGATCTCATGAGGCTTGGTACCTCCATTCTCGATCAGGGACATGTATTGCGAGACCTTCTCCCGCACCAAGCCGACCGTGGGCCCTTTGAGGATGACGGACTTGGAGTAGGCATTGGCGACCAACTTCTTGCGATCACCATGCGCCTTGTTCGAGTAAAACGTGAAAAGATTCTGCTTTCCATAGGCATCGAACATGCGATAGAAAGAAGTCCGTCCATATCCACTGCCGGCCCCGTATATGGTTCGCAGAGCTGCTAGGCTGTTGCAATGGATCTCATTCGGTCCAATGCGGATCACAGGTCCGTATCGATTGTGCAGAGCATCGATGGTCCGGGTTCGAGCACCTCGCCATTCCTCGAAGGCCAGTCGCCATTTGGTCAAGGCATAAAGTCTGGGTCCTGGGATCTTGCTTAGTCTGTCTAGGTATAGTGGCCGGACGATGAACTGGTAGAACGCCGCGGCGAGCAAGGCGGTGAAGACAATCAGGGTCAGCATTGTTGATGAGCAGTCTGCGATTGTCGACACAGAGCCAGCTTGGTAGCTCTTAAAGTATCGGCCTGGCCGATGCAATGGCGCTTTTAGTCTTCAGCAGGGCGTGTTGAGTTTTGTGCGTCCCTTTACCAGATCTAGGCACAGTTGCCTTATCTCACATGGACGGACCTGCGCTGCGCTGGCATCGGAATGAAATCCGCATGTCGGACGACATCCGAGATTCGATTGAGCCATCGCATGGATGTTGAATGACTGCCGATCGATGACTGCCTCCTCGTCGTTGGGTTCAGTATTAGCCCAAGGCCCCAAAGGTGAAGGGGGAGCGGACGAGTGCCCGACTCGTCGGAGGACATGAGCTAGCGCTAAATTTCACAGAGCCAATGATAGAAATGCACCCGCTTGCCCGCGCATCTCTCAAACTGGCTCACGGTTATTTTCGATGCGCCGATGTGTAAGACTTCCGGATGGTTGCAAAGTGTAGCGGCCAGGTTGAGAACTTGAGCTAGCGCCGGAGCTGTCCGAGCCAATGAACAAACAGTACATGCTTCACGTCCACCGCGACCAAGTGCGCGTGCCAGCTCGATATCATTCTCGAACATAAACGCACATCTGGACACATATACACAACGAAGCATCCCAATACCATCGAAAATGCTCGCAATCGTCCCCTCATCGCCTTCCTCGCAATCCAAACTCCTCCACCCAAATATCCTTCCCTGCAGCATCAAACACTCCGGCCCCATGCGAATCAGCAAACGATACTGGAATCCACGACGACAAGTCCTGTCAAAGCACCTTTCAAAGTCCACCGACGAGACCACCGACGAAACGGGCTCCACAGACACAACGACCAGCACGCCAAGAATCCCAACAGTGTACCTCCGCGGCCGCAAACTCCTTGCGAAACGCCTGCCCTTACCAGCAGGATACTCAGGACATCTATTGCAAAAGACGAACACCATGCTACCAATGGAACCTAAGATGCACATTCCTCGACCCAGACAGGATATGGATGACGAGGAAGACGAGGACGAAGAAGAGGAAGAGGAGCTGCCAGCAGAAGTGAAAGTCGTCGAGGAGAAGGGCAGGTTTGAAGAGATCTTGGTTTGGGGACATGAGAGCGTGCCGAGTGAGGATGGGGAGGATGTATTTGTTCGAGGTTTGGGCGAGTGGGTTGGGTGGGCGGAGAGGGTGAGTTCAGACGAGACACAGCCCTCGTTCCAAGGGACAATAGGAGCTGACACTTGGTGACTGCAGATACATGCATTTGATATGCCAACTTGAATGGTGTGGATAATCAGTCGAGCTTCACGACCGGAAATCAGGAGGGCGCAAATCGAAGGCTTCGAGCAGAAGAACACCCCAAACCACTCCGGCTGCGCGCTCCAAGCGGTCATTGAGCCCAAGCCAGTCTATCATCCGGCAGCCACACGTCTTCCATTCACGGCTTACTTGGCAAGAGAAGTACGAAAATAGGACTTCTTTCAGATCTGTATGGTGCTACCTGTCGCGCCCGTCTAGCTCGGCACGCAACAAGGATGCCATCTACGCGAGCCATTGCCCGTGCCCGTCCATCATCGCCTGACAACCACGCAAGGACGGATTTTCGAGTGATCAAGCAGTTCCGTCGTACTTTTAACCTCCTCTGGTCGTCTCATTCGGTCCTGGCATTGCGGCATTGGCTCATTACAAGAAGTAGTCCGGTGTGCGGCGTGAGACCATCGGCTCTCCGGCACGTGGGCAGGGGTCGAACTGTAGGCTGGAGTGGCTGTGTTAGTGGTGATCCGAGACATTTTGGAGCCTCGAGACTTACAAGGTGTACTTGAGATGCTCATCAATCTCCATGATAGCAGCTTGGTTTCCACAGCGGTAGCAGTAGTTGGGTGCTGCAGATTTAGTCAGCAAAAGAACCAGGCATCTCCTACCCTCAACCCAAGTCTCACCTGAGAATATCGTAACCACGTTCCTATCCTGACTCCAATTGTATCCCTCCATCACCAACTGATGCGCGCGAGCCACGAGCGTCAGACCGTTGTTGTGGTTGAACGCCTCACTGATGTCCTGCCCGAAAGTGTACCCAGCTCCTCTTGGGCTTATTCCCCATCCACATCGATCATCCGGATCAGACCAGAGAAGATCGCACATGGGTCCCTCATGCGGCACTTCCTGAATACGATCAAGCGCGCGGATGTTATCAAGTGTGTCGATACTCGGCGACAGACCTCCGTGCAAGCAGAAGATCTGGTTGTCGATGAGCGCGGTCAATGGCAGGTAGTCGAACAAATCGGTGAAGAATTTCCAGACGTTGGCGTTGCCGTACTTGCGGAGGCACTCGTCGTAGAAGCCGTACACTTGCGTGATTTGTCTGCTCTCGTGGTTGCCGCGCAGGATGGTGATGCGTGATGGGTAGCGGATCTTCAGCGCCACGAGCAGGGTCACCGTCTCGACGGAGAAGTAACCACGATCGACGTAGTCGCCCATGAAAAGATAATTGGTATCCGGATTCGGCCCTCCAATCTTGAACAGCTCCATCAGATCGTGAAATTGACCGTGGATATCGCCGCAGACAGTCACCGGGCATTTCACGGGCTGCACGTTCGACTCGTCCTGCAGCACCTCGCGAGCCTTTTCACACAATCTTCGCACATCTTCCTCGGCGAGCTGCTTGCATGTCATGAGCGATTCGATCCAGCCATCCAGACAATTTATTGATGGCGGGTCCACGCTTGCGCCCAAGCTGTGTTCCACCTTTCCTGCATCTTCCATGGTCGTGTCGACCGGCTGCGCCTTGAGCGCCGCAGCCTCCATGACTGCGAGATCGATGTGAGGCGGGGATCGGTTTCGGTGGTCGGAAGGCGAGAGTGTCGCGTGTGCGTATGCGGTGGTGAGGAGACTTGGCCGGGCTCAAGAGATGTGTCTCAGTGGTTGGCGTGGGTGTCAATGGCGGGTATCGACGGGGGAGAGAACCACACGTGCTCCAAGTATGAGAGGAGGAGTGTTACAATGCCCTGATCGTAAGTGTGGTGTGAGTGTATCGAGGAAGAGGATGTTGTTGGCGGCGAGGTTTGTTGTCTTCGTCACAGCTTGAGATGCTCCTTCCTGCGGGATGTACCGCAAGCAGCATCTCGACGGAACAAATGCTTGGCACGGGCATGTGAAACGGAATGAATACGAGAAACGGTTTGTGAAGTATATTATTGCAGAATTGCTATAGTAGAGCATCTACTCGATGCGCCAAATAGCCTGTCAAGAACCGAAAAGCTGCCCCAGTGCTACCATACACTACTACCTTTACCTGCCCTTTCCTTTGCCCCGACCAGACGCAGCCGGCAGACCTGGGAACGGCTCGCTCTCTTCTAAAGACTGCCGACTCTGCTCCTCGGCCAGACTCAATTGCAAAGCGAAGTCCAGATCACTCATCTCAGCCTCCTTGCTGGCGCCAGCCAATCGCGGCGATGACTTTGCAGATAGAGCCTTCATGTTTCTGGGCTTAGCATGACGGATGGGAATGTCGTAGCCACCTCCAGGAGATGTAGCTAAGCTTTGACGGATGGCCTCAGCAATATCAGCATCCAGCTCATCGTCCATTTTGGGAGCGACCTCGCGAGGAGAGGGCGTTGCTGGTGTTGCATCAGCTGTTGACCAGTTGCTTCGACCGATACTGCTGGCCGCCGTGCTAAAGGCGGTGCTAGCATCTGACGGTGCCCGTCGTCTACTCTCTTGCTCCAGCGTTTCTTGACTAAGCATGGCAGCATACGCAAGCATCTCCTCTTCACTGCCATCAAGGAGCTCTGTACCAAATCGTCCCGCAAAGCGCTGAGCGTCCTTCTGTCGCAACTGCTTTTCACGGTCCAGCTCGAATTTCTCATTGGCGATATAGTCCTTCAGATTGGTCCGTGTGGCACCAGAAAAGCGCTCGCCACCATTGTTGCTGCCTCGCTCAGATCGACGGAGTCGACGCTTGTGCGACTTGTATTGATCGGCGGCAGACGAGCTGTACGACCAGTAGCGAAGCTGATTGCCAAGCGAAACCATTCCTCGCAGCACTGTAGGGTCTGGATCCAAGCTCAACGCACCAGCAGCGTACATGTTGATGCCGACGCCCTGGGCTGATGCTTGAGCTTGGACCAGTCGACGACGAGCGCGGGACGAGAAGCGCGAGTTGAGCGTTCTGATCGGCTGAGTGTCTGATGCTAGAGGATCCCACGCCTGGACAAGACCATCGTTGCCACCGTGAACAAGATACAGAGACGACAGAGCCAAGCAGGAGATCTGCGGAGAATCCGTGTAGACGATCCGGACAGGTTCCAGCATATTCGTTGCCTCGAATGATCGCGACACTGGGGCACGCATGTTCCATATCAGGACTGTACCAAGCTTCGTGCCGACGGCGCAAAGACGTGCACGCTGACCGGGTACGTCCGCAGCATTGACTCCAGGCTCCGTGGCCGATATTGGGGTGAGCGAGGGCGACGATGCTGTAGACATGCCAGAAAAGCCCAGCAGAGGATCTTCGGACATGGTCTGGGTTGCAAATGTGGAATTATCGACAGCAGTGGTCAGCATCTGGACATTCTTCAGCCCACCGAGAAGGAACTCTGACGTGCGCCACTCTTCGGTCATCTGACGAGGTGTTGCAGACCCGTCAAAGCCATCTTGCGAAAGACTATCCTCGAGGCGGTCGAAGGACAGGCTCGAGGTAGGTGCTAGCGCAGGAGATGTGGTACCACCAAAAAGAGACGGCGGAGTAGATGGCTCTGTGCTGCCGGCTGTCAGTGGAGGGGTGGATACAGTGTCCGTCGATGCTTTCTGCAGGATTCTGCATCGCGTGTAGCGCTTCACGAGTGGACTGCTCTCCTCTTCAAGCCCACACTCAAACACAACCACATTCTCGCCTGCATTATTGCCATCGTCTCCCGCGAAGTCGACTTCGAGCCTTCTGCGCATATCCCAGCCAATGCACGTTCTTTGGAAGTCTTTAGGTTTCCGAGAAGTGAAGTCCTCAATCTCGTGCGTCTCAGCCTTGGTCTGCTCCTTGCTGAGGCACATGCCATTCCAGGAAGATCGCGGAGAATAGCTACCATCGACGCCAGAATCGGCATATGGGTCCAGCTTTGCAACGCGCCGACTAGGCTCGATCGCATTCCAGTATACGGTCTGGCCAGAGGACCAAGCGGTGCGCTCAGTCATTTCGTCGTCCATGCGAATGCTACGATCAACATGAGGCCGCTTGGGAAATTTGGTCAGGTAGAATGCCTCGCCTAGAGCATTGAGCACCACAGCCCAGATACGGTTCTGAGCGTAGCGTTTGAGGCTGTATTCGTTGTCTACCGCGATCGCGATGATGGGCACGCCAGGACTTAAGACCCACCGAGCAGTCATTTCGCCGCGTCCGAAGCGCTGGTCACGGTGGTTGCTTGCATTGATGGAGCCAAGGCTGTAGGCAGTAAGCACACCCAAGGAGGATCCGCACATGACCCCGATCAAGCCTTCGGACAAGGTGGGTATCGCAGAAGATTTGGCCAGCCATACAGAGGTGATGGCCTCTTTGGATGACAAGATCTTTGGTATGCCGAGTTCCGGCACCGACATTGCGGAGGAGAATGTCAGGAAACGCCCACGCATCTCTTCGGTAGAACGGTAATATGTCATGCCTCCGGGTGACCCTTCGCCAAAGACCATACCGTACGGCTGACTCACGTCCATGACGTTGGGCACACCGATCACCTCTCCCGGTCCGAGTCCGTACTGCGAGTCTCCTGGGAAACGCTCCGCAAACTGCAGAAAAGTGTTGGGATCCGAAAGTCCCCACGGATCGACTTTGGCGGCACTTGGGTCGCTGCTTGTCGCCGTGCCGTAATCATCTGCACCATGAACGAATCTCGGGAAGCGTTTGTTCAGCCCGGTCCCATAGGTTGCGTGCAAGTGATTAATTGATGTCAGCAGCTGGGAGCTGTACATTGTGATTGGTGCTGCGACAGCAGCATGAGCCGAGCGTGGAGTATGGGTGGACGAAGGAGCTGGGACGGGCTTGCCACGAGACAAGGACCTCAAAAGCCGTGTTCGCATGATGTACTCGCTTCTCCAAGATGCGAGCGCGGTGAGACGCGTGAAAGCGCGTTTCTCTGATCGCACGACCACTTGATCATCGTCGGAATCATCCTGCAGCATCGCATTGATAGAGTCTGGGCCAGGAAAGTAGTGCGCGAAAGCTGTTCGCCACGCATGGGGTCCCGTCACTAAGTCGTGAAAACGCTTGGAAACAAGAGACATGGACGCCAGATCAGAAGGAGTCAGATGCGCCAAAGAGTGCGTCAAGATCTCTGCCGTATGTTAGCAGTGACCTATTACCCGTCCCAGGCACACTAAGCTTACCATTCGGCAAGTCCTGGATCGGCGAGCGTTTGTCGTTTGGACTTCGCGTCCTCTTGACCACTTCAAATACAGGTCCTTCATCTTTCTTGCGGACACAAGGTGTCGCAGCTTGCTCATACTCTACAATGCGATTGTATGCAGGTGGCGAGGGCGTGTTCCTTGTGTTCAATCTTCGGTTCTCAGGAGATGCTGCGACGCCTGTATCTTGCAACGAAGCCGCGAGTGCTGCGTTGAGGGCAAGCTGCTCAGCAGATATCGGCGTCTCTGCACCAACATCGTCTGCCGGAGACAGGTTGCCCTTTGGGCTGCCGTCGTAGTCGTGGATGCCATGCTGGGAGGTTGGTGTCGGGCTTCGGGGCGTATTTTCGGTGGCTGCTGTTGTGGAAAGCGCCTGGGACTCGGATTGCATGTAACGGTTGTTGGAAGATTGGAAGATTGGTTCACTGAGCCAGATGTTCCTGGATCAGTCAATGCGCGCGAGTGGGCTTGCGAGGGCGTGGAGCGTGGTGTTGATGTGCAGAAGGGAAGGCAGTCTGACGTGGACGTGGACAAGATCGGAGCGCATCGGAGCCAACGCCGCTGTGAAGATGTTGCTCAGGTAAGCAGATTGGATAGAGGAACGAACCTCACCTGCATACAGCCTGGCTTCCTTGACCAACATAATGACTATATCAACTCTGCCAAACTGTGACTTCGGACTGGAATTGAATCTTGCTACGATATTTACCCACTCGTCTCACTGGTCAAGCCGCCAACAGATCTTACATCAAGAGACGCTATCGTGAAGGAGAGATGGCAACGTAACGACGATTGCTGTCTTTACAGCCAAGCACAACCGGATGAGGCTCGACATATGAGACCGCACACATGTCCGAGCAGTACAGCCGTAGGGCCGGAACAGAACAGGGGTAGATTCAAGTCTTCCCCACGATATGCCTTATGTGTCTTCAGGACGACGACTGCGACCTTCACTGTACGAGAGGCGAGCCTCAAAGATCGCTACGACAGGTGAGCGACATAATTGGAGACACTGCAATGCTTTCGCAAGTCGCTCTTGCTCGCATTGGGTTCGAGTACAGGAGCAGTACTTCGGCCACTCGCCATTGGGCTCGAGTGAAGGAGCAGCACTTCGGCCTCTCGCCGGTCTCGCCCCCGATCAACAATAGATATCACGTTGTCGCTCGACAGCGCCCAGCTGGCGAGGACGGCGTCTTCACAAGCCGGATAACAATCGAGACAGTCAACTACAAAATTAAAGCCCGAGGCATACTGTTGCCTACAGGACTTCTCCGCATCGGGTCGCTAATTCACGAATCCCCATGTCAGGTGCTGCGAATTAATTCGTGCCACGAGCCATCTATAGCTACGATTGTCGCAAGTGTTCCAGCCTCTTTTAAGACATCAACCTTCCACCCTGCGACACCACCGCCACCACTACAGCACCATCGCCACCCTCACCACACGATATCGGATCGGATGAGGACATTGTTGCGCACATTCGGCATCGCGCAAACCACTCCCCTCGACCTTCACCGATCGTGACACGGGCAGCTATGGCTCGAGGTATCATGAAAGCCCTCAACCTCGAGAGTAACATCATCGAAGCCTTGGACCGCCTCAAACAACAGGAGCGCACCGTGCTGGAGGAGGAAGAACGCGCGGAGCAGTTCTTCGTGGCCGCGAGAGAAGCGCTCGAGAAAGCGGAGCGGATGAAGGAGCGAGTTACAGGACAAGCAGAGAGGAGCCTCGAGTTGATATCGCAAAGACGCAGAAGTCTGGAGCTTGCAACGAGTGCCGAAGATCCTGCGAATGTCGGCAGACTGTTAGTTCCGCTTGGCGAGTATCGAAAGACAGCATGCTAGGAGAACAGGTCGCTAATTTCTTACAGATCTTGAATTTGCCGGGGACCCTGAGATGTTCCCGAGAGCCGTATCGCCACTCCCCTCGACACAGATATCCTCGAAGGAACGCGCACGAAAAGACAATCGTAAAGGCATGGCCAGGCCGATCAATGTAATGAGTGCACTCAGGGGCGCGCAAACATCCCGAATGTTCGATACACGCGATATGCTTCCTTCGAAGGCTAGGGAACGCAATAGGGCGGACAGCGTTGCAAGCATTGGGACGGAATCGTTGGAATCTATCGACGGGAACGATGAACGAGAGAGAGAGATATCGGTCAATCATGACAACTACAAAGCTGGAGATACGAACATGGTCAGCCCACAGATCTTCAGAGCCAGGTCCGAATCGCTGCTCAGTGAGATTGCGGTCTTCCGGCCCAGTACTCCGACCGAGGCCGAAAAATCGGATAACGAGGAACCCACCATCCCAGCACCCAGCGTTGATGTACCGTCTGAACTCGACGAGGAGGAGGTCTTCACACCGTCGATTGAAGTCGAATTCGCGGATGATGACTATGAAGCCGAAACCGCGGACGATAACTCGGACGGCCATAAAGAAACTGTTCCACGCTCCAATAGAAGGGAGGCCTCCCTCGAATCGACTTGGGCAACATCAGAAGGCGATGGGCTATTCGTGAGCGAGGCCAGAAGGCCGAGAGTAGTCTTGGCGGAAGGCACCATTGTTGGCCATGGTAAGGAGAACTCCCTGCCGACTCCACAGTCCCAGTCGCCAGTCCGTGAAGTTCAGCCAGGAGCAGCAAATCGACCTGCTGGAAGGCTTCAAAAGCCGAGACGAAAGCGAAAGCGCAGCGCCGAAGATGCTTCGTCACCACCACCACCACCACCACCAACACCAACACCACGGCCGAAGAAGAGGAGAAAGGCCGATCAGACAAAGGTCTAGCAAACAACCAAGATAAACTGGCCACATCGATCGGTTCAGGCACTCGAGCTACTCTGCGAGCTGCAAACATACATGCGTGACTGTCAAGCTCTCGGGAGTTCGTCTACCGCCAAAGTCGCGGAGGTTACTTGAACACACTCGTCGCTTTGAGAGGAGAGGAGAGCTTGCCAGGAAAGGGACTTGTTGCAGTAGCGCGAGCGGCTTTTCTGCAGAGTGAAGGCAGTGATAGACACCTATGTAGTAGGATGATTCTGTTTGAAATAGACCCTCGAACGCGATTCTGCTGCGTATACCTTGTCACGATCATGCTGTGAAATGCCATGACGATTTGCGTAGCTGACTCAGTTGAATAAATTGTGCATAACTTCCAGGTTCTCGAAAACATACACCTCCGACGACCGCCAAACTGAAGACTATACGTCCCTTGAGACTGCTTGCAGGAGCTTGCAGACCCGTTCGAAGAACAACAAAGTTCAATACAATCCGACTTCCAACCCGTTTCGTAGCCGTCCGAACCTTTCAAGGCACTCGACCATACAACATGGCTGCCACACAGCTCGACGACAAGGCGAAGAGCTTGATCGCAAAGTCCTTTCCACAGGCCAACGGCACCGATGAGACCGATCCCGTCAAGCTGTCATCCGCCATCTTCTCTACAGCCGAAGTATGCATGCTCTGACCTTAGTCTACTCTGCCTCCCAGCATTGACGTATGATCACAGTATTCCAGCGCAGAAAAGGCCGAGATCGAACAATGGCTCATCACCTCCTCTCACATCGCCTCCCCTTCCGAAGACAAGGCAAAGACTGCCGAACGCCTCTCCGCCCTCAACACCCACCTCTCGACCCGCACGACACTCCTCGGCGCAAAGCCCAGCATCGCAGATGTAGCCATTTATGCACGCCTTGCGCCTGTAGTGAAGGACTGGACACCAGAGCAGCAAACTGGTGAAGCTGGCTACCATCACATTGTTCGGCACTTGGATTTTGTGCAAAATGCGCCTCTGTTCGATCTGAAAGTGGAGGACAGCGACAAGCTTGCCATTGATCCCACAAACGTTGTGGCCGCGATCAAGCCAATCGATGCAAAGGCCGAGAAGGAGCGCAAGAAGAAGGAGAAGGCAGCAGCAGCAGCAGGCGCAGATAATGCCGCAGCAGCAGGAGGCACAGTCACCTCCGCCGCGAGCGAGAGCACGAAGTCGGCCGAGAACGCAAAGCCTGCGAGAGAGAAGGTCAAGGAGACAGGAGAGAAGTTCGCCGCAGCTGTGGGCGCAGCGGTACCGGGCGAGAAGAAGGAAAAGCCGAAGAAGGAGAAGCAGCCGAAACCACAAAAGAATGCTCCCGCACCGGACAAGCCATTCTCCCCAGCACTCATCGATCTCCGAGTCGGACACATTCTCAAGGCTATTCAACATCCAAATGCCGACTCACTATTCGTTAGCACGATCGCTGTAGGCGATCCACCTGGCACGGACAACACCTCCGAGTACGAGGGCAAGGTCGTGCGAACGGTATGCTCGGGCTTGAATGGACTGATACCGCTGGAGGAGATGCAAGGCCGCAAGATTGTGGCTGTATGCAATCTCAAGCCAGTGACCATGCGTGGTATCAAATCCGCTGCTATGGTCCTTGCGGCGTCTCCGCGTCTAGCGGAAGGTGAGGTCGACAACCATGCCGGCCCCGTCGAGCTTGTGAACCCACCCGAAGGCGCCGAGGCAGGTGAGCCGGTATACTTCGAGGGATGGGAGGGCGAGCCAGAGGCAGTTCTCAACCCGAAGAAGAAGGTCTGGGATGACTGCCAGGTTGGATTCACAACGACTGCGGACAAGATTGTGGGTTTTGAGCCGAGCAAGGTTGAGAAGCTGAAGGAAAGTGGGAAGACGGAGGTTGCCTTGTTGAAGACGAAGCAGGGTACCTGTACTGTGAAGTCATTGACGGGCGCCACTGTGCGATAAGAGCTTGCAGGAGTAGCCTTTGCACAACACTAGAAGGCGGAGACGTGCTGCGACGGAGACGACTTCGAGATCAAGCGATGCGCGGATCTGCTGTCAGGACTATGCATACGAAATTTGTGCTAGATACGAAGCGACTGTACCCTCACGGTCTGCACGTAGGAATGCCTGGAAATCAAAAAGCCTCGCATAACATGTCCTCATCCGACAGACTTCCCACTCTTTCCCATGCTCTCACGCGCTCGAAGTCTACCTTCTGACCTTTGTCGGTGACTGGAACGGTAGAGAGGGTCGCCTTCTTAGAGCCTGGCTCAGCGTACCATTGTCCCTGCTGACAGTTCTCGTAAGTGCTTTCAGGTTCTTGGGCACTCCAGGTAGTGCTTCGCTCGAAGACATTGGATTCTCCCGAGCTTGACGAAGCATCTGCGATCCTAAATTCGTGATGTAGTCCGTCGGCCGCCTCTCCGGCGATGTCTCTGGAATGACACTCTCACTGTCGACGACATGCACCTCGCGTCTTTTCCGTGCGAAGAATTCCAGCGCAGCGGTATCGTTTGCCAGTTGTGTGACCACGCGGCGGCTATTAGTCCTGGGTTGCACTGGCCGATGGTTCAGCATACCAGTTGCAGTGCTGAAGTAGTGGCTGTCTTCGGTCGTGACAATGCTGTTTCGACGGGTGTTGGCAGACGTGAACTCTCTCCCAGTCGTGCCGTCTCCAGTGTTGGGGGTGTGATTTCGGAGAATCGAGCGTGGACGTCTTTTTATTTCATGCTGATCGGGAGGCGGTCCGAAGGCCCTGAGCAGGTATGGGTCGCTCGGAAGATCTGACTGTTTTTGCTGTTCGACGAATGGTTCATCAACGATCATGTCGTTCACTTCCATCAGTCTCCGCTTGTTCAGGGGTACTTGAACAGGCCCTGTACCTGGAGTGATGACATGGCGGAAGTCCAGCGTAACACCACCAGACACGCGCAACGGCTTTGCAGGTTTCTCAATGCTTCGCATGACAGGCTCGAGGTGACGGTCACTACTGCGCGTGCTCTGTATGCCAGTGTGCACGACAGGCGGGCCCGCAGCCATAGGTGTCCTTACAGGCACTGGGAGTCCAGCGGGCCTGAAGTTTGGCTGCATCTCGACCTCGCTTTCGTCAGTTCTACTTTCGGTCTCCTCATTCTGGAATCCTTCCTCGTCTTCAAGTTCACTATCGCCAAGGTCTTGTTCATCGTCACTGTCGTCCGACGAAATGCTGTAGACTCTCTTCGGGGCCGATATTGACGACAATTGATCGAAGACTCGGTCACTGAACGTGACTTTGCGTTCGTCTGCGGCGTTGCACGGGCCGAAAGGATCATGTTCGTGATGCTGGTCAGCCACAGCGCATCCAGCCTCTTCGTCCAGGTCTTCTTCCATTTTCAGCTCGCAACTGCTGTCTTGAAACTCCACCTCAGGCAACGGTCCAGCCTCCAGTTGGAGAGCCTCGAGGACATATGTCAATGTCTTCCTTACTTTTCGGCTTTTGACTTTGCTCCCACGGCCTGTCTTGATCTCTGTACTGCTAAAGCCATCGCCAATGATTCGGTCTGTCTTCGAGCCGAGATGAGGCGTCTCTGCACGTCGCTTCTTTCGCAACTCGACAATGGACTTGTGCGTAAACTTTGGAGTTCTCAAGCGCTGTCGGTGGAGGGTCAGAGGAGCCTCCTGCAACTGCTCCTTATCGTCATCTCGCCGGTGCGTTCGTCCGTGAGCTGGACTAGAGGTGTCTGTAATGGGGTCCGGAGCTCGCACCAGCTCAATGTCCGCGTCTTGTTCGAAATGGTTCTGCTGGATTGGACTTGGAGGTGAAGCGACTAGTATCAGCTCATCAACTGGCAGGTGACGTCTCGGCCTGTCCGGCTTCGGTCTTGGATGTTCTGCCACGGTGTCTGATCGCGAAGTCGGGTTCGGCGGAGGTCCGTCCACGTGTTGTGATCGAGTTGGCGACACGTGCAGGGCTGCTGTGGGCCTTTGTGAGATGTCTCGAGGTTGTGGAGCAGTGTCATTCCTTGCAGCATGTTTCTGATCTTGCAGAGGAAGTGCTTTGCACGATGGCTCCCGCGCTTGCTTCGTTTCGGGACCTCTTCGAATCAACTTCGTCTTGCTCGGCCGATGGGGCATGTCTTGCCCGTCCGAATGTTCTTCGATCGGGCTCGCATTGGGACCATTGTACACGGCCTCGAGCTCGTCTTCGGATAAAGGAGGATCGTCAGGGCCAGGTTCCGGTACAGACCGCTTTTCATGTGGCCGACCACGGAAGACTTCAGGTCGAACATCCTTAGGTACTGGCTGAGGTTCAGAATGGAGGAAGTGTGTCCCTTGCAGTTGAAGTGGTTTGGCTCGCTTTCCGTAAGTGACAAGCGGCGGCTCCGAGCGCGTGCCTGCCGTCGGCGTTCGTTGAGCGAAGCGCCGAATCCGATTTTGCTTTTCTCCTGTCTTGAACATGGTTCTTGCTCATCTTTGAGAAACAAGTGATGGCCAGGATGAAATTTCGATGTGTTTGTAGAGTGAAGTGAAGTGATGATGGGACGAGCTGAGGTTGAGATAAGTTCCAGGCGGCCATCGCGTAGGAGAGGAAGGAGCATACCGGTCGAGCACAGCTTTTACCCTCGGAACCTCGAAGATGAAGAGCGTACAATCGCCATGTTTCTCGTCCAATGCTAGTTTTTGGATTATCATGCACAGAACAGAATGGAGTCAAAACCATGTCGGGGTATCTGTGCCATGTCCGTACTCGGGAGCGACCTCTCCAACTCTTCCTCACATTCCGCCTCAATGCAAGACTTGCTACATCTACATGCGACGAATCTCGGTCTCGCCCTTGTATTTGTCCAGTCCTCCATTCAGATTCTGCCACCACTCGAAAAGCATGCTCTGGCAAATGAGCTTGAACCACGGGGTGAACTTCAACGACTCATCCTTGAACATCTCCTTCAGCTCATCTGCCGACACGTACTTGGTCGCCTGCACCTCATTCGGATTGATGTTCAAGTCCACATCCGCCTTGATGAACAAGATGTAATCAATCTCGTGCTCGCCCCACTTTCCATCGCTAGGTGCGAGGTAGTGTATCCGTGTGAGGAAGTCGAACTTTTCGATCGGCACCTGCTCCTTCTTGATCCCAAGCTCTTGATCAAGCTTCCGTTGTGCTGCTCGCTTCACGCCAGCCACAGCAGCTTCAAGAGTCGCACCAGTCTCGCCGGGAATGCCTAGCGGGTGAGAGCAACATGTGTTTGTCCATAGGTCGGGAAATGTGATCTTTTCTGAGGCTCTTTGTTGCAGGAGGAGGCGATCTTGCGAGTCGAAGAGGAATACGGAGAATGCACGGTGGAGCAAGCCCTTGTTGATGTTGTCCATGAGATGGCATACTTTCTTGCTCGCACTGCCGATCGGTGCGTCGTCCTTATCCAGCACAATGCACACCTCGTCCATCAATCGAATCTGCTCTTCATCGTAGCCAGCGAGATCTTGGTCTTGAGTTGCTGACCGGTTCTGCGTAGCGAGGCTGGTGTTTATCTCGGGGAAAAGCTGGAGGATTCTTTGGGTGTACGTAGGCTCAGTCTCTGTGACAGTCATGGTGGAGCTCATTTCGACGGTCTTCGGATGTGTTGCGATCGTGAAGGTGTCGTGCAGAGGTTAAAAGACGAGATCATGCGACTTTCCAATGGTCCAAGGGTCGAGCTCTCCTCTTTCTTCAAAACCTGGACCCTTGAAGAATGAAAATCGACCTAGTCCTGATGCAGTTAGAAGCCACTTTACGCGTAAAGTGGGCAGTCGCGCGCGCGTCTCGTGTTTCTCTTCGTCTTCTATCTCTACAGTTGATCAATACCAACACTACAACGCACCTCACTCCTACCATTTACCATGTCGTCTCCTCCAGATGCAACGATGCGATCGGACGATACGCCCAGAGAACCACGAAGCGATGCGACGGCAGGACGAAGACGACAGGCTCGGTCCTCATCCCGTCCCAGAGGCCCGCCCTCAGTGAGCACCCCGGGCATGCACAGTGAGATCGATGGTTTCGCAGATGATGAGGTCGTTGGACGAAGAGGGCTGAGGCGAACGATGCTGCCGGGTGCCCAGGATGTTCCACGAGTTGTCGATACCACCGCAGAGACTTTGGGAATTCAGTTTGAGCGCTTCCTGGAAGAGTAATGATCCCACAAGCCTGGTATTGAGAGAGCGATATGCTGACCATATTGCAGTTTCGTGGAAGACCCGACACCATCCGCGGGACCGACCTCGAGTGCGGTGACCTCGGACAAATACTACATTGCGCAAATTCACGGAATGGCTCAGTTCGGGCTGTCTACCCTCTACCTCGACTTTACACATTTGATGGACCATTCGACTGGCGTTCTCGCTCAGGCCATCCAAGACGACTACTACCGCTTCAACCCGTACATGCTTCGCGGCCTGAACAACCTCATCGCAAAATACGAGCCAAATTACTATAGAGCGCACAGACAGCCAGGCTCAACAACAGCGAGGACAGACACATCTCTTGCTACACAGAGCCTGAGTGAAGAGCAGAACATCGAGAACAAGACTCCAAACCAGCAAACGGACAAGATTTTTACGATTGCGGTGTACAACTTGCCATTGGTCTCACGCGTCCGCCAGCTGCGGACAGAGCAGATTGGAAAACTCGTTTCCATCTCGGGGACTGTGACGAGGACATCAGAAGTGCGACCTGAGTTGCACTTGGCGACGTTCATCTGCGAGGCCTGCAACAGTGTCATTCCCGATATTGAGCAGATCTTCAAGTACTCGGAACCCACACAATGTCCCAATGTGACTTGCATGAACCGACAAGGCTGGCGGCTTGACATCCGGCAGAGCACGTTTATTGATTGGCAAAAGGTCCGGATCCAGGAGAACAGTTCGGAGATTCCGACAGGCAGCATGCCCAGGACGATGGATGTGATTCTTCGAGGAGAAATGGTCGACCGGGCAAAGGCCGGCGAGAAGTGTATCTTCACAGGCACGCTGATTGTCGTGCCAGACATCAGTCAGTTCCGAGTGCCTGGTGTGAGACCACAAGCCGTGCGTGACACACAGGCACCTCGCGGAGGTGATGTCGGTGGTAACGGCGTGAGCGGACTGAAGGCACTCGGAGTGCGGGACCTCACGTATCGAATGGCATTCCTTGCGAACATGATCACTCCGGACACGTCGACGCAAGGTCAGCGGGCAACACAGAACCTCAAAGGCCAGGCAAGCAGCATCATGCAGTCTCTGATGCAGAGTTCAGATGCAAGCGACGAGACTGGCGAGAAGGCACAACAGGAGTACCTCGACACCCTCACGCCGGCCGAGATTGACGAATTGCGACAAATGGTTCAATCAGACAACATCTACATGCGACTTGTAGATTCGCTCGCACCTATGGTGTATGGCCACACGGTTGTGAAGAAGGGTCTTCTGTTGCAATTGATGGGAGGTGTGAGCAAAGTCACCCCAGAAGGCATGGCACTCCGTGGAGACCTCAACATTTGCATTGTTGGCGACCCCAGTACCAGCAAGTCGCAATTCCTCAAGTACATCTGCTCATTCATTCCTCGCGCTGTCTACACGTCAGGCAAGGCGTCCTCGGCGGCTGGTTTGACGGCGGCTGTGGTCAAGGATGAGGAGACTGGCGAGTTCACTATCGAAGCTGGTGCGCTCATGCTCGCAGACAACGGCATCTGCGCCATCGATGAGTTCGACAAGATGGATCTTGCGGATCAAGTCGCCATCCACGAAGCCATGGAACAGCAGACCATCTCCATCGCAAAGGCCGGCATTCAAGCGACTCTAAACGCCCGCACCAGTATTCTCGCAGCAGCTAACCCAGTCGGAGGCCGTTACAACCGCAAAACCACATTGCGAGCAAACATCAACATGAGTGCACCGATTATGTCTCGTTTCGATCTATTCTTCGTTGTTCTCGACGAATGCAACGAGCAGGTCGATGAGCATCTCGCGAAGCACATTGTCGGACTCCACCAGCTGAAAGACGAGGCCATCGAGCCAGAGTTCAGCACCGAGCAGCTCCAGCGGTACATCCGATTTGCGCGTCTATTCCAACCCACCTTTACCGACGAGGCAAAGACTTTCTTGGTGCAAAAGTACAAGGAGCTCAGATCTGATGACTCGCAAGGAGGTATCGGCCGGAACTCGTACCGAATCACCGTGCGTCAATTGGAGTCTCTCATTCGACTCAGCGAGGCGATTGCAAAGGCCAATTGTCTGGATACTGTCACACCTGTCATGGTCGATGAGGCTTTCAAGCTTCTACAGCAGAGTATTATCAGTGTTGAGAAGGACGATGTCGAGTTCGAAGAAGAGGAAGACGCCACTGCTGCTGGTGCCGCCGATCAGGATGGCGACGAGCAGATGGATAATGACGCAGAGCCAGAAGCTGATGAAGATGCACCTGCATCAGTCCGTGCTTCACAGACCCCAGCTCCAGCACCAAGACCGAAGACACAGATCAAGTATGACGACTTCATCAAGATTCATAACATGCTGCTGCGCCGTGTCAATGATGACCAAACTGCAGCGGAGGATGGCGTGGAGGAAGAAGATCTGCTGGTGTGGTATTTGGAACAGAAAGAAGAGGAGCTTACAAGCCAAGAGGACATGGAGGACCAGCGGAAGCTGGCCAAGAAGGTGCTGAAGAAGATGGTCAAGGTGAGTCCCTCCGAGATCGCATGTGGACGAATACAGTAATACTGACTTTGAACCCAGGACAATGTGCTACTGCAAATCCGCGGCGAAGGCCTCGCAGACGAAGAGGGTGAGGGCCTGGAGCAGAGCAACAAGGTTGTTTATGTCGTTCATCCCAATTGCTCGGTCGACGATGTGTAAATGCTTCATGATTGGAGAATGGTAACAGGCGTCTATGGTTGGCCCTGACGGCATGGGTCAGGAGTTTTGGGTTGGAGATGCTGGAGTTATGGAGACACGAATTCAATGTGAGAAATTTTCGACAGCGAAGTTACATAGTTGATCAACGACTCTAGTATGCTACCACTACCCGATGATCCGCTCAAACTGGTGGAAGCCGTGTCGATGCTTCCTAACTCGAGACTGATCACATGGGCCGATGGACGATTCCGAGGGCACAGTTGGGAGTTCCGAAAAGACGATTGGATTTATGGAGACATGTGACTGCTTCATGATTCGAGGCGAGTTGGAAACGTTGACGGACTACTCTGAAGGCATGGTTGGAGTCTTAGAAAGGAGGGCGGTTTCATTGAGACAATGTTTCTCCTGGTCGAAGGCCAGTCACAGGCGTCGACGGCGAATCTGACAGCATGGATTGGAAAATCCCGAACGGAGAGTGGAAATGGAAGAGACTACGCTTCATGGCTCGTGGTTATTGTCAAGCGTTGGTGAACGATCCTGAAGGCATGGTCGGAAGTCCCGGAACAGAGAATGGAATCAACGAGACACGAATACGCTTCGTGGACCGGGATTGGCTCCAAGCGTTCATGGACGAATCTGAAGGCATGGTCGGAAGTACCGACACGGGGAGCGAATAGCTGGGTACAAGTATATGCTTCACGATTCGAGGTCGATCGGAGGTGTTGATGGATGCATTCGACGGCATGGTTGGAAGTCCCGAAACGGAGAGCGGGTCATGGAGATACATGTTTGCTTCATGGTTCGAGGTCAATTGAAGACATTGATGAACGAGTCCGAAGGCAGGGTTGGGGTTGACGGAACGGAGAGAGAACGGAGACAGAACGGAGAGAGGATGGAGAGACCGATTCAATGAGAGAAGTTTCAACCGCGAAGTGACATTACTGATCAAGATTTACAGTGAACTAACTACCACTACTCAATCTCTCGGCGTGAACTGCGGCGCCTGCTGCTCGCGGAATTGCGCCAGGCGCAGGCGCTTCTCCTCCGTGTCCGGGACGGAGTCGCTCGGGCGAACGAACTCCTCCTCACCTTCCGCCTCCTCTCTCTCCACCACTCCTCCACCCTCCACCTCCGCCTCCGCCTCCATGCCCTCGGCCTCCTCCTCCTCCTCCTCCTCCTTCGGGACAGCCACGCGTGACTTCCCTCCACCTCCCGCCGCCTTCCCCTTCCTCCCCGAGGTGGCCTTTCCTTGCCCCACACCCACCACCCTCTCCACCTCCACCTCTCCGCTCTCGATCTTCTCCACCTCGCCATCCGACACCGCCCTGTGCATGCAACGCACGATGACGTCCGCGCGAGTCACCTTCTGCTGGTGGTTGGTCTGCAGGTGCTTCTGCAGACCGGCGGGACCCTTGTAGAATTGGCCCTTCTGTGGCTCCGTGTTGCCGTTGCAGACCGAGCAGCGGAGCTCGACCCAGTTGCCCTGGTCCGTCTTGACAATGGTGGGACAGGCGGGGAGGTACTCGGGAGCGCGCTTGCTGCGCTTGCTGTGGCGGCGGCGGGAGCGGGATCTCCCTTCGCTTTGCGCTTCTTGGAGACGGGCGCCTGGGAGGGAGAGGGAGCTTTCGGCGGAGGAGAGGAGGCGTCGGCGCTCTCGAGCTCGTAGCCGGCGATTGGACGGAGGAGCTCCTCGTTCTGGCTCTGGCTGCGGCGGAGATAGCGGGGGAGGGCGCGGAACTTGGTGATGCTGCTGCGGCGCTCGGTGATGGCTTGGTGGTTCTCCTGAACCTGGGAGAGCTTGGCGGTGGCTTGGGCGAGGGCATCTCGGGCGGCGGAGACTTCTTCTTCGGCGGTGGTGAGTTCGGCCGCGATTTCTTGCTCGATCTCGTCGATTCGCTTCAAGCCTGCGTCGAGCTTCTGGGCGGAGAGGTCGGACGCCATGGTCTTGGTCGGTCTGCTGGTGTTGGAGAGACGGAAGCAAGAGGAGAGAAGAATCCGAAAAGGAGAGAAGAAGAAGCAAGCAAGTGCCTCGGAATGGGTATGCTTGAGCTGTGGTGCTGGGAGCGAAGCTGGAAGCACAAAGTGTGTGTATGTTGGAGAAAGCTGGTGTGCGAGAGCTGTGGTGCTGAGAGCGAAGCTGGAAGCAGAAAGTATGTGTGTGTGGGAGAAGCAAGCTGTGTGTGTTTGTCCGTGGGTGGAGAAAGAAAGAAGGAGAACCTTGGGGACGGAGCGAAGTTTTGTATTCCTGATGGACAATACTTGACAATAGATGCATAGAAACGGCATCTTATTGTGAAGTTTTTGCCAATGTGTAGTTCCTTCGTATTGTGTGGGATGTACTAGTGTTTCAGACATGACGACAAACGCAAAATCGAAGTGAAGTGCCCGATTTTTTCTTGGTATTGTCGAATTTGTGGCCGGACGAAGAAGAGCTGGACTGGAGTCTCAGCTTAAGTATGCAGACAGTCCCTAGATGGTAGCAAATCGCGATGTCAAGTTGAGCGATCGAATGTCCACATGAGATGCAGCGTTTGCAGCGAGGAGTGAATTGCATGTGAAATCCGCGCTAGTGGCTAGCTCTGAGCTTAAAGCCTTTAAACGCATTTGAGGCAACGAAAACAAGCCAGAGTGTCAAGAAGAGCAATTTCTCAGCTGGGCTAGAGATTCAGCAATTGAAAAAGCGATCTAGAAACGCCGCTCTTGTATCAGGACGGCACATGACTGCTCGGAGCTCCTCTCTCGCAAGCCGCCTCGATGCAGAGCTATCATCCCAAGAGCGATCTTTGCACATTCGGTTTTCTTGATGGAGTTCGGAAAGTGTCATTCGAATCTAATAACATGTGTGCCTGTGCGGCGACAGTAGCACGTGCTATAGAGGTCGAATTCACTCTACCAAGCTCGAGCCCAGCAAGACTATCATGTGCGTAGAGATTCTTGACTCCCATCAACTCCCTTTCGATTGAGCCGCTATCATGCCACCAACAACAAAGCTCCGTCCTGCACCGCCACCATGACTAACTCGGTGATGGACGAAGACTACGACAGCTGGGATGAGGAACAGGCAAGGACTCCTATCATTACCCCAAAAGACCCTCGCTAACGTACCAAGGGAGTCTGGCACCTCAGCCGCCATCTCCGGCAATCGATCGAAAGACTGAGCGGACAGCCGATGAACCCCATCTTACGGCCCTTTCCCAACTACAAGCCTCCAACCACGGTGCACCCTCTCGTCATCAAGAATTATCTGACACACGGCCTGCTCCGCAACCTCCGCGGAGAGTACGACGGGCTGTTGCCTGTTGCTTCTGTGGACGAGGAGTTGCCTGAGACTGTCGACGAAGAGGTTCCAAATTCCTTCTCGGAGTTATTTGAAGATGGTCATGCCGGGTCTGATGCTGTGTCAGAACCAACAGCATCGATGGAGGCGTTGGCCTTGGAGCGAGTCGGTTGGTTTATCTCCGATCCCGCGCCACAGAACCCAACGATTCAACCAGTTTCCAGCAGTACACGGCGGTTGATCGTTCGTCTGCCGCTCTTGGTGCGGAAGAGAGAAGCAGCCGATAAGAAGTGTGCGGCAGTCGCGCTCCAGAGGCGGGAAACCGTCGAGAACGCAATTTCACCGACGCCTCTACCAAAGCGGAAGCGGCGGGACTCAAGCGAGGAGTGGAAGCCTCCAGCGCCTCTTTCGAAAGGGAACGAAGCTCAGAGGAAGGATCTCTTGGCGTCGTTCCAAAAGAAACCACCGAGCAAGAAGAGAGATTCTGCAACGACAGTAGGATTGAGAGAGCTGGCCGAGGGGAGAGGTCGTCCTCCGCCTGGCCAGATGGACCACACTGTCAAGAAGCCTCTCGCTCCAGCTTTTCTTCCAAGACAGAAACCAATGCAGCAGACGCTTGCTTCGTCAACGGTGACAACGGTGATAACGCCGAATTCCGAGGCAATGAAAGCATCCGCATCTCTTCCAAAGCAAAAAGCAGTCCGTGAGCACCAGCCTTTAACATCTTCCAAGATGCCAGAACCAAAGAAATCGAAGACCGCCTCAGCACCGGTCCAGAAGCAAGAGGCCGACAACAAGAAGTTTCCTGCCAAACCTTCATCGATCATCGCGGATCCGGCCCATACCGCTCCTCTGAAAATGCAAGAGTCAAGTGAGAAGAAGACCGTTCCATCACCGCCCCAGAAGCAAAAACCGAGCAAGGCACAAACTTGCTCAAAAGTCTCTTCTACCATCGCCGGCCCAGCTCCCAACAAGCCTGCTGCAACCCAGAAGCAAGCTCGGAGCAAGACCCACCTCCCTCCAAAACCCTGCCCAACCACCGTCCATCCACCCACGAATCCACCCGCTCCTCAATCCTCACCATCCCAATCTTACACCCTCATCCCCGTCTGGCCCTACTCCGACGGCCCCAAAATCGCACCCACCAACCGCGCCACATTCCAACGCAACGACCTCTACTTCCAAGAACGGCTCGCGTTGGCCTACATGTCGCATCAATCCATCCCTGCACAACGAGGATTGAAGTATCGGCTCGATCGACTGCCGCGGGGATACTCGGGTTGGGTGAAGACTCGCGACAATGGGCATCGGGATTGGACGAGTCTGGGACATCCAAGTGGGAAGGCGTTCAAGAGTTTCACGGATTTGTGGACGCATTGTTTGGGATTGATTCAGGGGGAAGCGGAGGGATGCGGTTGTATCCTTTGTGCTGGGGGAGGGGGTTGAGGTTCTGGAAGATGGCCGGGGGTCTTGAGGTTGCTGGTGGGTGGATGGACTCGGATCTGTTAGCTTGGTTCCGATGGTCGGTACGAGAATTGGCGAGGTAGGATAGCACGCGGATCGGGTCCATGGGTCTGAAATCCGGGTATCGAATGTGTCTGTAACATGAGTAGTCTATCGTGCAAAATAGCATAGCCTTTACTTCCTGCCCCAGACGGCATATTGCCAGGCACCAACCAATGCCAGCAGCACGCCCACGATGTCGAGCAAAGTGAAAGTCTTGCCTTCGGTGTACCAGCCGAGCGAGAGGATGGCGATCATCTTCACATTGGAGACGATGTTGAACTACGACGAGTCAGTATAAAATCCGGTGACACCGTGATGAGATTAGCTCACTGTCAATGCGGATGTCCTCCCGATGATCAGGAATTGGGACAGGTTCAGCAGACTCGCAACGAAGCCTCCTGCCACGAGAGTTAGGAGCGTCGTCGTGGATATTGATGCTGTAGATGAAAGCGTCAGCACCAGATCCATGATAGGCAAGAGAGAACATCACAAGAACTCACAAAAGTCGGGAAACACATCCACCAACATCGATACCGGGATCAACAGCGCCACCGCAGTGACACTCTGATTCAGCAGCAATTGCGGTGCGTCGACCTTCAGATCCACCATCTTCTTTCCAATCCAAATCTGATAGCACGCCGTCGTCGTAAACGCCGCACAGGCAATACCGGTTCCCAACGCATTTCCCTTGAAAGACTGCACGCTCACCAATCCCACACCCACACAAGTCACCAGGACGGCCAGGAATTGCTCCCTTGGAATCGTCTTCTGGAACAGCAGGAAGTTGATGAACACCACGCTCGGTGTGGTGAGGATCTTTGACAACTGGTAGAATCCCACGGGATTGTGCGCGAGACTGAGGTTGTTGAGGACGAGGAATCCCGCGAAAAAGGCGCTCAAAGGCAGGACTTGTAGGGCGGGTAGGCGGATGGGTTCGAAGAGGCGCCAGGGTTTGCGTGTGGCGAGGAGGAGCACGAAGAAGGTTGCGGCGAAGTGCCAGATTGCCATGAGGATTTGAGACTTGCGGAGTTGAGGGTCGGAGAGGGTGCTGAGGACACGGTCAGCTGAAGGTTGGAAGTGACATGCAGGAGAGTAAATCTACTCACTACTTGTTGAGGAAGACAATCAGCACGGTGGATGAGGCATTGAGGGCGACGCAGAGGAAGTCGATGAATCGCGTTCTGGTGTTCTCGGAGACGTCCCATTGTGGGAGACTCTGTCTTCGTTCCTGGTTCTGGAGGTCCTTTTCCTCGCCATCTTCCGTGCCAAACTGCATCAATCGCGCGCCCTCCATGCTTCGTTGGCTGGCGCGTCGGCGCGTGTATTCGACTTGTGCCGATTAGTGAGAGCTCGGCCGGCGAGAGATCAACAACATGTGAGTCTCTGCTTCCACGGTATGCCAATGCATGGAAACGCGGTGGTGCTTCGAACTGTGAGATATTGTAGTCCCGGACAGGGAGAAGAGGAGATGCGGTCTTTCAATCTCCTTGGCTCACGTAAGACGCACAGCAAGGGATGCGAAACTCATGGGCGCATGCTGTGCGACCTCACTTACGGTGCCTCGAAATGAAGGCGGCGACAACATTGCCGTCCTTCTTGGAATATCTGAAACGACGTGTGTATGTTGAAGGAAGGTTTCCGAGATGTAAGGATGCCGAAGGTGTCGGTGCCATTGTTGGGCTAAGGGAGGTAAGGTACCTTAGGTTGGCTCTTGCTGACTGACAGAGTTGCGGACTCGGTCCGTGATCTCCCGAGGTCAAGTTCACCTCATCTCCAGACCTCGACTCTTCCCTCCAACATCCACTGCATCCATCCGTCGTCGTCGGCATGTCCACCACCAACGGATCTCTCATCAAGATCTGGTTGCGGTCGTGGCATGAGCAATCTTCGCGATGCCGTTCTCGCTGGTCTGGCTGAGGAATGTCGACAACAGGTAGGTCGTCATACTCCGCATCCCTCCGTTGTCGCAAGGTCGCACCGCAGGGGCCGTGCGAAATCCACCACGACTACAATCGAGCAACTGCGATCTTCCTCGTTCACTCTTGATATCTAGCACGACCATCACCGGATCACTCTTAAGCTGCCGTCGTCGACCAGTCGCTCACATTAACAAAATGGAACGCAAGAGCGATCTCGACATGACTCCAGCCTCTTCGCGACCTGCCACCAGATGCCGCTTACTAGAACTCCCGACGGAATTGAGGGAATGGATCTACGAATACGTCTTCCAACTTTCTTGGTCAGGCAGCAAAGTCGTCCAGGTCGTCAGGGATCTTCCACCCGGTAGACATCCGAGACGTGCTCCAGGCGTGGTACAAGCTTGTCGTCAGCTTCGCAACGAGACCGCGGAATTATACTACGGCCGCTGCGTTTTCCAGGCCCCAGACTGCCAAACTGCCACACTGTGGCTAACAGCGATCCCGCTGAACCATGCCATGCTCATAAAACATATCCGAATCGTCACCGCAGAAAACTGCGACTCCTGGAATGATATCATGTCACGATTCGACGCGGAATTTCCGGGATTCCAAAGCATGGCTGCATCTCGCTGTGCTCCTGGCATGGAAGTTGAGACTCTTTTCAGGCCATCGCCGGGCTGGCGATGGCGAGCCCGGCAAAGGCAAGGAATGAGCCTCCACAGTTGGAGCCACGCATGACGACTTCGGAGCGGATCCTGGATCAAAGGGCGAACACCTCCGGTCGGTGAGGGCGTGATGGAGGATTGGACCTTGTGCCTCGAAATAGCGATACACGTTTGCTACGCTTCAGCAATGCCGGCGATTGCTACAGGACGTCGAGAAAGGCCACGAAGGAAACAGGAGTTGATATTGCTTCTGCATTCAGTCGTGCGGTTGTGTCAGGCCAACAAAAATTCTCGTCTTCCTGCGTACTTTTAGCCCGGAGAGGGCCCGAGCGGTGTCCGCCCTTCCGTGTCCCGCCCGCGCCGATCTACCTTCGCCTTGCTCTCATGTCTCTCTCATGAGAGCTCCCACCTTACACCTGCTCGACCACGCAGCCCACCTCGACGACGTGGAAGTCAACAAGAACATCCGGCGCAAATACAGACGACAAACCAGACATGGCTACCACCGCCGCGCTTCCGCTCACGAGATGCATCCTACTCGAGCTACCACGAGAGCTGCGCGACCAGGTGTACGGTCATGTTTTCGCCGACATCATGGTTGAGATCGGACGAGTCAAGGTGGACGCGACCTCCGAAAAGCGCGCCACGAATGTCCTTCTGGTCTGTCACCAGATCTACCGTGAGACCGTGAGCATCTACCGCGAGGGCTATACCTTCCGCTCCGACGCCACCAGCTACGCCAACCGAGTCTTGTCTCAACTGCCAGCCGAGGACTTCCTGCGCATTCGCCACATCCAAGTCGTGTACGATCTGCAGCCAGGACCAGAACAAGGACGCTATCCCACGATCGCACGCGTTGTACAGATCAAAACGGCTATCACCATGTTGCATCAAAGAGCTGTTTCGCATTCTGCCCCAGGCCTCACCTCAAAAGCGCCTTTCATTCGGGTCGTGCTCGATTCCGGAATGCTGGTTTGGGAGTCTGACTTGAAAATTGGGACCAGTCTTAGCGAGTGCTACAACCAAATTCATGCGCAAGTACGGGCGAGTGACGCAAAGTGGTGCATCTTTTCTCTCGCAGCTTCGGTCGAGTATCGCAGCAAACAATGCATCTTAGCTCTGAACAAACAGGAAGCGCAAAGATCCTGCGCTTCATGGCGTATCGACAAGACGAAAGGAAAGATACAGAGGGTATCATGCGTTCAAGAGCATGGCTACATGCGGATCCTGAAGAACGACAAGGTCTTGGTCTACCATCCACACGACCAACGCCTGCGCGAAAGGGTTTTTTGGCTTGACTGGATATCATCGGCGTTTGCCATGGTGTCATATTGCGTTGCAAGTGGATGCTTCTGGACATACAAGAGAGGTAGACACTCCGCAAACAAATTGCGAAAAAGCGTTGTATTTCGGAGCCACGGAAAGGGAAAGTACGATGCGACACTGCACCACGCTTCGCATGCATTTACAAGGGACCATGGAAATGAAAGTGCTATCCTTCAGCTTTGCCAAGCTCATGGCGGAGAGTGCGGATCAGGCTCTGATCGACAGCAGAGTCTCTGGTCTGTCTATTCCGGGTCTTGGGCACCACGCATGCATGGCCTTTGCGCACGTTTACATGTGATAGGTAGGCCACAAATTCAAAAGCGTCATTTCGTTCACTTCACATTGGTATCTCTGCTTCTGACAGACGAGGTAGTCTCCACTATCCATGTCTTTCCACTCGTCCATTCGAAACATCCATTCGCTTCATTGACAAGACTATCTTCTGCATCTCCCACCACACCACAATTTCGACGACACCGCCCTTCTCGCCATGATAGACGACCACGCCAACATGACGCCGACCGCACCATCTATGAGGTGCCGTCTACTCGAGCTTCCGAGAGAGTTACGGGATACCATCTACGAATACACTTTCATCGATACCATTGCACAGCTCGGCCAGCGCAGTGTAGATCCGCCTGCTACACCACCCACTACGAATGTGTTCCGGACCTGCCACCAAGTGTACGATGAAAGTGCGGACGTACTAACTCGTCATCGCTACCACTTCCAAAGACATTCGCGGTGCAATCAAGGCGCTCTCGCAACTACCATCTAAAGACTTCGTGGGCATCCGCCTGGTTCAATGCGTACATCGCGAGGACGAAATGGGAATGATCAGCAGCAGCAGGGACGTTGCACGACTCAAGACTAACCTCGCATTTCTTCACCAGCGCGCGCGAGGCCAGGTCAACCAACGGGCGGCCCTGTGATCGAGATCGTGCTACCGTCGGGAGAAGTGCTCTACAACTCGAAGATTGAGAACATGAGAGTGCACAACAAAGTGAAGCGCCAGAAGCGGGCTATGCGCATTCGGGAGGCGGAATGGGTGGTTCTTTGCCCACCAGATTGAGAAGCACTTGCAAATTGATCTTGAGCAAGGCGCCGAGGCGGAAGGTGTTCCACCAAAAGAGTTCACCTCCGAGGAGCAACAGAGTCGCATCTAGGTGCGTCCGGTGACTTATGCAGCAGCGCTTTGATGTGTTTGCTGCAGAGACATGCGCTGGAGACAACTTCTTCCACAAATCAGCACTTCTGCAACAAAACATCTTTCAACCCCATCAGACAGCTTTCCATTACCTCACATTCCCTCGTCAGTACCAGCACGATGTCCAGACGCGCACCACCAGCCCGACGGCTGCCTAGTATCAAGCTCGAGGCCCACCAACAGACCGACATCAAGCCCGAACCCATTCAGACACCACCGCCAGAATCGCGCCTCCTCGCCCTCCCTACCGAACTCCGTCTCAAAGTGTACGAACATCTCTTCACCAACTCTCTCATCCACGTCTCCGTCCGCAACCGCCTGACCCACCCGTCCAACCCTCGCCCGGACATTCCACGCCTGATCTTCACTCCATGCACCACGAGCTCTCCGGACGCCAACACAAAGGACAAGTACGTCCACTACATCCGCAGTCCAACCTTGGGAATCCTTTCGACTTGCCAGTCCATCAGAAATGAAGCCTTGCCAGAATGCTACGAAACAGCAACATTCCTCATCAGTGGAAGTGCAGAAAACAACCCACAGCTCGCAGCAGAGTGGCTCGGCAGCCTGAGTCTCCGAGAAAAGCAAAGCTTGACGGCCGTACGGCTGACGATTTATCGATGTCTTGCTCCACCTTCACTTTTGAAATCGAGCCCAGGCCGAGAGGGAAGATGTGAGCAAGCTTTGATGGCAGATCGGAGGGCGAAAGGGGTCGGTCAAGGCGTTGTGAAGGTAACGTGGAGAGATGAGAGGATTGGAGAAAGACGGAGCAGGGTTTGAAGGAATTTCTGTGACTTTCCAGACCGATTTGTGGTCTGTTGATGTGGTGAGCTACTTTTATTTACAGTCCACAAGCAAATGCAATCCCCATGGCCATCACGACGGCCACTGTGCTTCCCACACCCATGTTCGATGCACCGCCCGTGTACGCCGGTCCATTACCCGACTGCGTTGGCGTCGCACCTCCCGATCCTGCACTGGCATCCTCGCCGCCGCTGGCACCATTCGTCGCACCCGTACCGTTCGAAGCACCACCAGCACTAGCATAGTACGCCTCGATCTTTTCGGTAACAAACTTCACCGCATCCATTCCATACTCGTTCACATATCCCAGATGCACCGAGATCGTGCTGAAGTCGGGCGCGCCCGCGCAGTACGGGTCCAGCGCATCGCAGTACGCTTGAGATTTATCCGCGATATCGGCCAACACCATGGAAGAATTGGCAGCCCGCTCAAACAGACCCGGTTTTGTGGAGTTTCCAACGTGTGCGGCGTTGGAGGTGATGTTGATGGACGGATCCCCCATGGTAATCACAGCAGCAATGCGGGAGAGGACATCCTCCGACGCAGGATCCGTGAGGGATTCATTATACGCGAAACCCTTCACGTTCTGGCCGGAAATGTAGTCGGTCACGACCTGAGCGCCTTGAGAGTAGCCCATCAACACAATCGGAGCGTTTCCAGGACAGTCCTTTGCGAGGTAGGCTTCGACCAGTTCCTTCATGCCGGTGACTCCCTCGGACTCGGACGTGGGATAGGCGGCCAGAGTGGCGGGATAGACGACGTACTCGGCATTGCTGGCGGAGTTGGCGGCGATGACTTGATCTTTTACCATGCCGATTGTGCCGTAGCCGAGAGGTTCTTGCGAGGCGCGGGCGACGATGATGTGAGCGCCGCCGGCGGAGGGACAGGCGGAGGTGGTGGAGTTGTCGATGGTGGCGTAGTATTGTGTCAGCTCGTTCTGGGCTGAGGTGAGGGTTGCCAGCAGCGAGAGGCTGGCGGAGAGGAGGAGGGCGGTTTGTCCGGGCATGATGGCGGTGGTGCAGCGAGTGGAGGTGGTTAGTTGTCGCCGCGGAGGGGTATGTATGTTTTCCGGAGTGATGGCAAGGAGGGAGGGATGAGGTCAATGGGAGCGGGAAATGACCTTCATATACCTTCTATTGTCCGTTCCTTTGAGACGCTATTATCCGATAGCCGCAGCTTAGTGTTCCGTCGGAGTCGTCGCCAAACAAAGGGAAGTCTGGCACGGGAGCATGTCGATCCTTGCCGTAGCGAAAGTCAAGCCCGTCCAATCACTGGGGGGAGAATGTCTGGAAACGCCGAGGTCCCATATGCAGACGAGGTGTACGAGATTCGGAGTCGAGCGATTCAAGATGTGCCACTTTGTGGGGGCTGGAGAACTCCACTTCTTCGATTCTGTGATTCCCATTCTTCACATTACTCGCGATAGTACGCCCCAACTACGACGAGTTCTTCAGAACGCATTCAACCTGGAGGAGGCACTGCAGGAGATCGATATCGGTGAGCGATATCCATGCATTGTCCAACTTCCTTCTTGGGTAGTTGCATTGTGAAAGAGATCCACTGCACAACGTGGGCATCATGCATGCAAACACGTGTTGGCGATGCAGTACCCCGGAACACAAGCTGGGCAATACATGGATCCCAATGGTTGTCGAGCGCGCCGAACCATCAACGACAGGGATGAGGAGCCTTTCAATTTTGATAAAGCTGGCGAATCTTCGGCTGCATGAGTGATGTTTCCTCGAACCGCCAGGATTGGCAATTGCTGACCTCCGACCGCCTCGATGCTCCATCTACGATTAACGAAAGGAGTCCTTCGAGCCATATTGCCAGACATGTCGTGCGACGAGGTCTTCGTCAAAATCGACCCTTCCAAGAAACCTGGCGGAGACATGGCTGACTCAAACGGCTCGAAGCCATGGGCGAGCGGAAGACGGGAAGTGCTGAGCCTGCCAGGTGAGGTTGTCTGCTGCCCATACCTTATCCTTGTCAACATTCGTGAATGTTCCCTCTACATTTCCTGTTCCTGAACTTCCTGTGCAGGGCTCCTTCCTAAAGTGGCCAAGTCCGAGACCTTATCGGCCTCACCCCCCGCAGTGTGTAGCCGATGGAGTCTCCCTGAGGCCATTGCTGATTTCTCAAAATCCGCATCGGCATCCGCAGCCCGCACGACCGCCCAGCGCAGGCAGAGCACTACCGTCAAATGACGATCAAGGCGGCTGTGTCAGCATTGGAAGTGAAGCGCAATCTGCAGGACTCTGGAGTAGAATCTACCATGTTCAGACTGTGCGGCAGTGTATGGTATGTTGTGCGTCGCAGGACGCAGGAAGAGTTAGAGGTAAGCATCCAGCTGTGAACATGTTTCGCAGGTCACTAATGATGACAATAGAGCCGATGCTGCGCTCAATGACCTCTCGCTGTATATTAGTGCCAGATTGACGACGATGAAGCCACCGTCGCTCGAGTGTCTCGCCCGTGGATGGCATTTTCCCACGCTCGGAGTCACTACTTCTCCTCAGGATCTCATCAGCCAACTTCCTTCAGTAAACATGCCAGACTTCTCATCCGGAGCATGGGTGGACCAGAATCTAGAGTCTGCTACCGGTCCGATGATGGGTCCAGCGATGTCCATGGACGCCATCCACGAATTCGAGCATCTGCAAGCTATCGAGGACCTGTTTACTTACACTGATGGCAACCTCATATATGCCACAGCAGTCCCTATTAGACCCTCCTATCTCAGGTGCCTTGTCGATGGGATCTGTGGAGAGGTGATGGATATGTCTGTATCCATGACGGGACCTCTTCCTCATCCACCACATGACGACCGCCTCCTGGCCGCTCCTCGACGGAGAAATCATGGAAGCCTGCGAAGAACCCCTCGAAAGCACAAACAACGACATCGTCCGCCGCACGCAGGAGCTCGTCCAAGTCAGATAGGTCCAATACCTTACCATCTCCACTATCCCGATTCTTGGCCCACCGCTCATCCTCCAGGCAATCAACTTCATCGCCGCCCGCGGATCCCGCCTCTAACCCCCCCTACTGCCGCAAGTCCGACCGTCTTCACCCGCACGTTCCAGAGCTTGCGAGTCCGCTCCGATGGTTCAGATTTTTTCCCCGAGCTGATGTCCAACATCATTGCTTTATGCGAGGGAGGACGAGTCGCTGATGAATCCGGGTTGGATTGGAGGAGGCATGCGTCGACGACTTATGCTCTGGCTTCATCGGGCACGAATCGGACCCAGGCTGGGGTGGAGTAATCTGGTGCGTTAACGTCCACGGCTGATTTTGAGATTGACGAGACATTTGGGTTGTGCGCTTTGTAAGGTACGAGTAGACCGCTTACGGAGAAGGACTTTCCGTTGGAGTTGCGGCGGCGGTCTGTGTCATCCTGATGTGCACGCAGCGACCTCTCTCCAAAGGTTCTTCACGTTACACGGCATATCTCTGGCAGGGGTAGCTGCACGACGCTAGTCCGCCGCGCGACTGCCTCAGGTTCATCACAAACAACAACGTCCCTCAAGCGAACTTCATCTCCTCCAATTCAACACCACCTCACCATCATCAAGATGCCGCCCAACCGACTTGATCAGCTTCCTCCAGAGCTCTGTGCTCGGGTGACGGAGCACCTCGAACTACCAGACATCAAGAATCTTCGCCTCATCAACCGCGCGCTTGAACACATCGTGACCGATGATGGATTCCGCTCTCTGTTTGGGAGTAAGCGCGTGGAACTCACTCGCCGCAATCTGGAGAAGTTCGTCTGGATCACCGAGCACTCATCACTAGGATGTCTCCTGCAAAATCTGACGCTTGTGGGCGTTGTGTATGATCCAGGACACCTCCTCATGCTCATCGGAGGCAACAAAGACCAAGCGATGGGATCTTCGTCATCAATTGGACAACTTCAGAAGGATCGACTCGACCAAGTAATGTCAAGTCTCACGAAGGGGCTCGCCTCACTCACCCAGCGGCAAATGGAGCAGGACAAATTCCACCACTCTGGTAAGGATGCAGGACTGCTGGTCACGGCACTACGCAACCTCACAAAACAGAACCCGGCTGGCCTGCAAAGTCTGTCTACCAGGATCAGCATCTATCGCTACGATGCGAACGCTAGCCTCACGCCTAATGAGGCTCAGTGCTGGATTTGGATCCACGAAGCAGCGAAGCGCACCTTTCTGCTCGTCATGAAATGCCTCAGGTACAGCAGCATTCCCGTCCGTTCACTCGACATCTTTCACGCAAAGCCAGCATCCATGAGATGCGGTCTGCCGAGAGACACACTTACCCAAGTCGGTTGGCCAACTCCAGAGATGTATCAATGGACCGCGCTCAGACAGCTCTCTATCTGCCTCTCAGACCCGCTCCCCGTCCAGTCGGAACAGGATCTGGAGACTGGTGGTTCCTTGAGCATCATGCATCAATCGAGAGTCCCGGATACGGACTTGATGGCCTCGAGTGACTTGCTCGGAGATGAGCTGCATATTCAATCTCTTACCACAATGCTGACGGCATGTCCAAACTTGGAGATCTTGGAGATATCGGGCTTTCGTTTCGACGAAGAGGAGTGGATGCACTACTCCTTGCAACATGTTCGAGACGCCGCGATGGTATTCTATGCGCACTTCCTCTCGCTCATGCGCCCGCTGAAGCAGCTTCGCCGTCTCCGCCTTGCTGGTTTGCGGGTGGCTGAACAGGACCTTGTGGGACTGATTCGAAACCACGGCGCAACTCTTCGCGATCTTGAATTGGAACACATCGTCTTCGTTGAAGGAGGTTTGGATCGACTGTTTCCCTGTCTAGGTGGCACAGATCCTGCAAGCAACGGTCTGGCGCTCGATCGAATTTTCCTGAAAGATCTGTGGGTGAACATCTCGCCGATCACTTTCACCCGCAGCGAAGACGAAAAATGCACGCAGATTTCCGGGGAAAACATCCCTGACAACACAGTCCTGCGGACAGGAGAAGATGCGAGAAAAAAGGTGATTATGTACGACGTCGCCGATGGCTACGGGCCACCCATACGCGGCGGATCACCGTGGGAGGGACGGAGTTTGAGGGAGTTCGGTGTGTGGAGACGTTGAAGGCACCGTTGATGCCGGGGAGGATTGTTTCTGCGAGGCTTGCGGAGTGCCGCCGCCTCCATGCTACAAAGTTGCAAGGCGGAGGATCTGTTTAGAGTGGGAACGCTGAGTTGAACCAAGATCAGAGTGTATGACTCCTGTGCTTATGCATCATGAGCTCAGTACACTCTGGGTACACTCTGTCGAATGCGGAGCATGATGCCAAAGGGATGCGACACATGGAGTCAACTGTCACGGTTCATGGATGGAGACAGAAAGAGATGAAGCTAACAAGGAGCCGCATCACAGTCAGTCTTCACTTGAGCGTATCGAATTGAGAGTCGAGCAGATCTTCTGTGTTCAAAAGTGTACAGTGCCTCCGTTTGCTCTTTCGTCCTGTGACCCTCCCGTCCGCCAGCTCGACCTTGGCTTAGGTCAGCAGCCTCTCACCCCTGCTCCTGTCAGCTTAAATCTCCAAAGACCTTCAGTACTTCCATCTTCCGAACAACATTGCTTGTCTATCATCAAAACGTTCGCTGCAGCAAAATGACTTCGAATTCTCTCGAGGAGCTGCCTCCCGAGATATGTGCTTTGATCATCGAACATCTCGCGCTCGACGACATCCGACATCTTCGCCTTGTCAATCGTGCCCTTGCGTACAATGCGACCCAGGACCGATTTCGTGCTTGCTTCAGGACCAAGAAACTCGAGACTACGCGGGATGGGCTGGAGAGATTCGGCTGGATCATCGCGCATACCCGGCTCGGACGTCTCCTCGAGCATCTGACACTGGTAGGCGTTGTGTACGACGTGGTACATCCCGCTCGCATCGCCATGCCTGACAAATGGCCACATGAAGCGTCTACACACGATGACAGCAACGCAGCAGCTTTGATAGCCGGATCTGACGACGTGGTCGCCAGGAACAAAGTTAGGGAGGATCTCCGATTCCTGACCCAGCAAAAAGCGGAGTGGAACGATTTTCACAACACTGGCATGTCTATCTCTTTCCTAACGGAAGCACTTCGCACTTTCAAGATCCACAAGCCTCGTGGGTTAAGCAGTCTGTCACTCTCTGTCATCGTATACCAAGATGCGGTCACGAGACGTGCGCCCTGTGATGTTGGATGTTGGATTTGGGTGCACAAAGCAGCGCAGCACACGTTTTTCCTCGCCATGAACGCTCTGGCTATCAGCAAAATCGCCGTCAGCTCTCTGGAAATGTTTCGCGGTGTGGCTTCGCGCAGCTGCGGTCTGCCATGCGATGCGCTCTCTCACATTTGCGGTGTGAAACCGGGCGGTCTCAATCTTCCTGGGTTGAAGAAGCTCACTATCTGTATATCTGATCAGATCACGGTGGAGACGGCGGAACGCGTCTTCATGCCTGCTGAGACAGGACTTGCGGATCCACCAGTGTTCGCTTCGGCGATGGAGCGGTTGCCGGAACGCATCCAAAAAACGGCCATTCGTTCATCGCAGGCGCTCGCCAAGATGCTGCAAGCGTGTTCCAGCTTGGAGATCTTGGACATTTCTTTCTATCGACAAACTTACCTGGACCAAGAACTGAAACATGTCCGTAATGATATTATGCATCATTACGTGCATTTTCTCGCGAGCATGCGGCCGAGCAAGCACTTGCGACACGTGCGCCTAGCGGGCCTTTGGGCGGACGAGACGGACCTGATTCACTTCCTTGAGAATCACAGTGCCTCGCTTCGGGGCATCGAGTTGCGCTTCTTGAATGTCGGAGAAGGCAGAGGAGCCGCACTCTTGACTTCACTTGCCAGCGCCAAGTTCACGCTGGACTCACTCAGCCTGAAGGATGTGTGGCTTGGAGATTCTCAGCTCCTGGCATTCGATGGCGAGAAGGACCAGGAGGGTACCAGTATCGTTGGACTCCTGGAGCAGACTACTGCAATCCGGCGATTGGACAAAGCCATTCGGCGCAGAATATCCTATCGCACCTTCACCCTTCCCGAATTCTACAACCCTAGCATGTCGAACACCGGAAAATGGCTGGAAATGTGCCAGAAGGACTTTGGTGATTGCCTTTGATTATGACGATCCGAGAGCAAGATATTGCTAGAAAGCGACACATCAGCCGTGCGATATCGATGGCTTCCGTAATGTTCGTGAGCCGATACTTGGCCTACTAGTCTGGCCCAAGGAGAATGACGATCGAAATAAGGCTGTTCGCGGAGCGCATGCGTGGGCGAGAAGCACTACGAAGCAAGTTTTCCGTCGTATAGCGTACGGCCGTTCGAATCAAGTCCATTTGTGCGAATGAAAGGAGAGCTTCCTCTTGCAGGAATAGGTGCCCGAAAGTAGCCCACCGCGTGACTGCACCAACCGGAACGGGACTTACGACCATTCACCAACACACAGCACTTTTCCAAGTCACTTTCGTTTGATCCTGGCTCTTGACTTTGTATCATTACCTTTGCGACACCACTTTGGACTTCCTCTTCCTGTTCCACACACCACCTTGCCTGCAATTTGGTAGCGCCTCATCAACACCGCTAGCCCCAATCGCCCGAAGACCGCCACGGGCTCTACACAGATTCTGCTGGATCAGTACGACGACCGCAACAACAGCACCAAAGCCCCACCGATATCACGCAACGATTGCGCCTCCTCGAATATATATGGTGCCACGACAATGAAATGCCTCTCGGACCCTTCGACCCGCTACCGGCCGAGCTCTGGGAGTCAGTCGTCGACGATCTCGATCTGAACGACATACGGAACTCAAGAACCATGAACCGGGCGCTCTGGAAGAAGGCCACATAGGTCCGCTTTCGCTCATGCTTCGAGACCAAGCATCTGAATGTTACCAAGCGCAATCTGGAGCGCTTTGCCTGGATGGCCTCGAATAGCAGTTTGATGAAGCTGCTCAGAAACTTGACGCTCGTTGGGCTTGTGCACAGCCCCGTGTACCTGGACGATATTGTCCGCACCGGCGAGCGTCCCACGCAACGGGCGATATACCAAGGCTTTAGCCCAGATGGAGAGGAAGAAGAGCTCGAGCCTTGCAGTAAGAAAGTCGTGTCAAAAGCCATGAGAGATTTCAGAAAGCTGTGTCGCCGGCGCACCAGAGAGGATGTGACTCTTTTGAGTGAGGCTCTCAAAGAGCTTGCAGCTCGCTGTAATGATCTGCACAACCTGTCTACCTCGGTCGTGGTTTTCCAAGACGACGCCATCACCAGGCTACTGCCTAGCGAAGTGAAATGCCGGCTTTGGGTCAAACAGGCAGCAGCGCATATGTTCCTTCTGATCATGGCCAGCCTAAGCTCCAGTCGGCTCTCCGTGCGGTGCATCGATCTGTTCTGCACAAGTCCCGACCCAAACAGCTGCGGCGTTCCGCATACCACCTGGTTGCAATTGCAGTGGACGAATCCCTCATCGTTCAACTTCGCCGCTTTGCAAGAACTCTCGATCTGCACCACAGAGCAGGTCATATTTGAGTCCGCGTATGATGAGCGAAATGGTGGAGACAGATCTCGCACGGACACACGTAACTTTTTCAACCAGGCGCCATACCCTACACCCCTACCGAAGCCCTTCGTTTTGAGCATGAAAAAAATCGACAAAAGCACTCACACGCATGCTAGAGGCATGTCCAAATCTATAAAGCTTAAAGCTGAAGTTGCGTCGAGGAGAGTACAGGACCGAGTCCGTGGATGAAGCCAGGGAAAGCCTGCGACCTCAGTACGTGGCCGATCTTGCGCTCATGCAGCCATTGAAGCACTTGCATAGCCTGTGTCTAGTGGGCTTCCCAGCAAATGAAGGCGATCTCTGTCTCCTGCTCCAAAAGCACAGCGCATCACTCCGAAATCTTGAGCTGCGACACATTCGCCTCGAAACAGGCACCTGGCGTCAAACATTGTCTGTTCTCCTTGGCCCGGACTTCCATCTCGACACGATCCGCCTCGATTCCTTGTGGGATGATGGGAGTCATGTCATGCGTTTCTACGACTGGCCACAGCACGAGTGCACACGTATCACCGGCGAGTTACTGGAAGCCAACGCGATAGTCCGATGGGGACCTGATGTGAAGCTGGCAATCACTTTTGACGAAGACAGATCCATATCATCGGGCGGTTGGAGGATAAGCGAATGGTTTGATGCCTACGAGAAGGAGCAGGAAGATGACGCGCCACAAGATGATTGGGATTTCCCAAGAGTGAGCTCAAGGAGGATCGGAGGCACAGAAAGAGTACTGGACTAGAAACGTTGCATTCGAAATGAATTGCAACTAGACCGGTGTACTGCCGTTGGAATACAGTTCACCAACACGAGAGAAAAGGAAAGCTCACAAGGCAGCCACGTACAGCCAACACATGCAGGCCGCGCGTTGTGGTCGCTCGAGCTACACATCGGCACAAGCTCACACCACTGCAAGCTGTGGTTGTTGTACCTCAGAAAGTCTTGTTCATGAGCGCACATGGGGTTCAGACAAAGGAATGGAAGACTACGCTGTAGTATGAGCAACGTAACATAGACTTGCCAATGCATATTAACCTGAATTTGCAGTTTCTGCCACCACTTCCTCTGTGGCCTGTTGTTCGATCTGTACAGGGACATACGCAGCTTCAAACCTTGTTCTTTCAGCTCGCAGCGAGTACACGTACATCTGACATCTACTCGCAAGCCAAGCTCCAGACCTCACTGCCACCTCAGCCAACTCATCATTCACGGATGCGCCCTCTCACCACCCATACTCGGTGCGAGTAATAGCAAGTCCCAACTCTTCAACACTTCATCACAGAGCGCTTCCCGAAGTTCGCAGAAGAAATATGTCACAAGCTGGTCCAGCACTCTCTCCCTCCGCCATAATCGTGATCTGCATCCTCATCGCCGGCGCCTTGGTCCTCTGCAGCTGGGCACTATTCCGCCACTTGTGCTCCGACCTAGACGACGAGATTTTCGGACCGAACGGAAGAGCACCAGAAATGGGAGAGAGGTTCAGTCAAGCGCAGTATATGCGGTTGGTCAGGTTGAGGGGAAAGGAAGAGTTGATTGGTAGGAGTGGAGCGAGAAGGGAGAAAGGAATGGGAAGTGAGGATTGGGGGTATGTGTGATGGGCTTGGAGAAGTGTTATCATTGAACGCGGAGAGAGAATAGATCTGGCTCTGGAAGGTGTCGAGTGCGTTGCTGGCATGATGCTGCCATGTGCGAGTTTCGAAAGCCTCTTGGGCTCTCGCGACGTCTTGAGAGCCGGTCTTGGAGCGCGGCCAGGATCCGGTCGATGAGGAAGCCAGTCGAGCGACTGAACAGCTCGTAACCAAATTGCCCTTGGAAACACTACCGGAGCGAAGCAGACTCTGCAGCCAGAAAGGACACCAACGTCTCGATGGACCGAGGAGAGAATGCGAGCTTCGACCCGGCGTTGGACGGAGTTGACGACATCTGGCGTCGTAAGGGATCGAAAGCGCCAGATGGAGATCGAGGTTGAGATCAGTGCGGTGTTGTTCGGTGCGGCTGAGAAGGAAGTCATCGGATTCTAGCATGAAGTCAGTCTGTCGTGAAGCACTACTTGCGATCTCTGTTAGCATTCTTGCAAATCGAGCGCGACGAAAGTACTGTCACTCGCTCTTCGCCGACTGCGTCCTCACCGCCCGTCCGTTCCGTTGAGACAGAATGTACAGCAGAAAGGTCTTTTATACACAGCCGTAGAGGTGAGATCCAGGCAAAAGTCATGGGAGGTCCAATGCTCTCCCGAATATGCGCCTGCTTCATGCATACATGAAATTCCATTTCTTGATATTAGACTGCCGTCTGAGAGGCTGCCCATGCGTTCTCGATATCACGCGCTTTGGCCATTCCGTCCTCCTCTCCTCCCCGAAAGGCCTCTTGCTCGTTCGTACAAATGACAATGCTAGAAAGTGAAGATCGCTCATTTCGTGGGTCGTTCGGCGGTCTCGAGATGCCGTGGAGGATTCGCCAGAAGGTCCGTTCGGTCGAGAAGTTCGACAGGCTATCGCGGCGAAGGAGGTTCGTGCAAGTCTCACTGAAACTCTTCAAAACACTCAAGCAGCTCTTACGATCTTCCTTCTGATCCCTTCAATTGATGATCGACCTACTCGACGGTCGCCGAGCCGGCATCGCTTGCGCTTGCGGATCCTGTAACAGATATGCTTGGGTCGACCGCGATCATCTCTGCAAGGATATCCAAGATAGGCTGTATGAAATATTTCGTTAGCTGATCCCAGTCACTCCATCTTCTTCAACAATTCAACTCACCTTCGGCACAGTCTTGTCGTAGATGCTGATCAGCTCCCTCGGTTGCGGGTAGACCTTCAGCGCCTTGTAAAAGCACAGCGCCGCATCGACCGGATCGCTTCCATCAGTGCACATCGACTCTCCTCTCGCGACTTCTTGCATGAAGTATGCCTCCGTGTCCTCAGGATCGCGCGGGAAGCCCTCCTCGTTCGCGGCCGCGACCACTGATGCGATCTTCTCCTTTTGCGATCGCTCTGCCGCGGCGGATGCGGCTTCGTCGAGCTTGGAAACCTTCTTGTGTTGTTTCTTGAGGTATTTGCGAAATTCGGGATCGCTGCGGCGTTTGTTGTCGAAGTAGATGGCGTAGCCTACCGCTGCTGTTGCGAGGACCGCGGTGATTCCGAGGGTGATGGTTGAAGTGCTGATGCCGTTGGAGGGCGTTGAGGAGGCCATTTTTGTGACGATTGAGGATTTGCTTCGATGGTCGTTACGGTTGTATTGAGCTACTCGCGATCAATAGATGCAAGGTGGACGACGGGTTGGTAGCGGGTGATTGCGTAGAAGTCGCAGTGGACGGAGCATTGTGATTTTTTGGTTGACTTCTCCAGCGATTTAGCGAGCAGCAGCTCTCATTACGTCACGTGGACAGCGCTGTAGTTCTAGCTTCGGCCTCCGAATGCCCAACCCTGTCCGACAAGACAGCAACAGCAACACCATATTGATTCCTCCAGTCGACGACCGAGAAGACGTCTACAATGTCGGAGAGCAAGGGTCTATCTCTCCGGCGGAAGAAGACGACAGCGGCACGGCCAACCATCTCCGCCCCCAAGCAGATCCCTACTGCCCAAAGCGAGACCTCCCTACGACCGGACGCGATTCGATCAAACTCGACATGGACAGCCGCTAGCGGTGAATCTGAAGCAACATCACGATCGCGAGAAAGACCGAAGCTCGGCGGCGACAATACCAGCGACCTCGTCAAGAGGAGATACTCTACACGATTTACCGGCGGGCTACCACAAGATGGCATACCTCCGACCATTCCTGCGATGCCATCGCTGCCAGCGCAGTACGCTGGACGACCAGGCACGTCTACCGCTCCACGTCCACCGCCGTCGCGTGACGGAGGGCGGAGTCCGGAGCGAAGAGGGAAGCTGAAGGTGGACTTGCGTGCGTTGAAGGACCCCAATCTCCAGGCCGAGAAATACGTGCAGAGCATACTCGCAGACGCCTCGGAGGCCGACATTATCGCGTACCAGAGGGACTTGCAAAGCTTGAAAGCGCATACAGATGCCGATCTGCAGCACAATGTTTACCAAAACCGCACACAGTTCATCAAGATCTCAAAAGAGGCGGACAAGCTGAAGTCGGAGATGCGAACACTGCGAACCATGATGGGAGAGCTTACCAGCGCATTGGGTCACGCTACGAGCGCTGGAGGTGCGGATCTCAGCTCTGCCAGTTCCTTGAGCCTTGCCGACAGGAAGCGCGCGAATAGGAGCAGCGTTGCCAACCTGGAGGCTATGTGGACTACACACTTGCAAACACTGTGGAAGAGGGTGGAGGGCTCGCAGAAGTATCTGCCTGCCCTTCCTGGTCGACACATTCTTATGGAGAGTCAACGATGGGTAGAGCTCAATGCTGCGACGTGGAAGCCTCGGCGTCGAGTCGCCCTGGTCCTGTTGAACGATCATCTGCTGGTTGCTTCGGAAAAGAAGCGTGCTGCCGACGCTGTACCTTCTGGAAAGGGCAATCGGCAGAGTATGCATCCATCACAACAATCGCAATCGACAACAATGCTTGTAGCAGATCGTTGCTGGCCACTGGATGAGGTGTCTCTCGCCGACATCAGCACGCGAGCATCAACCACAATCGGACACAACAACACGAAGGAGAACAAAGCTATCGCAAATGCCATCAATGTTCGAGCAGGCAACGAGAGCTTCACATATGCTATCGCAGACGCTGCAGAGAAAGCCGGCTTGATCGTCGCGTTCCGCAAAGCACAAGAAGACCAACGCAAACTGCTGGCAGCCGAGCACGCCCGACGTGAGAAGAATCTCGAAGACTTCGCCATCCTCTCTGGCCGCGACCCTCGCTTGCTCAAACGTGCCGCGGCAGCCGTGGAAGATGCGGCCAACGAGGCTCCCAGCTCCGAAAGATTGTCTGGCCTCAGTCGCAGCACCTCTGTGCTCGTTGATGCAGACGGTCGACCTCAAAGCATCCGCTGGGTTGAATCTCAAATCGACGGTCTTGATATCGACATTGCTTTGCAACACTTCGACGATGCTGTTGATCGCACCGAGAAGCTTCGCCGCATGGCTCGCTCAATCAAAGGTAATGCCACCGCGCAGGAGATCATCCAAACCAAGATCAACGAGCGGGCTGGTCGCCTCGCACATTCGATCGCTCGACAAATGGCACAAACCTCCGGCGCCGCCAACATGACGAAGGAGAAAGTCGCATGGCTGCTTCGACTTGGCTTTGAGGATCTCGCCAGGACGACATACCTCAATGCTCGCACTGAGACGATCCGTCTGCGAACTCGAGAACTGCCATTCGTTGGCGCTCTCCCACCTCACATTCACGCATTGGCGTACACGACATTCACGCTGCTACTGCATACCTTCAGAACGTTCAGCGCGTCTTTCCCAGCTGCGAGTGGGAGTGCGGTAGTCAGATGGGCGAAGGTACGGGTTGATGAGTTCTGCGAGAGGGTGAGGAGGCAGCTGAGCAGTGTGGAGAAAGGAGGAGAGGTATGGGATGAATGCGCGAAGATTGTGATCGAGGAGGCGGACGTGTTGGTCGATGTTGGTGTTGACTTTGGTGGCATGGTCGTGAGAGGACTGCAGCACGAGGGCGGGGAAGTTGGGACGACGGCCACGAGGACTGATGCACCTGTGACTGGGTTGGGCATTTGAGCTGGCTTGTGACTGAATTGACGCGGTCAGGCCTCGTACCATTAATCAATGTCGATCATGTCCCTCTGCCTGCATAGTTCTGACCTTCGACCTGTCACTTTCTCCCAGAGCCATTGACATCCATCGACGATCTCTCCGCAATGTCCGGCTCAATCCGAGGCCTCACAATGCGCTGTCCGTCATATGCTGGCCAGCTTTCCTCCCAAAATCTATGCAACGGTAGACCCTTGCCAGTCAAGATCCCAGCGATATTGAACGGATCTATCACCGTCATCAGTAAAGGTCTCTTGTCCGCCTTGCTAAAGCCAGGCCCGACTCTTTCTGTCTTCCCATCCGTCTGGTCTAAGAACACCAGACTGTCGCGCGGGAGATAATTGCCTGGGTGGAAGACGCAGAGGAGGATCACGAACAGCGTAATGTTGCTGATTTCGAACGTCCAGAGGAACCACTCATTGCGAGAGACGGGTCCGCAGTAAGGATCCTCTCGGTCCGGAGCGCAGGCCGACGCTTCGAAGCCTTCGATCGTGCGCACGATGCAGCGGAGCCAGACCATTGCGCTGGTGACGTACAGGAGATAGCACACCTTCCTCACATTCGTCGGGAAGTTCTTGGCTTCCCGACATCGGATTTCCACGGTTGCGACGAGGGAGAAAAAGAAAACCTCCACGAAACACTGCAGGATCAACGCAGACTTGACTAGATCCAGTCCGATCTTCTTCTGTGCCGGATCACGCCCGCTTCCAGCACTGTTCCCCGCTCCAGAACCAGTAAGAGTCTCCACCGCCGTACTAAGCAGGATGAAAGTGCTCAACACCCGTCCGGGGTGTATCGGCGTGTGATATGGCAGATAACCCAAGAGTCGGCCAAGGATGAAGTACTCAGCAGCGGAGTAGAGCGGCGGACCCATGAGTACGAGTACATATTGAGAGATGAAGAGACCGATGTTCTGGACTTGGCGGACGGAGATGCTTCGACAGATGAATCCTGCGATCCAGACGAGACTGGCCCATGTCATCACGCCGCCGAAGGCGCGCCAGTGGAAGCGGATGAAGGACTGGTAAATTTGAGCGAGGGCGATGAGGGTGAGGAGGACGGCGAAGGCGATGGGGGCGGCTTTGTTTGGGTCGTAGGGGTAGAGGGACCAGTCTGTAGCGGATGTGATGTTTGACATCGTTGCTGATATGATCGGCGACTCGTGGATGGGATTGCTGCTGGAATTGTGTTTGGGCTGAATTCCGGTCGCTTATACTGAACACGAAAGTGATGGCCGTCGATGCAGAGAGGACGAGCCATGCTGACGGCCGCAACATCTTTGATATATTGTATGTCGTTGCAAAGATGTCAGGCCAGTCCGTTACACTAACAAGGCTCAGCTCCAGGTGGCAGTGTCAGAGTCTCTCGCATTCGCGAAGCGATGTACCAAAGCCAGATGCGATTCGCCCGCTCGTCGTTGAAGGCTCACGAAGTCAGAAGATGGAAGTCCGGCACGGCGATCCTTCAAGCTGACAGGGTCACATGTCCGTGGTTCGTAGCTGCAGTACCTCTGACTGTACCCAATGCGACGATTGCTGCGATCAGCTGCGCTGTCCGCTTTCGCATTTCGTCACGGGCTGCCGTGATGCAATCCTTTAAGCAGTCAGCGAGCCGGCCTCTGAGTACACATTTCTCGTACAGATGCAGATCAGTGCAGAGGCCGCTAGCTTCGATGTCGAATTAAAGCACAAAAACTTTCCACATCCCATCGTCAAAGTGCTGCCTGGTCCACAATCAGTAAACTCTGTCTCGAGCCTCAAGCATCGCCTGGAGATTGCGATCCGATCGTGTCGTTTTCCCGAACGGGACATCGGCCGTGGATTCGTCGCTTTGATAGCTTTCGTGCATTCCCATGAGCCGTGTCTCACGTGCCTGACGGCGGTGTGAGCATCGATGTCCCGGGAGGTTGATACGCAATCCAAGTTTGAGGTGGTCGGAAGACCTCACTGAGAATCGACGCGGCATCTTTGAAGAGCTGTTTTCCCTTCGTCAAAACTCTGCAAAAGAATCAGCTGGAGACAACTCTGCGGCTGCTGGATTTGGATTGTCGATACCCTAGAGCACGTAGTCAGGAACTAGTATTTACAAACGCCCACTCCTCCCTGCAACATACCATTGAGCTCGAAAAGTGAATGCGTCGAACCTTCGTACATCTTCACCTCGGCATTGACTTTCGTAGCCTTCAAAACTTGCGCATATTTCATGCCCTCCGCCGCAAGAAGGTCGAACTGCGCTACGGCAATCCAAGTCCTCGGAGCTTTTTTGAGAATCTTGGTAGGCGCGAGATGCGGCGAAATCTGCCAGTCTTCTCGCCGATGGTTGCCTTGAAGGTACAATGTCCGAAAGTAGAGCAGCCTAGATGGGGTCATCCAGGGTGCGTTGAGGTTGCTCGTCCAGCCCTGACCGGGTAGTGCAGTGTTATCAATCACGGGAAGGATCAGAAGTTGTAGACATGGTTTCAGAGAGCGGAACAGGCAGGCAGCCTCTAGGACGGCAGCGGCGGCCAGGTTCGCACCTCTGGCAGGTGACACGAATTAGCAAATCATCGGCACATGAAGCTCGATAACGACCCACGTGGAATGTCCACCAACGGCAACTCGGTCAGCATCAAGTCCGAATTGGGAAACAGCATTTTTGAACAGCCATTGGAAAGCTTCGATTGCGTCTTCGGCCAACGCGGGATAAGGATGTTCTGGCGCTAGGCGGTAGTCGACGGTCACGACTACGCATTGGGATGCTGTCCCTAGGATCAGCCTTGCGTTGCATTTCGAGCTCAAGAAATATTCCATACTTTGGCAGATCTGAGTACAGAAGTCATTTTCGCTGGAGAGGTTGCCTGTAGCCCAAGTACCTGAGTGGAAAGAGGTCAGTCGAGATACTCGTTTCCTTGCGAAGCGCCGGGCAATGATTCGTACCTCCATGGAACCATAGCAGGGCGGGAAGTTTGGTTTCCTTATTAGACGGCTTGAGTATCGGAACAAACACACGGACGCTGCAATGCTCCAGCTTAATATCAACCACACGGCCGACCTTGACAGGTGTGGAGCCTCCATATGGGATGGAAGACAGCGTGCGAGCCGAACCGTCCCATGCCATCATCTCATCCGGAACGACATATTGCATATATCGCTCGTGGAACGCAACATACTCAGGGTCCAGGAGTGGTCGAAGGGCCGGATCGATGGGTTGATAGAGAAGAAGCTGATGATCCATCGGCTCGAGTCGGCCATGGACAAATCCGTGCGAGGGAATGTTGAAGACAGCGCCACCCACCAGATGATCGCGTTATCGATCCATATTTAGTGCGTCCTCGCGTGGGAATGAGGTGCCGTGGCCCGCAAGATCGCCAACAGGGAATGTTCGAACTTCGATGCATGAAGCCCCAGACGGAAGCTCAGCCATCCACACGAAAGTGACCTGCATATGTTTCGTTTGCCTGATTGAGAACGAAATTATCAATGCTCCTTAAGAGATCTCACCAATCGACAAATACTTTGTGCGCATGCCGGAGATTGACATGCATACCACGCGAGAAGGAGTGCTCGCGTGTTGCGGTGAGCCTCCACTCTCCAGTGTATTACAAGCATTCGCCTGAGCCTTTCGGACTCGGGTAGACGCCGGTATGACGGACTTGGCCTTCGACCATTGCTGTGCTGCCGGCATCACGGGCAGCGAAGAAACTTCTGTGTCACGGTGCACAGGCCGCTGATGTTCTCGTGCAGTTCAATGAACAAGCAGAGGCCGAAGGAGGCGAATGAGAGACATGATTGAACCGACGTCAGAAACGTTCCGATTGCTCATGAATATCGCCACCTGTGCGCGGAGCAGCTCTCGTGATGGCGATGCCAATAGCCGAGATCGATCGTGTCGCGTGGAAGAGCCGGCATACGTCGTGCTCGAGCGCGTTGGTGACTGCAGCTGGCTTGACTCCCTCATGTCATTGGTCCTGTTTCATGAAACCTTGCAATGGAATCCTCGTCGAAGTAGTAGCGATGCGACCTAGGTTGAGACGAATCGATGAGAATGCATATGCTTTGCACTTTCCCCGGCTTCGTGCTACGATCTTGCGCCGCTAAGCCTGTAGTATGGAGCGGTGTAGGTGTCGATTTTCCCGGCGTCTCTAGCTGTATGCCAGAGTGGCCCAGAGCGGCCAAAGGCTTCAATTCAAATTGGAGCAAAGTAGGTAGCATTATTGATGTGTGTTGACAGGGAGCTCGACAAGATGAACTCAGGAGAAAAGCCCGAAAGTCCGGTGCCTGCCTGAGGCACCACTCACGCCCGGAGGAAGTTCGGCAGGCATCAGAGCGACTCATCAGCTTCTCCACCCTCAACTTCACAAAACGTCATCCTCCCCGGTAGATCTGGCGAGAATGATGTCTTTTCGGGAAGACGCTTCGAAGGGCGGTTAGAAATCCAGAGAACGAGGCCAAGAGGTCCAGGTCAGCTGTCAGTAAGTAGGTCTCATCGCCTCCTTCTCTCTCATATACATTGCTGTCCACGAAACATATCGTTGGCATTCATCTTCCGCATACCCACGTCCCACCAAACAGCAACTACTCGAAAGCCATCATGCCGAACCAGACCTGGAGAGTAACAGCCAAGACCGGCTTCGATGACTTGAAGATCAGCGACGAGCAGATCCCAGAAGTCGGTGACAGGGACGTTCTCGTTCGCCGTAAGAGTATCCCCAGACCGTCATATGAACTGCGTATTGACCACTACTCGACAGTACATGGCTCCTCGCTCAATTATCGCGACCTGATCATCACCAAGGGGAAATACCCATTTGGTCAGCGGGACAACGTCGTCCCTGGCTCCGACGGGGCTGGCGTGGTCGAAGCCATCGGCAAGAATGTCAAGCGTTTCAAGAAGGGCGACAAAGTTGCGACTCTCTTCAATCAGGGACATATCGCCGGCTCGCTCGACCCGATCTCGGTATCCAGCGGCCTCGGTGGAATGCTGGATGGATGTCTCCGACAGTACGGCGCTTTCGACGAGGAAGGTCTTGTGCACCTGCCCAAGAACCTGAACTTCGTCGAGGGAGCTTCATTGACTTGCGCTGGGCTGACAGCCTGGAACGCCTTGTACGGCTTAAAACCCTTGATTCCTGGTGACTGGGTCCTGACTCAAGGAACGGGTGGCGTGTCAATCTTTGCTGTCCAGTTTGCCAAAGCTGCCGGTGCCAAGGTCATCGCCACGACTTCGAGCGCTGAGAAGGGCGAGAAGTTGAAGGCTCTCGGCGCAGACCATGTTTTGAACTACAAGGAGGACAGCTCATGGGGAGAGACCGCCAAGAAGCTGACTGAAGGTGCGGGTGTGCAGCACGTTGTGGAAGTTGGCGGGCCGAACACGATGAAGCAGAGTCTGCAGGCGATCGCCATTGATGGCGTAATCAGTGTCATCGGTTTCATCGGAGGTGCGAAAGGAGAAGACCAACCGACCATGTTGGATGCGCTTACGAACATCTGCACGATTCGCGGCGTGCTGGTCGGGTCGAGGAAGCAGTTCGAGGCGATGAACAGGGCGATCGAGGCGAATGGTATCAAGCCGGTCATCGACGAGAAAGTGTTCAAGCTGGAGGATTTGAAGGAGGCGTATCAGGTGAGCTAGCGGATGGACGACCGTGCATGTGATGATCTTACTGACTTCACTTCCAGTACATGTGGGACCAGAAGCACTTCGCAAAGGTCGGCATCCAGATTGATTAGACCCAAGCTTCCTGTGCGAAAGAGACGTACGACTTTCAATGACAATGTCGTACCCAATTAGCCTCAAAAGCGCATGCAAGTGCGTTGACGACATCACATGTAAGGTCTCTGAGCATCGCAACGATCAACTAGCAACTACCTTACTGGGTCGAAATGAGATCGACAAGCGGACCTTCCAGGCAATAGAAGCTTGGGTGATGTGGCAGCAGCGAATTCCCTACTTCCCTTTGAATCTTCACTTCATCAATGCGGCTTCACTTGAGGTTTTCGTCACCACAACACTGTCAAGAATCCACTTCGCGGAGCGCACCACGCCTTTCCTGCTCGGCATTTGGAGTGGTCACATCGACTTTACTTGGATACTTCATCGAGACCACAGCATCGCCGTGGGCTTTCCCGGCTGCATGCAGCAGGTGAGGCAGCCTTTTTGTTTTCCACCGAAACTCATGGACCGGCAAGCTGACACAGTAAAGCAGAGTGACCGGGATCCAAGCGCATGACCCCTTCAACTCCGTCAAAACTTTACCATCCATCTGAGTCGCCCATCACAAGAACTACACCTCATACCAGTAACGAGATGAGTGCTACGTCAGATGCCAATGCGGTGAGCGTCGCTGTCCGCAAAAATGAGATTGCCGCGAAAGGCTCGCTGAACCATCCAGAGATCCTCAAGGACGAGATCTTTCGCTTCATAGACCTGCCAGCCGAGATGAGGAATCGGGTCTACAACCAAATCACCCGTGAAACCAAAGTGCCGAGAGAGCTTCGAGTATCTTTCTTGTGGTGCCTTGCTTTCGATCATGCGCCGACCATTCCGATGTTGCTGATCAGCAAGCAGGTCAAGGCGGAGTACGAGAAAGAGTTGTCGTTATCGTCAGGGGTCCAGATCGTATTCGAGAAGTTGTCCGCAAAGACAAACACCGACGCTATCACAACCTTGGTCTCGTCAGACATTACAAAGACTCAGAAAACTTTCGTCGCGGAGCACCTTGCGCGATCGAAGTACATCTGGCTCGCTGTAAGCACCGTGGCACTCTTCGAGCACCCGGATGGCACAGTTGACAAGTCGCTACCAAGCTTCTTTGTTAGCATCCTCCCTATCTTCACTTCGCTGAAGTTCATGTCGGTCAATTGGACGTTGCCTTTTTTCAGCCTACATCTTGCGATGGAGGAAGGCAGGTCGTTCGCCGTCACCACACCAGGCCGTTTCAAGCACACGTATCTTGGAGCTTTCCCGGACAATGTCAAAAACCTGGTACGAGTCTACACTCAAGTGGTGTTCTGTCTGCGGGCATATACCCCTCGACATCGCACCGATGATGTCTTCTTCGAAGACTGGGATCCGCTTATCAGCCATCGCATGAATCTTGTTCACTATGTGGCGCGAATTTCCCGCCAACGACGTAAAATTCGTCTATACCATCGGGGCCTCGGTTACGGAGCCTTCCAAGTGGCTCTTGTTGATCTGGGACTCGGCGAAGAAGGCGATCGGAAGTATCTGAAAGAGCTGGAGGAATGGCAGCCTGGATGCACCAACAGCAGCATGTTCGCCTCTGGTGGATCCTCTGGGTTGTCTTGGGAGATCGATTTCGATGACTTGACATACGACAAAGGATTTGCGTGGGAATGAATGGTGCTTGAACCTCGAGGGAGAGAATGGCAGGCAGAGAGCTTGCTAGGTGGAGCGGGCGCCGGTGCAGTGGTTGTTCTACGATAGCACTCACTAGGAGAACTTTGCAAAATCAAGTATTACATAGTGGCGTAGCATCGAAGATCCGAGTCGCTGTGGCATGAAGGGCAACCGCACGAAATCGTAGAATGCTAGAACAAAAGCGATCGAAGTGAAGCTCTGCGATAGAGCTTCGTGGACGGGGGTCCAGCCCGAAGTGAATCTCCCGTTCAATGCGTCATGGTCTGGCTGCAAGCTCCAACACCACCGCTCATTGACCTCTTTCACAACCCACCTCACCTCACATCACACCCGCCTTGCTCCTACATCTCCCATCATGGTTCTCGAAGAAGCCACCACACCCGAAGCTCCCTTCACCGACTCCTCCACACCCGACAACGACAATGACCTCTACTCCGGCGACCGCTCCCCCACCTACCTCGAGACCCGCTCGCCGACACGATGGCCCATCACCCGTCCAGGCCTCGAACCAATCTACATCAATCTAGATCGACTCCCGAAAGCATTCCTCATCTCAGGCGAGAACTCAGCATATAATAAAATCATCGGCGATGGGACGCAAAAGTACTGCGATGAGACAATCAAGCTACTCAACCGGCCCTTGCGGGAGGACGAAGCAACTGCTGCCGCCTACCATCTTGCGAAGACGATGAGGATTGCATCATACGGACCGCCTCTGGGAATGCTAGCTGCGGCTTTCATATGGAGGCGTGGAATGGCGAAATTCCGCTTTCCTGGCCTGACACCGGGCGAGAAGTTCAACCCCGATCGCTTTGCAGGTGGACTTTTGAAGGGAAAGCCTGCACGATTCGCATGGCATTTCTTGCGGATCAATGCGTATGGCGTGGTTGGGTCATTCGCAGGACAGGTCTTCTTCGGGAGCTACGCGGTTACAGTGGGCAATGTGGGACGATTCCAAGATCCGCGATTGAAGGACGTCACAGAGGCATTGAAAGCGCGCTTAGAAGGGAATCGTGCAGCGGGCAAGCTGCCGGGAGGAAGAGAGGTAGATCAGACGGCGGGCAAGAGGGATGGTGAGACATTCGACATGGCGAGGCAGAGGCAAAGAGTGCAAGAGCAGACAAGGAGGACAGCAGGACAGCAACAATCACAGCGACAAAAGCCAGTTGCCGACGATATGAGCCCTACGGGTGGATCGTTCTCTGACGATTTCATGAACGAGGGCACCGCGAGCGATGGAGGGATGTTAAGCGACTCCCAGATTCAGTCATTGCAGTCGCAGCAACAGAAGAGGGAGGAGAGATCGGAGGCACAGACCGAAGCCGCACGAGCACGTCCAGCACAGCCTAACACGACATCATCTTCGACGCCATCACGATCCGAGTCTCAGACGAAGCCATCAGGGAGTGCGTGGGAGAGACTGCGGCAACAGGCTGCTCCAGCCGGAGGACAGCAAGGACAATCGTCACCATCGAGACCAGGTCAGAGCATCGACAATCGATCTGGTGGCGGCGATACTTTCAGCTTCTCTCCGCAGGAGGAGGATCGTCAACTGGCGAAGTCGGAGGCGCAGAGGGAGTTTGACGCACGACTAGAAAGGGAGCGGGCTGGTCAGAACTTCGATGAGAGAGGTGGTGGGGGTGGAAGTAAGAGGTGGTAGTATCAGAGATGGAAGGAATGTAGCATTGGAAATGATGAAGAGCATGATGCACACGAGCAGTGAGAGAGTTCATGAGTTCATCACGAGCTTCGCATCCCCACGTTTCGGTGAGACTGTCGGCGCAGTTTCGTGGCATTGGCTTTCGTACAAATTTACAACTGGGATCGCCCGGAGTGAGGCAAGAGCCAGCCCTGTCGCCTCGCAACGGCGACGTGGCATTCTGGGATCACCCCGATGCAGCAACTTCGACTCCCGTCACCAGGATACCCACGTCTTGGCCTCATCTCTTTCTGGTCATTTTGACATAATGTACCGCCCAAATCCCGGTAATCTCGAGGCGAGCAACTGATAAGCAACAAGTCCTGCATCCGTTCCTGGCCGTGACGGCGGCGACTCCGAATCAAACTCATCTGAACATAACATCGATGCCTGCCCGAACCAGTCAACGACATGGTCTGGGAAGTTGGAACGGCAGCTCTGGTTCTCGTGTGCACGAGACGGGGTACGAGGAAAGTGGCTTCACTGCAGTATCGTCTGAGCCGTGATGATGAGCACCGTGCTCCAGACCAGGCTCATCATCATGGCATGTCCCCAGCAATTGCCCTTCTGACGCTCTAAGCCTCTAAAGAGCCTCTGAGTCGAGCTGCTTGGGATTTGCAGTCTCCTGGCTCAAATGCCAACGATAGGTGCGGTCCTTTCCAGTTGCGCGAAGTTCACCCACTGGCTCTGTCTGTGCCCACAGTAAGAGATGCTGGTCGGCCTCGGCGTGATGAGATCGTGATGTCTTCGAGCTTGAGGATTCATCACCAGGGCGGGCGTCGATCGGTATTCCACGGTAGCGTTCCTCGCCCGGCATTTGGAAATCGACCTGATGAGGCAGATAAGCACACCGCATCACCATTCAAGCCTTGCCCACAGGCCGATTGCTGGATTACGATGCAGTTGGCCAATCCGAGCCTGGATACGCCCCGTAATCGTCCTGAAGCATTGACATCCGCCTTTCCAGCGCCCTGGCAATGTCGAGTATGCAGGGTAGGTGCTGATAGAGATGCTTACACCCTCCGGAGTGAAGCCATGAGTCAAGATCTTACTCAGACCACTACATCGTTGAATCAAAGGCAACCATTGACACAAAGGCAGGGTATCAATATGCACGAGACGGCTTGTACAGACTGTGGACTACAGCCTGTGGACTGCATACAGGAAGCAGTGCTTACGCCAAAAGCTCGATCAACACCCTTTTCAAGTAGGTATCGACAGATTTGCGAGGTCGATTCGCTCGGGAGTACTCCATAGGGCAGGCACCACTGCTTGCCTTTGGTCCAGGGCTGTAGTGCTTACGCCGACAACTCAATCGTGATCCTCCTCGGGCAAGAAATTAGAATTGACGATTTCGGGGGATATGCATTGGTCCGGAGCTGGCGGTGTTACCTTGAGGGGCTGGGCATCCCCTCTTGCTTTTGGTCCAGAGTCTGTACAAATCGAGTCCGAAATGATACCAAGGGCATGTTTACAAGGATGTCAGTCCATTCGAGGTTCCCGGTATCCTGGAATCCTGGAGCACGCTCATGTTCTGTGACGCCTAGCAAGCTTCTTCCTTGAGGCCTTTCCCGCAGGGGACTGCAAATGACCCTCGGATGGCATGATTTTATGTTCACGTGCTGTAGGTGTTTGATTCGAGGAGACGCGACATAAAGGGTGTCTTCGCGCCCTCCGGTTTCTTACTTTCTTTTTCAACAACCAACGAAAACAACAAGTACTGCACCAACAAGTACATCACGACTCACAACACGGAAACCAACGACCATGCAGTTCTTCCAGCTCTCCGTCGTTCTCGCCCTCATCGCCTCGGTCATGGCAGAGGCAAGTCTTCCCGCTCAAGTTTGCGAGTACTCTTCTATGTGCTAACAGTAGTTCCCAGAAGTGCCATCCATGCTACAGCCCGCAGTCATGTAGCGACAATGCTTTCGGCACATGCGGAGAACAAGACTGGGTTCCGTGCAGGCAAAGTACGTATCGCTTGACATGATGTGAAGACCCACCTTGTGCCCTCTGCTAACGCCTTTACCCAATCCTTAGGATGCCCCTATGATGGTCATCACTGCACCCCGAATGGAGAAGGCGAGGCCTATTGCGGTTAGAGGCCTCGTGTACCGTCTCGCTGCTGGAAGAACGAGGCAAGGAGCCAATGTGGGTCGTCAAGGTGCTGTGCTGTTGCTGTTGCTGTTGCTGTCGCTTTCCGGGAGCATGGATGGACGCGGAGGAAACATTGTGTGTGAAGAAGGGGATAAGGCCGTCGATCGTTATTCTGAGCAATAGGTCAATCAATGAAGCTCGCCCTCTCATACGTCACTCGCCTCCAGACTTTCCGATACGTAGGATGAAGAGCAATTATTCAAGGAGATTGACAGCAGTTCTGCGAGATGGAGAGCAGGATGTGCTGGAAAGGCCGCAGCTTTGGCCAACGATACTTGAGAGCTCCTTTCGACGGCCGCGCTGATCGACGCGTACGCTACCTGTGTCCCACAATGAACCGACATCGCTTCTGCACCGTGTTGTCGAGGACGTGGAGTACGACGCAACAACACGACCCAGTGCTTGGTCTTTGCTGCTGGATTGGCCGGATCTGAACACGCCAGCACGATTTTGCAGAGTAGCGAAGCCTATCATTCCATTGCGGCGCAATGTGTCATGGAGCTATGAGCAAACGCTGCTCCCAATATCCCAAGCTCCCTCAACCCAAGCCTGACCTCGACCTGCCCTGAACCTGCCCCCTCGACCTGAACCCGATGCATTACTTTCTCCCGCGAATGATTCCCACAACTCCGTCGACCCATCTTTCTATCCCGTCATGACTTCTGGCTCTTCCCACCCAAACCCAAGCTACTCAAGCTTCCAATGCTACCGCTCCCGGAAACTGCTGCGGCGTTGTCCTTGATCGTTGATGACTTTGCGGCTGATGTTCCTGGTTGTTGTTCGTCCGAGTTGACTTCGAGGAAATGGTAGAGGACGATGAGGAGCATGGCTGCCGCGCCGAGGAAGACGGCCAGAGAGTAGAGGGAGGCGTCGGTAATCATGTTTGCGAGTGCTTATGGTGTGGATAGCGTGAGGCCTTGGTTTGGGCAGCTTTGAGTGTAGACTGGAGCGCTTTGATCGATCTGTGATTGGTCAGCTGTTGCCATCGATATGACCTTGATAGTTTCCACTTACTGGTCCCTGTAAGCTCGAGTCGAAGTAAATGTTCGAAGTGCAATGAACGTTGTTTGTAGCGAGCTCTACCTCATGCTGATCTGGCCTCTTGGCTGTCCGGGGTTCGAAAGGGCGCGGCTCGAAGCGCTCCCCACCAAAGTTTCGCGACGTCACAGAACAAAACTCCTTCACTTCACTCAACTGCCATTACTCTTCCTCACGTGCTAACTCCCTACACGCCACTCCGCCCTTCTCTCACTCACAAGAAGGACCATATGGAGAGCTTTCCCTCGCCAGCGATCGAATACTAAGTCCTCCTCCGTCAAATCGGCAACGAAGCCACACGAATCCACGCATCCAGAAATCCGCAAAACCCACCACCCAGCATGCCTCCGAAAAAGGGCGCCACAAATGAGCCAAAGAAGGCAAAGCCGTCCGTGGCTGACAAGACCTTCGGCATGAAGAACAAGAAGGGAGGAGCGGCACAGAAACAGATTCAACAAATCGCCGCCAGCACAGCATCCGCGAAAGGTCCCGAAGCCAAGAAGAAGGAGGCCGAGAAGCTCGCACGAGAGAAGGAGAAGGCTGCTGCTGAAGCCGCTGCAAAGGAAGTCGCCGATCTGTTCAAGCCTGTACAGACACAGAAAATTCCATTCGGCGTCGATCCCAAGACAATCCTCTGTCAATTCTACAAAAAAGGCCATTGCGACAAGGGCAGGAAATGTAAATTCAGCCATGATCTCAATGTGGAACGGAAACAAGAAAAGAAAAATCTGTACACAGACATGCGAGAGGGAGACGAGGAGGGCGAAGAGGACGGCAAGAAGAAGGATGACATGGCAGACTGGGACGAAGAGAAGCTACGGCAGGTCGTGATGAGCAAGCACGGAAACCCAAAGACGACCACGGACAAAGTATGCAAGTTCTTCATCGAGGCTGTGGAGAATGGAAAGTACGGCTGGTTCTGGATCTGTCCGAATGGTGGCGATAAGTGCATGTATAAGCACTCGCTTCCACCTGGGTTCGTGCTGAAGACGAAGGAGCAGCGTGCGGCGGAGAAGGCGTTGATGGATAAGTCGCCGCTGAACACGCTCACGTTGGAGGACTTTCTGGAGAGTGAGAGGCATAAGCTGAGTGGGACGCTGACGCCGGTCACGCCGGAGACTTTTGCGAAGTGGAAGAAAGAGCGGCTGGACAAGAAGGCTGCGGAGGCTCAGGCACAGGCTATGAAGGAGGCCACGGGTAGAGCATTGTTCGAGAAGGGTGACTGGCAGGGAAGCGACTCCGAGGCGGAGAGTGATGATGATGATGACGATGACGGCGGATTCAACCTGGACGCGTTACGACGAGAGACGGAGGCTGCACGCGAGGAGAAGGAAGCAGAACGACTGGCTGCGTTGGGTGGTGGAGCGTCATAAGTTGATGGATTTTCTGCCATGCCGAGACGAACTGAAACGCTCAGCAGCGATACATGAAACGCAATGTCATGAACATTCGCTGCTCGGGTCCTTCGTATCCTGTGCTGCTTTGCCTTGCGTGAAGGTCATGTCGCTGGTTCGATCCCTCCACTGGTATGAATGCCTTCCAGACTTATCTCCCAAATGTCTGGCCCGAAGACTTGTCTGGAGTGCCCGCAGTGCGCCCATCGTCGTTCGCCGAACTCCTTTTCGTTCGCTTTCAGTGTGTCAACCGGTTGGTTTCAATGAACTGGTCGCTAGCTTACATCATCCCTACTCATGGCATATGGTCCGCATCGGGTCGCAAATGTATTTGATGCGCAGCGTCTCAGCGATACGATATCCGAACTTGCAAAGGACTCATTCAGGAAGCCTGACATGAAGCCCCCACGCGCCGCCATCAGTGCTATTCTGGAAGGAGAATGCGAGCATGCGCCCACGAAGTGGATCTCAACATCGGAGAGCTGTTGCTGATCCAGCTCCGACAAAGACTCCAGCCATGCCATGATATCATTGCTGCCCATGAAAGTGCGAGAGGGGAAGTATGACTTGCTGTATCGAAGACGACTGTCTTGGCTGACTTGAAAGAGCTTGAGATGGCGTTTGTACTACGCAATGCCGGTGTCTGTAGTGAGGTCTTGTTCGGTGGTAGTGGGCGCGGTGAATGTCAACTCAAGGATTTCGCTTTATAGTTCTTGAGGGAGGTCTTCGAGGCGGGCGCGCAAGTCGGTCGAGACGATGGTCGCCATAGCCGGATTCTTCTTGTGTTCGGTAGAGGAGGTCGAGTCCACGTCTGCGTGCGATGGAAGCGCCGCCACATCCGTCGTTGTCTGAGTATGGAATCTCAGTGGAACAAGAGTTCGAGGTGAAGCGAAGCGGAATGGAGAATTCAGCTTATCGTCAGATAGCGGGAATTGCCGCGGCTGTCACATGAAAAGTGACGTTTTCCGCTCATGATCAAAGAAGGTTTCTCAACCAGGGATAAAATCTTGAAGGTTCATCTCTTGATCTTTGCGGGCTGTTCTTCCGCATCAGCCCAAGCCAGTCACTTGCATCGTGCCTCGCAGACCGTGGCATGTGATGGCGCTAGAGTGTGCCGGAATTCGACATGTAGGCGACCAGCCAGATCCTCACCAAACTTATCCCGAAGAGTGCTGATGACATAGCCGTGGTAGTGATTGTGCATGCTTCTTCGAGTCGCGTCGCTGAGATTCGCATACTCCGAAGACTCATTCAACCGGATCTCGATCCCCAGGAGACTGACTCGATGCTCTGCCGCCAGGGACTTCAGCCATCCAATCCAGGAGGAGTGGTCGGTGGCGAATGTCCGTGAATTGAAGTAGGAGCGGGCGTATCGCGCACGTGTAGCTCGATCGACTCGCATGAGTTTGAGGTGGGCTTGGTATCTGGCCAGACCAGGGAATGTGACCAGGGACTGTTCAAAAGCAGTGATTGCGGAGAACGTCAGCCGGTATATCTCGTCGTACAGCTCTTGGGGCAATTCTTCAAGAATGGCGTGCAAGGCGGTCGAGTCGCCAAAGTCCAAGGTTGCCATGTCTGGAGATTTCTGCAGACGGCAACGGAAGCAAGGTGCTCATATTCGTGTGGACGAAGATGGGAAATGGCATGGGGATGGATGCATCATCTGAAATTTGTAGCATATCTTTTAAACTTGATGCTAGTGCAGGCAATAACCCCTGGAAGTTTTGGCGTCCAAGTGGTATGCCGCTAGGGGCCGACTGGGAACGACACAACCTGAACTCTTAAGGCCACCACACAAAATTTACGGCACACGGTCATTCTGCAGCTAGTAAAGCACTTGCACCTGATCCCGATTCCGTCGGCAGTTATGCTAGTGCTAACTGATCGGAGCCTGACTCAATGACAGAGCGCCCTGCCTTGGCCAATGCAATTCATGCCAATCGCGTGCAAGGCCAACAGACATCCACAAACAGGAGTCAGCAGCTGTTGTACCAAGCGCACGTGGATGAAACCAGCGCATACGACCTCAATCGTTGTATGCGATGCCCTCAAGCTATTCCAGCAATACGTCTTGTCCGATTCCCTGAGCTATCTCGCCCCCTCCCCCTTTTCGTGCCATTGGCCACTGGTTACTCCCACACTCTAGTCTTGTAATTGCGCTGAAGGTAGCATGTGTCAGTCAGGTGGGATATTGGTCATGGTATGTGGCATACTTACAGAGAGGATGTGCACTTTGTTCTTCAAGGACTTCCTAAGTTGTCTCTCAACACGAACCATCTCGTAAACCTTCTGAATGTGACCTGGACTATGATCGCCCCAACAGCCTCGAAACTCGACATTAACGAGCGCTTCGCGATGTGTTGGGTAGATGCTCATCAGCCAGAAACGTCCATGTCGGGCGGCGATTATGCGTGAGCTGAAGTAGGACTGAGCATACTTCGCGCGAGTAGTGTTGCTTATACGCATGAGCTTGAGATGTGCGATATACTCGGCCCTTCCGACACACGGGAGTCGAGATCTTGCTTGGTCAAAGCATGCGCGGTGAAGGTGTGCTTGGCAACTTTGCGAGGAAGTCTTCCGAGGGAGATCTAGCCGTCTCAGATACGACAGCGGCTTGGGGTTCCGCCATGGTTGATGTTGTCTTGAAGAAGTAAACAGGATCAGTGCACCTGATCGCCCGTACCGATCATCATTCGCTGGCTCCTGCCACATGAGTTATGGAGTTGAAAGAACGAGTTGCAACTTTGGGAGGTCTGGTATGGCGTTTGACATTACAGAACACGCCAGGACTAAAGTCGGGCAATATCGTTGAGCGTACTCATAGTGGGATCTGGTCTTGTACTTACCGCTGGGACGTCCGGCTTGGGGAATATCCCACAATTGGAGGCTTACTAACAGCCCGACGTGCCAACAGGCAAGAAGGTTCTATCTTCGAAAGCGATCTCGCCCTCCCGAAGTGGTGGGAGACTTGTGCAACGGTTCACGATGGCCAATCGGGCCAACAGGGTGACCTCGAGCAAAAGACGCCGTTGAATATGTTAGAGAACGTGGATTCGTAGCGTCCAGAGAGGCGGCGATAAAGATACTCTTTGATGGTGTGCGTATGCAGAGGCAGCAGAGTTACCAAAGCAGGACTTTCGTACATCATACACAATGAGAGTCGTCCGACAAAGAGAAACCGGATCATTTTCTTCCCGCATTGTACTCCATCCGAAGGCTTCCCATTTAATTTTGCCTCTCATCTGCCAAGCTATCTGTACATTTTCACGGTTACGGTATCACCTACACGAGTACATCCGGCCAAGTCTTACCACCCGTCATGATCCTTTGCGTCGATCAGAACTCAAATCCTCACACCGTACGAGTCGTACACCTCAAGATCCCCGTGTTCGCCCACACCGCGAACATAGATGTCGGGTATCTTCTCTGAAGTCTGGGGGGTGTGAGCATCCAACTTCACAGCATCTTCCGTCGCCGGCCTACCTCATGAGTATAGATCGCTCGCAACGGACGGGTGAGACCCATGTCCCCGCTGCAATCCTCAAAAAAGCCCGGATAGAATGGAGTCTAGGTCTCTATACAGATCAGTACCACCTCGACGAGAGCTCTCTCATCCTGCGACAGACACTGCAGCCAGTTAGTGATGAGGTCGCGAATCCTCTTGTCGTAGTAGTCGCGTGGGAAGTAGAACTTCGAGCCTCCATCGTAGTAGGTCTCCGCATACTTCTTGCGACTCGCTCGGTCGATGCGCAAGAGCTTGAGGTCATTAAGCTTCTGCGAGGTGATGTCGCGTGCACCTGTTTCCGCGGTGAAGGTGAGGTCGTACACCATCTCGTAGAGCTCTTGCGGAAGACTTCCGAGACCCTCTCGCAGCGACTCTGCAGTTGGAACCGATGACAAGACGGTAGTCGATGGAGCTGCGGGCTTCAGGGCGGACACGATGCTGATTGAAGGCGCGTGGGTTCGGTGAGAGGCTTGTTCGCCCGGCTGCGATGCGCCAGATGGTCCAGAAGCGAGTTCTTCGCGACATTCGACACAGAAGCATGGCCAGCTAGTATTCGACGATGAATTCTCTTCCTCAAGACGCGACGGCTCGGTCAGGTCATCCATGATGACTGCAGGCTGGTGGCTGCACTAGAAAAAGCTGTCGTTTGGATGTAAGAAGGAAAGAAGGAAGACGAGATGGAACCGTCCTAAGTAAGACGGACCGCCATCTAAGCGTGAGTTTCCAAGTCATAGTTGATCTTCACCGGCGTGTTTTGTGTTGTAGGAGTTGCTGTGGCGTGACGCGGAAGTGAAAGCTTGCGCCAAGGCGCTCCTTCCTAGATTGGAAGTCTCAGGGGTACTGTGTTCGAAGGAGACAATTCGAGTCTCTGTTGTGTTATAGAGCTGTAGACGTGGACTGCCTAACAGACTGCTGTCGAGTGTGCAGTAGAAGTGTGTATACCTGGTACGTAGGAACAAGCTCGTCATTTTTCCTAGTTGGCGAAGAATAGTTATACTGCACGCAGGAGGGCGTTATTTGCCTATTTGTGAGACATCATTTGATACAATGTAGAGTTAAAGGACAAACACCAAGCAACTTTTGATCTAACCGTAACTGTCCGCATGCCATACGATCTCGCAATTCCCTCTGCTCGAATGAAGTTTGCCCGTCCACCGGAGCATCGACCTTTGAATCATGCCATGTCCATGTCGATTCCAAATCCAATATCTTTGCAAAGACCCGTGGCGAAGTGGACTTCGATCGAATGCTCCGCATGACCTTTGGCCCGAACAATCCCTTTGTGAAGACTCGGCCGCTCTGGAAGTAGCCTTTGTAGAGCTTCCCTTCCCACCTCAATAGAACTTCATGTCCCGCCTGTCTGAAAGAAGCAACTCCCTTCGTTGCCTTCGTCTTTATAGATATCGCACCGCACTCAGTCGTCCAAAAACACAGCCCTCACACGACCCTGCCATCCTCCCGTCTTCACGCAGAAGCCTCTGTGCAAAAGCACCTTCATGATCTCCTTCTCACGAGTCTTCCGATGCGTCTCAGTCGAGGCCCGCCAGGCAAAGATGCTCGCTTCGTACTCGCAATGACACTCGAAGTTGTCGATCAGTGGCTTGTGGAAGTCGGGAAATTCCATGATCCAAAGTGGGAACCTCGGATCGGGCTTCGACATGCTTGCGTTGTAATTCGTTCTAAGACCACCTGCGAAGAACTCTGGTAGGAGGCGATGGCGAGTGGCGCGGTTTACTTGGAGAATTTGCAGATCTTGTTGTGTGATCTGATCTTTGCCTCTGCAAATCGAGTCGACAGAGAAAGTCAGGTTGTAGATATCGTCATAGAGTTCTTGCGGGAGCGACTCGAGGTGGGCGCGCAGCACGATGGTGCTGGGTTCGGCGGAAGTGGGAGTAATCGAAGCTTTGGTCGTTTTCGTACGGTGTTCGCCTCTGCGCGTGTACTTCTCAGGGTGGCGGCATCTTTCCTCATCATGGAAGCACGAGATGGCCGTCTCCAGGTAGTTCGAACCGTCGCTTAGGTCAGTGACCGTCTGCATTGTTGCGTAAAGCATGTACAAATAGTCTGAATGGTGGGGTCCTGCGAACACGGTGCTGAAGTTGTGCGCCATATCGCGTCGTCTTGTGGATGTAAGCCGGCGTGGCAGGTGCGGTCAGCGTGATGGAATGCTTGTGATGGATTGAAAGAGTCAGTGTTTGGAATTGAAAAAAATGTTTATTGTGGTCATGCACGCACGTGAAAAGGACGGGATTGGCCGTCACGCTAGTGATAGACTAAGCGTAACTTCCTGTCTGCGCAGCAGCACCTCGATCTCGATACGTTGAAGCTTGCACCAGCGTGAGATCTTCTCTTACTCTTTTGGACGATGAACGGAAAAACTTCATGGTGCCAACCTATGTACAAAACCCGCTACAGCCCGGTCGCGTGTGAAAAGGGGCTCTCAATGACAAACGGGCAAGAAGCCAAATTGCACATTCGACATCTCCTCTGTTGGGAGACGGTGAGGACGGAACTCATCAAGCTTCAGTTTCGCTACGTGCTAATTGAAAGTGCCCAATCTCCGTCAATCTGTCGAGAGATTGCAGATGTGACGATTCCTTGCCGCGTGGTTGTCGTTCAGCAGCAAGCGATTGATCCTTCCCCAACACTCGCGTGCCTGCGCCATATGTTTTCGTATTCTGTAGTCTTTCAGTCCTCAGGAGGTGCTCGACCATTCACCGAGAACGATGCCGTGATCCGCCCCCGCCAGCCCGTATCCTGTGTGCAGAATCCAGATGCCAGCAATGTGACGAGCAGACGGTACTCGATGAATCTGCGATGGCCATCGTAGAATTCGAGGTCTCGGGTTGTGCGGGGGAAGACATAGGTGGACTCGAAGCTGTGGATCAGAGGCTTTAAATGATCTGGGAGTGACCTCAACCATGCAGGTATCCACTCGACGGGGAAGGCCTCGCACCTCACGACCCTGATCCCTCCAGCGAAAAATAGCGGCGCAAGTCGGGAGCGGATCGCGTGGTCGACTTGAAGGATGCTGAGCTGCGATCTCGTAATTTGATCTACTCCACGGCAGAGCGGGTCCAGAGTGAAGGTAAGCTCGAAGATATAGTCATATAGCTCTTGTGGTAATGATCGTAGTCCCACGCGAAGCCTAGCAGCGCTCAAATGAGTCTGTACATCGATCTCTCGGCGGTTTCATGATGCCGAACAGGAGTATGTGGGACTCTCGGTGAAATGTGCAGAGCCATGGGAGGCACAGGGGGGCCTATGGAGAAGTCTGATCCATTTCTCGAGCATGCAACCGCATAGACTGTAGTACCGCTGGCAGTTTCCGCCGGCGCAATGTTTCTGGTGAATTCAAGGATGTAGTTGTCTGCCATCGAGAGGTCGCAGTTGTGTGATTTCGTTAGTAGAGGCCCCGAGTTGTTGTTGAGCTAAAGTGCAAAACCCCATGCAACGATTGATCAGAAAGTAGATCAGTATGAGCACGTAAGGAACCATTCACGAGCGAGGTCAAAAAGCCGGATTCTGCCATTGCTGAGGATATGCACGGGCGCTAGCTTATCACATGCGCCACAAATCGCTCGCGGGTCCTGATTTGTATGCCTCTTAGCTGACACGACGCGTCAATAAGTAGAGTTGGCTGTTAATCAGTCAATCCGATGATTAAAGACCGGCTTCGGGGGGACACTTTTCTCACCAGGCTGATCTTTCGTTTACAAGCTATGACTCGCTATCTTCGTCTCTGAATCAGCCCTCCGAGCCCTCCCTCTCCGTCGCAGAGACAGCTAGTCCTGCACTCGGTGCTGTAGTGCTGGCTGACACTTTACGCAGCATGTTGCGTTTCTCCTTGTCACATCCACCGAAAGTCATCGGCGCCAAGTCATTCCGCAGGCAAGTCGACCTCCCCGCGCAGCGCGAGACTGTCGTCCGTGAAGGTAACACGGACTCGGCCACTCCATTCCAAGTCTCCTGCACAAAACCCGCTTCTCAACAGAAGTCTCGCAAGTTTGTGTTCAAGCTTTCTTCGCAAGCTCTGTCGGTGAGCGCTACTATTGAACGACACAGAGTGTGCACACCGACAGTCGAAGTTGTCAATTAGCGGTTTGAAAGCCGCTGGAAACGATTCGAGCCAGTAGCGCAGCTCGTCATTTGATTCGTGCTATTCCAATCTCAGTCCGCCCGCGAAGAACAGTAGTGCGAGTCGAGAGCGGGACGCGCGGTCGACCTCAAGTATGCTCATGTCTTGCTGTGAAAAGTCTTTCTTCTCTCGGCAGATCCAGTCGATAGTAAAGGTCAATTCTTCAATCTGGTCCCGAAGCTCTTGCGGAAGCGTCTTTAAGCCCGTGCGGATTTCCGAAGCGGTTAATGTGTGTGGCGAAGAGGCATCCCTAGCAATCCGTCTCTGGCCATCCTTCACTTCGCAGATCCCATTGACATTATTGCGTGTCTGTTGCGGCACATTAGCGAAGACCGTGAATGTGCGCTCCAACGAGGAAAGGACATTGCTATAAGCGCTGGCGTCTGCGAGATGCGTAACCCGTAATCGGTCTCGTGCGTTTGAGTCTTTGAACAACCTAGTGCGAAAATTGTCCTCCATGCTAGAGAGTTGTGTAGATGTTTTTGTCGAGGTATCGGATCGAAGAGAAGTGGAAGAGCTCAAGCCTACAAATCACATGCGCTAGCAATTGCGCTAGCGAGTTACGGACCAGACTGTCAGTGTAGCCATGGCGATTTCTCCAGTGACACGACTTCCTTCAAGCTAATCAGAGTGGTCAATATGAGATGTCATCAATGAGGTGTCATTGATGAATCCCTAATATGACAGGACCCTTGATGAATTATGACGAGGTCACTGATGATATGATAAGTCATTGATGAGGGTGGATATAGTGGACATGTTAGGAATTCTGTCGGTAACTACCCCGATTAGGGAGGAGATGATATTAAATAGTGCACAGCTGCCCTGTAGAATGCCAAGCCGTCATATATGAGGATTCATTAATGAATTATGACGACCCCTCGCTACTGATGATATGAATGATGAGGACCTATTCACTGATGAGCCGTCATATTGACCACTCTGAAGCTAATGACTGCGTGACGCGTCTCAAGTACAAGAGTGTATACAGGACTTTGACCGTTTTATTGCTCGGCTTCCTGGCTACCGAACAGTTCATGGACCGTACTCAGTGTAAGTAGCTCAAGCAGTCGCTCGCAATGGAACGACGCACTTATCCGTCCTGCAGCGCACAAATTGTTTGACGAAATGAGTTGCCTCATAATCCCACGCCCTCGTGCTCCGTGGCCGCGCTCTTAGCCACTGATGTGCTGCGGTATCAGCCGCCGTCACCGAGCCCTCGTTGAGTGATTGATCCGCCTGAGCCGTTGTGACTTCGTGCCCGCATATAAGCTCATTACACCTTGAAAACGGCTTCGACATCGTCCGGATACACAGCTGCGACTCGACCCTGCCATCCCCCTTCCCTGACACAAAAGCCATGTACCAAGAGAGTGCATATGGTGTGGGTTTCAGCCTGAGCACGGAAGTGATAGTATCCGTCGCTGTCCGCGATTGCGCGACGGAGAGTGTACAGCGCGAAATGACGCTCGAAATTGTCAATCAGGGGTCGAAAGACCTTGGGGAAGGATTTCGATCCAACATGGTAGCTTCGGGTTTTCAGGCTCCTGTACGTCAAACTTGATGCCTCCAGCGAAGAAGTGTAGCATGGCCAGGTGTAGGGATGCGCGGTCAACTTGGAGAATGCTCATCTCCTTCTTCGTCACCGGGCTCCTCTCCCGACAAACCCGATCGGCGGTGAAGGTGAACTCGTATATAGATGTGCTTTGGCTCTGTGAGTCGAGTCACGTTTTGCGCTGATGCGATCCACTTGTTATTATGCGGTGTAAGGGGGATTGGCCGCTCCAGCGTGGTGCTGTAGTTGTCCTCCATGACGACGGAGAATTTGAGACTCTCGCGCAGGCGATTGTGACAGAAGGTCGCAAGTTCTGACTGGAAGTTGGAAATGAGATAAGTCGTTGAGTACGGGAGCACGGGAGGCGGGAGCACGTGTGAATTGCCCAAAGGCCCGCAAGTCACTTTAGGCGCACGTGTGAGATCAAGATGCATGAGCCTTCCTGCGCGAATCAGCGCGATGATGAGCGCGCCCAAGTCGTCTGAACGTAAACGAACCAAAGAGCGGCCATCGTAATTCACTGACACGGAAGCGGCGGTGAGCTACCCAGCGCCCGGACGAACGCAAAATACCTTGTGTTTCTCCGCCTCGACTCCTTTGCTGCAATCATCAAAGATGGTTAGTCGTTTACCAGACTATGTCTCGCTTTCGAAGACGTAAGGGGCATACTCACCCCCCTTCAAGTGCACATGTATGTACACTCGTGGTTTGGACTCCAGCGCCCCGATTCGTTTGAATATCCACAGTCGCGAGACTTTCTGCCGTCCTATTCTTTCCGCATCGCCGAGTGAGCATCAAGAAGGATGAATCTTCGTGAGCTTTGCAGTCGGTCAGCAGGCATCGTCTTCGACACAATCATGACGAGCTAAGATATCCCCTGGCTTTGTTGCAAAGGATAGCCTAGATGGTGAAGCACAAAGGCCACGGGACCGACAGACTCGATGATGTAGCACAAAGGCCGGAGTAGTTCGCATTGTACTCATCTATTACCAGGCCGGCGCGGCTTGACAAAGCCTCATTCGTCTCCAGGCAATTGCGAAGTTTTTCGAGGTCGTGCGGCTTCACAAGTCTCGTCTGGATGATATCAGTAAGTCTTCATTCCTGTTTCGATTTCTGTCTCCGCTCTTCTCGGTATTCGTCTTCGTGGCCCGATCACGGCACTGTCTCCGCCGTACTAACACCATCAACCGTCGGCACGACTTTGTTCATCAACCCAGTGCTCGCAAACGTAACCTTATCAACCGTCGTCTCCCGATGCTGGCCATCGCCATTCGGCCTCGCGAAGCGGTGGTAAGCCATATACCAGTGATCCGTCCCGGGCACATTGATAACACTATCATGTCCCGTCGCCAAGATCCCCTGACTCGTATCCTTCTCCAACACGACACCACGGTAAGTGAATGGTCCAGTAGCACTGGAAGCTGTAGCATATCCAACACGGTAGTTCTCGCTACCAGTGTCGTCGATCGAGTAGGTCATGTGGTAATATGGTTTGCGGTACACCACGAACGACCCCTCGCGGAAGTCGGTCAGACCGGAAATGGAGCGGAAAGTATTGGCCTTGATGGAGACCATGTCGTCGCCCAGCTCGGCCATGACGGGGTTACCATTCCCCCAGTAGAGGTAGTATTTACCCGTGTTGGGGTCGTAGAAAGCGGCGGGATCGATAGCTTGGCCGGAAGTGACGGACTCGTTGTTCAGGATCATCGCTTTGGATTGGGCTGTGAAGGGACCTTCCGGACTGCTGGCGACAGCTGCACCGATGGTCTTGCGATTATAGGTGGGATTGTTGCCGGAGAAGTAGAAGTAGTATTTTCCGTTGCGAGAGATGGCGGTAGGTGCCCAGGCGTTGCCGTCGGACCAGGGGACGTTGCCGGATGTGCCGTTCAGCGTGAGGAATGGCTTTTCAGAGCGGGACCAGGAGACGAGGTTGCTGGACTTCCAAACGTGGAACTCCTGGCCACCCCAGCCGGCATAGCCGTCGGAGGTGGCGTAGATGTAGTAGTTCTTGTTAAAGACACAGATGTTCGGGTCAGCGTCTAAATAAAGTAGAAACCGGGGTCAGTAAGGTTCCTCACATCCTAGGTCTGGAACGGAAACGTGTGTGTCGGGATCATGCTTGTGGATTCTTTTGTGGCGGATTACTGTACTTACAGAGACCTGGGATCAGTTTGGAAGTTGACATCGCGGCTCCATTGGTGTTGAGGTGTTCTGTGTTGGCACGCTTGCTGGTGATTGACGAGGCGAGTTCAGCTACTGATCCGCTAACTCTACGACTACTTAGCTATATAAGAGCTGGTGGGAATGGCCATCAGCTTACCTGTTGCCTCTGATGCGAGCAAGCTCAGCAGCGGTGATGGGAATAACTGTTCCATGTCGAGGGCTGGTGGGAAGCTTGTACGATGCGGAGACCTTCCACGACGGGTTGGCGATATCCGCAGTCTCGAGAGGAATGTATCCTCGGCCACCATATTCGTCAACCCAGAGGTAGAACTTGTTGCCGTTGACGTCGTTGGGGTTGGATTTGAACACAGTTGGTCCCTCGACGGCGCTGGTGCCGGCTTTTTTGCCAATGCAGGAGGTGACTTGGGTGTAGCCGCTGACCTGGTTGAGGAGTCTGGTCGATCGCTCTTGGATGATGTCTGAGCAGCCGGTCGTGCCCGCACCTTCGTCTTTGGTGAAGCGGTGGTACACGCCGTTGGAGAGCAGGACTGTCGTATCGATGCGGGAGGTTCCGACATCTTGCCAGACTTGCGGTGCGCTGAAGGTGTAAAAGTCCGAGGTCGTGGCGTACATCATCTTCTGGTATGTGTTTGCTGTGTGGTTGGGATCGCTGTCGGCGTAGATGGTGGAAGCCCAGTATACGACGTATTTGCTGATTGATGAATCCCATTGTGCTTCGGGCGCCCAGGTGTTGCCGGCGTTGGAGGTTGACACCTTCACGTGGCGTTGTGTGCCCCAATTGACCAAGTCGGTAGATCTGCAGGCGGTCAGATGGTGTTCAACGTGTCTCTGATGATAGTGACAAACTCACTCCCAGATCTCGAGGTACTGGGATCCATGGCGTTGTGCATCGCCAAAAGAAGTTCCACCTCCGATGGACAGATCCGTGGCAAGGAGGTAGAATCTGCTTCCGTCTACGAGAATGTCAGTTCGGATGTCTTGCCGCCGAAGCGAATGGATCCACCATACCTTGAGACCGCATGATGAACGGATCTCTGACACCAGTAGTGCCCTTGGTTGAAGTAAGAGCCGGCTTGCCACCGTTCAGCTCGGTCCAGTTCAAAGCGTTGTTACCATTACTGGCAGCAAAGTATATCTTTTCTCCGTCGCGCGAGTTGCCAGTGAAGTATGCCATCATGTAGCCCTCGTAGGCAGTGGCACGAGCGTCCAGCTCAGCCTCAGGTTGGGCCACGGGACTGCCCTTGACCGACGCGGCCAGGGCAGTCAATCCCGCAAGGATGGATGCGAAAGAAGTCCTCATGGTGGAGTACCAGGACCAAGGAAGGGGATTTGCTGGTGTCTCTGTCGATATCCTTCAAGACACACAGAGGGGCATTCTGTCTTCATTGTATACCGCTGATCGGTGTGGAGAGTCCAGCGAATAGATCGACATTCCTCCGCATTTTCCGTCTCACAATCTGCTCGGCGATCGCGACGTGAGTGCTATAAATGTTCCGCCTTGGCTGTTTCGTGTAAGAAGTGCCGGGATGGTACCTCCGGCGGTCGTCGCTGGGGTAATTCTGGAGAAATGCCCACAATCCGGGGGTGGATCTTCGTGGCGCCGATCTTCCACCTTCCCAAACGAGGCATCAAGCCGGCTAAATATACCATAGCGTGGTCGAAGGATTGGTGGAAGTTTTACCCATGCTTTCCACAACGTGCAGATCTTCGCCCATCATTCCTCCGAATGCACGACGAGAGCGTGGCGATGCGACTTGATTGCCTCATGGTTGCATTTGCGGAGAAGGCACGCGACCCGACTCATGACCATGCGAGCAGATTGCCGAGATCGTTTCCGGGACGTGATTGTGGAGGGCCCGGCTGAGATTGATGTTGAAGAGTGGCCACTTGCCGATTGATGGTGGAACTGCTTGTCGCGAGAGCTTCCGGAAGACCCTCCGAGGCAGCGAGGACAGTGTTCGGTATTGTCCATGTGTACTGAGGGCCATACTGGGAGCGTTCGTACTCCTCCGGAGGCTCGCGGAAGTCTCTTCCCGTTCATCATGGCTCGTGGCGCAAGACTCACACACCTCGATGCGAGTGTAGGTCGTCAAGCAGCATCAGAGGCACGATCAATGTGGCTCACGAAGAGTCCATGTCCGTCAACTCGAGACACCGGGTAGACCGATGTACATTTAGGTAAAGGAAGATGTCGAAGAAGTTGGCGCGGTCAACCTGGAATAGAAGCTGGCGGGGAATGGAACATCGTTTCACTGACTAAGCACTAGAACTAATGCCTCAGACATCATTCGGACTGCACAAAAGCTCTCAGCACAACGAGAGAACCTCGTCATGCAATCATTCTCCACCTCACTCCCTCAATATCCGTCCTTCCCCTTCACAACCCCATATGCACCTCCGCCCTTCCCAAACATCTCCGCCAAGCCATCCGCGATATCCTCCGGCCTCTCCCACCCCGCAAAGTGCCCTCCCTTGTCATAAATCTTCTGAAACACAATCGGACCCATCGTATGCCTCCAACTCTGCGGACTGTTTGCCAACTCAACCGGAAAATCAGCAATGCCCAGCGGAACATCAATGAACCCCTGGATCATCGGAACAGTCATCTCTACAGGATCATGCAGCGCCTCGTAGTACGTGTACGAAGCGGCGTCAGGTCCCGCTCGAGCGAAGACGTACATCGACGTCCAGAGACAGACTTCGTCTTCTGTCCAGGGATACTCGTCGGACCAATCAACGAGCTTGTCCCAAATCCATGCGAGCATTCCCACGGGTGAGTCCCGCAGCGCGAAGTTGATCGTCGCCGGACGGGTGGATTGAATGGCGATGTATCCTCTCCCGTCTCCCATTCCGAACGGGAACCACCGATCTGAGCTCGCCATCTGCTTCTTCTCTCTTTCCGAGTACTCCGGCTCTGGTTTGCTCCCGTCGGCGAACTCCTCCGGTTTCGCAGCCCAGGCCCAGTTGATGTGGTGCGCTTTGACGTGTTGCGGGTAGAGCTTCGCCATTGCCCGCGTCATGACGAAACCCCAGTCGCCGCCTTGAGTGACGTATTCATCGTAGCCGAGCGCGAGCATGAGTTTGTTGAAGGCTTCGGCGTAGCGGGCAATGTTGAAGCCGCGTTTGAGAGCGGGACCGGAGAAGCCGTAGTTGCTGCGAAGGAGTGGTGAGCCTGAGTCTACATGAAGACTACTGAGAGAGCTTACGGAAGACTAGGAGCCACGACGTGGAATGCTGGCTTGCCATTGCCGCCTTTGAGCAAGGGCAGCATCTTGGTGACTTCTAGGAAACTTCCTGGCCAGCCATGGATGAACAGCAGGGGAATTGCTCCGGGAACATCGCTCTTTTGGTGCACAAAATGGAGATCCACGGGTCCGTGCTTGTCAACGTTCACTGTCGTCTCGAAGTTGGGCAGCTCGTTGATCTTCTTCTCGTGGGCTCGCCAGTCGAATTTGGTACGCCAGTACTCCGCGAAGCGCTTGACATCCTTGCTGTTGTATCATCAGTGCCTTGGACTTGTGTAAGAGGTTCTCACGAGGTCAACGTACAGCGGTGAGCCATAGTCCCAGCCAGGATTATCCTCCAGCTCAGAAGGAAAGTCCGCATCTTCCAGTTTCCGCTGCAGTCTATCGAGCTTCTCCTGCGGAACATTGATGGTATACTCTCTGATTTCCGACATCTTTGCTCTTTCTCCCAGAGGTACAAGAAACGCTTCTCTCAAACACACGGATGGCGGGGGTTGGGCAGGCGAAGGAAAAGAAGTCGGACCTCTTCCCATAATATACGCCCGGCGACGCCCCTACGAACACCCAGAGCAATTTCCGAGCTCCTGGTAGCTCTCCTCTCTTCGCAAACAGCTCGAATCGCACCGGACCTCCGTCCCATTCTGATTTCTTGATTGGTTCAAAGCGATGTTACTACTTCCTCCTCGGGATAGTGTCGGATTTTAGTCCCTTCACCTGACATCCCCGCACTTTGGATCGACACTGCTAGGGCGAACGCACCTGCGGGGAAGATTTCCTTGGGATCTTGGTGCGCTACAATATACTGGATCTCTTCAGAGCTAATAATGAGCAGTGAGTTGTCCGACAGAATGCTCTTGAGAGTCATGTTATACTTCCAGCGAACCACGAACAGAGTGGCGAAAGTGATGATATGGCATTGCCGACCCCGACGTCAAGTACGGCTCTTCTCTCTACAAAAGCGACCTCTACTTCTCTCTCAGCATTGTTTTCCGCTCATGAAATCAATTTCGTTCGTCACCTCCCTTAACAACACGCCTTCCTCTCCCGCTTCAAAATCTCCTTCTCCAACTTCCTCTCCGATTTCCAGGCCTTCTTTTCTGCTTTCAATGCTCTCTTCTCCGCTTTCTTCTGCGCTTTCCATTCTTTCCAGCTCGCCTTGCGGGCGGCCTGCTGCATAGGCTGCAGATCCCATTCATTCCCGTTTGTTGACTGGTGGATGCGATGGACATCATTGCCCGTGAAGCTGGGGAAGACATCCGGCGAGACTGCGGGTTCGGATCCTGATGAGGAGAATGAGGAGGAGGATGAGAAAGAGTTCCGGTTGAGAACTTGGGCGGTGGCGGTGTAGGGTGGTGGAAGTTCATCTGCTTTTTCCAAGCCAGTGGGTAGTTCCACGGCATTGGTGTGGGTGATGAACTTTTGAGGAGCCATGGCTGGGAGGCTTTGGTCTTGTTGGAAGAGGAGGGTAGCTTGATGTTGGTGGCGGCGACGTTGGGAGCAGCACATCTTTGTCGTCGCAAGTTGTCGAGGTAGTGGGAGAGGATGCTGGTAGTGTATCGAGGTGGATGGTGGAGTGCAAGTCGTGGATACGTTTGACTCTGGTATTCAATGCAATGGATGATGTTTAGGCAACAGGCAAGGGAAAAAGCCTTACTTATAGCCCTTCCCTCATCGAGCCATCAAAAGACTTGCCGTTCAAGTTCTTCCCACGCTTGGACGAAAAGGAGGGCGGATCGCGAACTCGTCGTTCCCATCGGACGAGACTCGCACAACGCACGAGAAAGAGTTGATCTCAAGCCTCGCGATGGGGATCAGATGTGGTTAGATCAGTTTCGAGCGGGCAGTGTTTTTGCTTTTGGTGTTGATCGCAGGCGGCAGGATTTGGGGAGAGATGGCGTCACAATTTGCGTCGAAGGATTCGAGGGCTTCATCTTACGGCCGATAGAACAACAAGACGGATGACCACAAGATCTGCCAATCTTCTTTCGTCCAGTTCTACACTTCATGAGTTAGTTATGCGTTTCAAGCGATCTGGAAACATACTCGTGGAAGTCGTAGTCATGCTTGAGATTGATCTCCAGAGTCGCCCATGAATTCGAGGCACAAGCAATGCCGCGACCAATCGACGAGGAGAACCGGTGGCTTGGTAGCTGTCTGCTCTCTGCATCGTCGCAGCCTACCTCCGACTGCTAACTTATCAGAGCCGTCTTTGACTTCTGGCAGTGTCTAGCTGTAGCAGGGTGAGCCATTCTCCGAGCATTGAACAGCACTATTCGAAAGAATGTTCTCCTCCTTCGAAAGCTCTGTCAAGACAGAGTACAACTCCATCAACATATGGCCTTCCAAGAGGTCATCTAAAGACCCAACTTTGAGAACCGCTCCGCCCAGTAGACTCAGCGGAGCACTGGCGCAAAAGGACAGAGCAAGACCTCAATCACAAACGCTCGCCAGCACTCGCGGCCACAACCTCCGCATCTCCACTCATACAGTCATCATAGACGACGAAGTCACTCTCCAAGGCTGGCCATCGCGAGGTGTTCTTATCGAGCTGCAAGGCGCTCTGGCACCTGACTTTGAGTATCTCAGACTGAATCCCATCGACCCGCCTCTCCACCAAGACCCAGACCAGGAAGCCGAAGACGAATTCTGCCGCGGCCTGCTTCGCCTGAGAGCAACATGGTGGTTCAGGGACCATCGCCGAAATTTCATCCATCGACTTGAGAACCAATGTGATGATGCCATCGAAGGTTTCCAAGCCGACGAAAGTCTTGACGCCTCGCGACTAGAACGCGGATAGGTCCGCGTAGCATGGCCATTTGAACCGGCTGGTTCGCTGTGTGTGCTGGAATGCGAGAGGGTCATCCGTGGCCGGAGGAGTAACGAGATTCATCGACTTCGGCAGGCGGGACTGCTGTTGTTGGCGAGGACGATGGATGAGAGGTGTGTGATGTTGAAGATTTTTGGGGGAAGGATGTTTGGGTCGATTGCGGAGTATGAAGGGGAGACCTTTATGAAGGCTTGGGAGGAGGGGTCTGATGGGGAGGGCCATGGGTTGATGAAGGAGTCTTTCAAGGATCCGAAGATTTACGGTGCCCTCATGCCGACGATGCTCTTGGAGTGTTCGGCACCGATGAGGGATGATGCGAAAGTTACTGTGGAGTAGTAAGGAGTTCGAGGACTACCAGCATGAGCCTCCGAATGCAGCTTACTTAGTAGGGTCAACTGGATCTTGACAACGAACCTGAAGAACGGAAGCTTACATCATGCAGAACAGGCTTGTCGGGAGCCTGCAGGAGCCAAGTGAGTGTTTGACGATTAGATCGAACGCTTGCTGGCAGCCATCTTTGCACATCGCGCCCAAGCCGTGAGCACGTGGACTTGGACGATGTTCATCGCTACCCGGTACCGGCTCTGAGTGCAGATTGGCATACTTCCAGGTCAAACATGGCACATCAACGGCTTGGCGAGCGGATACATGAAGCCACTCAAACTCGCTTGTGAGCTCTCATGCAAGATCAGTGCTGTATAACGCGCCTCTGGTCTGTCTGGGATCGATTCCCATCAAGATTGCAGTACTGTACTATACCTCATCGCCTCACTTGATCAAACCTACCTACGCCATAGAGCGACGCTGGATCTGCTTCCTCACGCAGGACGACGACTGCCAGCAAGACTTCCATCTCATCAGTGTCGGGCGACATCATTGAGATACCAGGTGGATGGAGGTGATCATCGATGAAGAAGGGAAGTCGGAAAGGATCGATCGAAGACTGACTTTCTGATGAGACCTCGGCATCGGCAGGAGCGGAGTCCGACTCCATCACGACCACCTCCACTCTTCCACCAACAACATCAACACGCAATACCACGTAGAGGTCTCTTCTATCATCGTGGAAAAGCGACTGTTGGCAGAAAGACCTGCTACCGATTCCCGCAGCGGGTACATCGCGACTACGTTCCACAGAGGAAAGGGCACTCCCCACAAGGACTCAACAAGCGAACAAGTACGTGACGAGGACGCAACGCGACTTCAACACAAATCAATCGGCCCAGAGATAAGAGATCACCGTGCTCTCGGAAAGGCTCCAAGTCTCCACCATCTCACCACCATCTCGCCACCATGTCGTCCTTCAAAGCACCAACCCTAGCCGAAGCCCAGAAGCTTAACCAAGAATACGAACTCCCCAACCCGGAAGCATACTCCTCCTACCAACTTGGCATCTACAGCGCCTTCCGCTCGCCCCCATTCTCTACAAAGCCTTCCGAATGGGAACGTCTGGCCCGCGAAAAAGTTCCAGCGGCAAACTTCGGATATGTCTTTGGGTCTGCTTCCAGCCATAGGACTTATGCGAGCAACATCGCGGCGTTTGATCGATATCGATTGAAGCCGAGTATGTTGGTCAATGCGACGAGAAGAGATCTGAGTGTTGAGCTGTTTGGAGGGAGGGAGAAGTTGAGGCACCCGATTTTGGTGGCACCGGTGGGGGTGCAGAACATTATGCATGCGGATGCGGAGCAGGCGACGGCGAGGGCTTGTAGGGAGGTTGGGATGCCGATGAGTGAGTCTTGTTGTGGTTTGTGGGTGGAGATGATGTGCTGATGTGTTATGAAAGTTCTCTCGACTGCGGCGACGAGGACGATTGAAGAAGTCGCTACCGCAAACGGCGATGGGCAGAGGTGAGTGTAATGGTCCTTGGCCCTGGCAGAGATATCCAGCTGACAGACGACTGCAGATGGTATCAACTCTACTGGCCACGCCCTCAACACGAAGCCATCACCGCCTCCCTCCTCCACCGCGCCAAAAGCAATGGCTACACCACCCTCGTCGTGACTCTGGACACCTTCACCCTCGCCTGGCGTCCCACGGATCTCGACTCCGCCTACCTGCCCTTCCTCTTCGGCGACGGCTGCCAAATCGGCCACTCGGACCCCATCTTCAACGCACAATACGAAGCTCAACTCGCTTCTGATCCCCGTACCGCGAAGGAGAAGCTCGCCGAAGCATGGGGCATCATCAAACGCAATGGAACCATCTTCGGTGCTGCGAAGGTCGTAGTGAACGCGAAACTCATCGCCAAATCCCGCGCATGGCTAGACGTGATGAACTCAGGCACCTACCGTGAATGGTCACACCTCGAAACACTGAAGAAACTCTGGGACGGCCCAATCGTGCTCAAAGGTATTCAAACGGTCGAAGACGCCCGTCGTGCAGCGGAGTATGGCATGTCCGGTATCATCATCTCCAACCACGGCGGTCGACAACTCGACGGCGCGATCGCCTCACTCGATGCTCTGGCTGAAATCGCGGCGGATGAGACGGTGAAGTCCTCCGGGATGGACATATTGTTCGACTCGGGTATCCGCACGGGAAGTGATGTGTTGAAAGCGTTGGCGTTGGGAGCAAAGGCGGTTTTGGTGGCGAGGCCGTATATGTATGGACTGGCGATTGGAGGGCAGCAGGGGGTGGAGCATGTTTTGAGGTGTCTGCTTGCGGATACGGATAACTCGTTGGCGAATTTGGGCAAGAGGAGTATCAAGGATGTTAGTATAGGGGACTTGCAGATTAGGGGAGAGGCAAAGTTGTAGGTGCATACAAGGATGAAGAGAATGACTTTTATTGTTGACAATTGATCGATCGCATGCTAGAGCGGTGGACCGAAACGGCGGTGGTTCACTCTCATTCGACGAAATGAATCTTGCTGACATTCTCGAGAGATAGCTCCCAACTTCGTGTAGGAGCGCCTCCGAAATACTCATGTATGCTTGCGTGAGAGGTTACCACTGTTTGATTTGGGAGGTAGGCAGAGGGCTGGCTCCGATTCCTGAGCCACAGCAAGCGCAAGGGCAAGACGTGGAACCCTTCGTCCAAGGGTAAGATGTATCTGTCTGCCAAACGCTTCACAATGTCCATGGCATTTGTCCTTGTACGCTCCTCTGAACAGGAAGTTATGTTTCAGGTAGTGATACCTGGAGATTTGGTCAGCAAACATCTGCGTTCGGGGTGACAGTGTCGTACTTACAACTTGTAGAGCTCGACACGATCTTCATATTCTCGCACGGGCTCAGTTTTGGGCACCATGCTGTGATATTCATTTGAAGAAGCCTGCTGTGAAGCCTCCAAACCGCCCGCATGATGCCAATTTCGTACTCTGAGTGGCAATAAGCAGCGCTCGGGTCGAAGACAATATGCTCAGGCCCACCCCACGCTGGGTTCGTCCCGAAGGCCTTGTTGCCATGCCACAGGTCGCCGTGCACGAGTACAGGCACGATACCTTCTCTTCCACCAAGGTGGCCATTGCCAAGCAGCCGAGGTACGACTACATCTACGATGGCATTCACGCCGGCTCGTAGTTAACTCTTGATCGGTTCCGTGCGTTTCTTCTAGCATGCTCATGATACTCGTGAGTCGATTCTCGGCATAGAATTTGGGCCACGAGGCTCGAAAAGTGTTGATTTGGGTAGTCGAGCCGCAGTATGATCGTCGATGCCACCCGAACATCGGATCTCTTTGACCTGACGGTATCTTCGCCTTCGTATTGTGCAAGTGAGCCAGCTTTTGAGGCAATGTCAGACCGCTGCCGCCGTCAGCGAGGGCTGTATCGTGAAACACGTTATCCATCCACTCCATCAGAAGGAAGGATCCTAGGGTGTTGGAATAGTTCCCGTGCCCGAGACTATACGGACAGATGGTCGGGACCGTCGCAAGAAGTTCTCGCAGCGCTTCGTGCTCAGCTAGAGTGAACATTATTAGAGTGGGGGATAGAGAGACGCAAGCAATACCGAAGCTTACATGAAAACATATCATCATTGGGTCCTGACTTCATGAAATAGTATGTAGCTTTGCCGTTGACCAGTGCTGTGACCTTGGCCGGCCGCGAGAAGCCTTCTTCGCCAACGAGCTCCATGAAGCCGCGTTTGGTGATATGCGCAAGAGCTGGCAGGCGATCAGACCCCAAGAGCGGAGAGTCACGACTTCCGCAGCTGATTTCCCGATTCTTGAGATATTTCGCCAGGTTGTGGTGTTTGTTCTCCTCCACGCGCACCGAGGGAGTATGTCCACTTGGGTCCTGAGCGTTTGGATCGGCGCCGTAGCGGAGAAGAAGCTTCGAACAAATTTCGTGTCCGTTCGCGGCTGCTTGATGTAATGGCTTCAGCCCTGCTTGAGTCTCCGAATTGGCATCTGCTCCTGCATCCAAAAGTGACTGAACAATGGCCACATTTCCCAACCATGCGGCTTGCAAGAGTGGAGTCTCTTTCGTAGCACAGTCGCTGTTTGGGCCCACTCCGCCGTCCAGGAGCGCCTTGACTGCATCCAGACGTGTGTTTTCAATTGCAAGGGATATCGCAGTCTGACCGTCCCTTGTTCTCGCATCGATTCTAGCTCCATGTTTGATCAGTAAAGAAACGCCTTTATGATTCCCCAGCATAGCAGTATGCATGAGCGGAGTCCAGGACTGGGAATCGGTGCTCTCTAGGTCATCTGAGTTTTTTAACCAGAACTCGAGGACGTTTGGATCGCGAGTTCGAGCGGCGAGATGCAACAATGTGCGACCTTCTTTGTCCTTCACGCCGACGTTGGCCGAATTAGTAACAAGAACACTCATTATGGCGACTTCTCCGTGAATCGAAGCTTGCTGTAAAGCAGTATGGCGTGCATTGTCCCGAGCGTCGACATCAGCGTCGGCGCCAAGTAGTATTTTCAGAGTTGTGATCTTGCCATAAGCCGCGGCGTAGTGTAGGGCAGTGCGTTTCCTCGTGTCGGTCAGTCTGACACAGGCACCTCCGTGGACCAGCCTTTCCAACGACCGATAATGGCCATTGATCGCGGCATGGAACACTGCTGTCAACTCGGCGGGTCCTTCGATGTCATGCTTGGCTCCCAGCTTGAGTAACAATTCGACCACCTTTGGTCGCCCAATTTTCGTGGCCCATATCAGCGGTGTGAGCCCATTTGAGTCTAGTGAATCGATCTGGTCCCCACGTCTTGACAGGGCTTCAACGAGAGGACTGATACCGCACTGAGCTGCCGGATGCAGGAGGCCCAGATTTTCTGGAAGTTTATCCCACTCAGGATGGCTTTCATGCCAGTAGAAGTGAAGCCACTTTTCGCGGGACATCATGGTATGAGTAAAGTGAGGCCTGGAAAGATAGCTATTCCAGTCGATCGAATGATTGGCCAGCCTTGCATGCTCCATCCAGAAAAGTCGGGCGTAGCTCAGCACAGGACCCATCTCTTCCGCCATACTTCCATTTTTCTGATCCGAGAGGGTGATCGGAGTCACGAGGATATCAAAAAGATCGGCATGATAGTCCTCTATGGGTTTGCTGAAGATGAAGCCAATTGCGCGCAGGTACTCTTTCACCGACTCATGCACAAAGTACACGCTGCCTTGACGGTTGGTGATGAAGGATCCGCAAAGAGCCGTGTACTCAAGAAGCATGCTTGTGTCGTCGCGGTGATCCTCGGGCAATTCAGCCAACACAGCCAATTCCTGTAAGGTCAGCGGTCGGACAGCTAGAACCATGGTTCTCAATATTGCCTTGGGAAACTTCACATGCTCTTCATCGCCAGCGGCATCGATCTGTCTGATCATCCCCTCATAAAGAGGCTCCAGACCTTTGGGAAAGTTGCGGAGTTCTTTCCTCGTGTCAAATAGGCGGACGTTGGGTCTTGCAAGCGCATCGCAGGCCATGGACACGTAGAGAAACGTTCTTTCGGAGATATCCTCCAGAGTTGCAACGACGCTGCTTACCAAAGAACTGCTATATCCTTTCTGCAGTTGAAGCGTATCGACTCTTGCACTGATGAATTTCGAGACCAGGGCCTGTACTTGGTCCGTATGTTCCTCGAGATTGACGTGGAGAGCTGCACTCAGCGCCGGTGTGACCCAGTGCACGTTTCGGCTCGTGAGGAACCACTTCACCTCGCAGGTATCATTCTGCGCTGAAAGCTGACTATCAGAACGCGGAGCTCTTTCCTGCTCCAGAAGCGGCGCAAGGAGTTTCAGAAAGTCGTCAATCGATTCCTCGTGCAGTTCATCCAGAGCATCAATCACAATGTAGACCTTGCGGACGCTGGGACTGGCGAAAAAATCTTTCAATATCCTCCAAAGCGATCGTAATGCCGTCGGAGAACTGAACAGCTGGTCCCCTTCTCGGCTAAAGAAGGCTCGAAACTGAGTAGACAGGTCCGGACGTGCATGGAGAAGCTGGTAGATGATGCCGCGCAGGACTGCAATTGTGTTGTTGCGGCGAGTGTCCTTGTTATCGCAGAAGAAATAAGCAAGCAGCATGCTGGGACCTGAGCATGCAGATTTGACGCGGTCCTGCACGAAATTGATGATCGCGACTGCGAGCATCGTCTTGCCTTTGCCAGGGTCGCCATTGAGCCACAAGATGCGGCTACCGGGATACTCAAGCCATGTCTCGAAAGCCGGAGTGGTCCGCAGCCACGTAACAGAGTTGGGAAGCAGCTGGCCTCTCGTGTGCTCGATGGTTTCGAGCTCCTCCCCTGGGTCAGTGACGAAGAGGGCATCGAGACAGCGACCCACTTCGTGAGTCGGAAATCGGATATACGGCTCGCCACACAATCTGCCGCTCCCTGTGTGACTGAAAGCAGCCTGTCTCGCACACGAGCATAGTTCTTGTCGTCAGGAGTTCCGAATTTGCAGAGATACTGGTGATGGATGGCAAGAGCTGCACTCGGAAATCAATCAATAGTTGCCGAGTACTCATTGACCACAACTTCTCCGTCCGGTGGCTGTTCGAAGAAGCAAAAAAGCGGAATGTGGTTCACAACTGCCAATCGAGCAAAATCCCAAGCGAGACGAACCAGTGCCTCGTCTGTATCATGGAACAGATGTAGGGCTCTGCCATTCCCAGTTGCAGCCATCGCCGCCAGGATTGTCGACATGGATCGGGGTGGAGCGAGCGGTTCCCGATGAACAGTGCCCAAGAAAACCATACCTGCAAACCATCTGACGAGCCAAGAGAATTCTTCGTGGTTGGCGTAGCAAAGCAGGGCCGCCTATGTATCGCAACTGGTAGAACAGATAGGTTTTATGCGCCACAGAAGTACTCACCTGCTTGATGAGAACACCACCGAACGAGTGGCCGATGAAAACCAAAGGCCGCTTCGGGCAGTGGAAACGTTGGGCTTTTACGCCGCGCAACAGCTCCAGGGCCAACGAGGAGAGGTCGGATCGAATAGTTCCACTGCCACCAGCGTGTTTGGAAGCATAGCTGGCGCTGAGTATCCTCGAAGTTGGCAGCCAGTAAGGTAGCATGTCCTCCGCCTTCAGCCAGTTCACACCGTCCTCAAGCCACGGATCATCGGTATTATCGAGCCCGGGTACCGCGACAATGCTAGAACCGCATTCAGCAGATGCCCGGGAAGAGAAGAACGATCATGAAGTGTCGTACTCAACTTGCTCCAGAGCATCGCCTGTCTCTTGGGAGGATGTGGGACCATCATGAAGTACGGTCAAACTGAGAGTTGTGTGGAGTATCTCCTGCGTAGACCGAAGTAAGAAGTAGTCGTATTGAAGAGGTGTGACTTACCAGTCTCTGCCTTCCAGAGCCAAGTGCGACCGAATCCCTTTATTGGTGATGTGATAAGGCTCGTTACTTTTGCCTCGCACGAACTTAATATCACCGCACTATGCAAAATGCGATGGTGAATGCGCGAGAAGGCCATGGTATTCAGAGAAGGGCGAGGAAGTATCCACCCAGGCGAAGATGGACATGTCATCGGAATTCTTGATGATTTCTTGCTGCAGGCGGAGAAAGGCCCCGTTGCCTTCTCCATACAGCATGGGCCTTGGTTCGTCAGCAATGCTCCTTAATCAGATGAAATTTCAGCAACGAACATTTTGACATCGAAGAGTCCCATCAGACAGTACGCAGCGTCTTCTCTGCTGGAGGTTGATCTGCCGGCAGCCCAGCTCATTCGCTGAGCAATCGAACACTTCGAAACGTCACAATCTTCCATCACGCTTGAAGGGATTCACGTTCTCGCAGTGATGGCCTTGCCTAAATCTCGCTTCGTCCCGGCATATGTCCAGTCGGTGGCATAAAATTCGAGCTCCCTGGGGGCGATCAGTTCCTGAAAGGTCCAGCCCCGTGTAAACCAGCGTGAAGCTTGCAAAGCCGCATCCCAAGCAGCGTCGCCGGTGAAGCCTGGCACATCGTCCAAGTAGACATAGCAGATGGATGCCTCGCGATAGAGCCGAAACATGGAATTGATCGCCTCGGAGAGTTCCGTGCTGCTGGTCTTGTCTATACAGCATGTATCGAACCAGACGAACTGGAAGTCGTTGGCGAGCGCTCGTTCCGCGAAGGCCGTAATTTTCGTAAAGCCTTGCTTCGCGCATGTCCGATCAGGACGATCTCGCATCGCCTGATACGTGACCTCGTCATCTCTCCATGCGTGCGACAATATCGCATAGCGAGGCAAAGTCCGGAATGACTCCAGCGGGTGGAACGAGAGGGTTCCAGCATGCAGCAAGCGCATGGTAGCTGGCATAAGTTTGCACCAAAGTCTAGGTCCACGAGGGCATGCATGTTGCTGATGGCAAGGCTGCCGCGAGCGATGAATGCTGGGTGAGGCGTCCTTGGAATCCTTCGTTGTTCGCTAAGATCAGGCGACCTCAAGACCCCCTTGGTCGAAGCCTGGAGTTGTCTGGCATCGATCGGTCCGTGGATCCGTTGGCGAACCGCTAGGAAGAGTCGTGTCGAGGTAAGACAGGGAAGAGGCGAAGTCGTAGAAGGAAACACTGACAGCACTTCATCGTGCCGAAGATGCCTCAGGTTCTTGATGGCATTGATGAGGTCTCATCTCCTTCAATATTTCTGCAAGTCCAGGATCCTAGCACCGGAAGCCCGGGCCAGCTCCCCCGCATTGATCGGAGATACGGTATGGGAGAGCTTTATCGGCGATACCAATGATCACGACACTCTTTTACCTCCATTTCCTCCATCCACCGTACAAATACCTCGTTCGCTCCTCTTCGCCCTCGAGCGCAAGGCACCACGCCTCCCCATGACCTCCCACGGCACCAACAACACCATGTCCTCCCTCCTCGAGATCTCCCACGAGCTTCTGCACCTGGTCTTCGCGGAAACCTCGCCCGCCGACCTCGCTGCTCTGTCGGCGTCGTGTCGGATGCTGCATAGCTATGTGAGGAGCAATCGACTACTGCACAAGGACTTGTATGTGAGATTCTACGATGAGCCAAGACAACGACCGACACCGACAGTTTCGACTGCTGCGACTTCATCGACACCCGCAGATTCCGCCGCGGAGGCAAGTTCATCGTCTGACTCGACACCGAGCGAGAAAGAGCCGGACTGGGAGGAGGACTTGCACAAGTTGGTGCGCATGGACAAGATTCTCAACTCGACAGACATCGCAGCGAAGAGGGAGCATCTCGGGTTCGTGGCGGAGCAGATAGAGCATTTGGTGCAGACGGCTTCCACGACAGATCCGGAGTCGAGTCAGAACCTCGCCTTGCTTCGAAGGGCATTCCAGAATGATGTCAATATCGACACGTTTCTCTGCTCATCATCACTCTTTGCGAGGGCGGGGAATGATCAGCAACAACCTGCCGAGACGGAGGAGTTCAGGCAAGCGAGCGCGAAGTTGCATTGCTACTATGGTGTACCGATCGATGTTCCACCACCACCACCTCCACGATCTCTCCTAGCGATACGACGTACCACTGTCCCCACACCAGTCACCGCCGACAACGACGCTCAAGCCACCGCCGGCGCAACCACGTTCAACGGTGCCTCCCTTCCGACCTTCCAGATCTTATCATTACCTCCACCCTCCCAATCCACACGCTCCTCCGTTCTCAAACCCCGCCTTACCCACCCCTTCGCCCGGTCCAAAGTCTACGACCTCCGCGAATACACCCCTCAGACCCTCTGGGGTCCATTCCGCGCCGACGGCTCCGGACGCGTAGACTGGGAGAAAGTCGAAGCCATCATGATCGTGTTGGGGTATAATCTTAACAAGTTCGCGGGCCGGTCGGAGGGCAGGTTTCAGGTCGCATGGAACCAACCCTTCGATGGGGCGACGGCTGGATCTTTCAGGTCGCCGCCGAAGGTGAAGCCGAGAGATGACGAGGATGCGTGGGAGACGGATGAGAGTGAGGAGGAACCGGAGTTGAAGCGAGTGAGGGAGTTGGCGCTGGGATTGGATGCTCAAGATCCGTTCGGAGTGAGTGGGAGTTGGATGCGGGTGGTGTGCTTCTTGGACTACAATGATTTGTATTCGTTCAATTTCACGGAGAGGATTCCTGAAGGGCAGGCGAGGGAGGGGATTGAGACGGAAGAAGGTACGATCACGCTGCATGAAGTGGTAAGCTTGACCCCTTTCTTTGAGCCCGTCACTGACACGATACCTCGTGCATAGCCATCCGACTAATCCGCATCAAGCTCCAAGTTACACGCATCGACCCGCCCGGGAGTGGCGATGAAGATGGCGAAGACGACGAAGACCTCGACGGCACATATGGCGAAGACGGACCTGGCCCAGGCCGCAACCAAGGTCGATCGGGCGACGGCCTCGACTGGTCCAACTTCATCGGCACCCGCCTCCCCGTCGTGCACTTCCGCGGCACTTCACGCAGCCTCCACGCTTCCTGGGATCCCAACGCAAATTCTCGCATCCGCGGCACGGTGCGACAGACTCCCGAGGGAGAAATTCGATGGACGACGTTTTCGATTTTCCATGGAGAGGAGAGGTGGAGGAGTGAGGGCATTCAGGTCGGTGGGAGGGGCAGTAAGAGGGGAGTTTTGGGGAATTGGTTCGACAAGGACTATGATATGCATGGTCCAGCGGGCCCGACTGCGTTTTGGAAGGAGAGCGATGAGGTTGGAGAGGAGAAGGGGGCTGCGGGAGCTGCTGGAGGGCCGTTGAGTTGGTTTTGAGTTACGAGACGATTGGACGATGGTTCTAGGCATGCGGGAGACTCCCCCTGTGCTGGCATGGATCGTTCATGGCGAACGGATTGACGAGAGAACGCGGAACGAGAAAATAGTTACGACTGAGCGACGACAGAGGAATGACACGGCGTGACCAAGACATTGCTCACAACGCCTCGATATCGCGCATGAAACCGACAATCCATGGACATGGATGGTTGCAAGGCTGTCCTGGGTGTATGCTGCGGCTCAAGTAAAAGCCGCGTTCCCTCCCAAAATGAAGTCTTAAGCAGAGAGGAAAGACAGAACATCGACCTATACTAGATCCCGCATCAGCGTCGTCTTCATAGCCTCATGATAACGACACTTTAGTGACCTGGAATGCCCCCACACATATATACCTTAAAGGTAGTTCTGATGATACGTCTCTCCAAACCGCCTGTCAAAAAGTGGGGCCGAGCTTCTTGACCTCGACCCTGAATTGAATCACCGCACTTCCAACGTCGGACCTCACACGACTATCACACCACAACACAACTGCTGTCGAGAACGCCTACAAACCCGCCTACGAACATACAAAACTCATTGCTGCTGCGATCACTGCCTGCCATTGTCGAACTTCCGCTACACTTCCTGCCTGACACCTCACTGTCGCAGCCCTGCTGAGAGAGACTCCGCCCGCACACATCTAGGCGCACCATTTACCGCCGAGAAGCCATTACGAACTCCGATCGATCGCGATTCAGTACAGCACTACCTCCATCACCCTCCTGAGATCGGCTGAAAGACCCATACAATCGCTACGGCGAGAAGAGTCGACGTTGGCAGTGTGACGAGAGACTGAAGACGAGAGAGCGTACACCTCGGTGTGAGACAATTTCAGACTCGACGCGGTAAAACGTGCTGCGTCTGTCGCCGTCTTTGCGATTCTAGAAGAGTGCTGGGATTCCATCTTTGAAGACCAGTTTGCTGCAGGAGAGGTTTCTTCACTTTCCGCGAGACACTTCCACGGGCGAGCAGTTTGGGCGCGTACCTTGCGTTCACCAGAGAAGAGCTTGTCGGAGGTCTGAGAGACCCATCGAACGGTCATTGCTTGCAATCTTCCTCTCTTCCCTGACTGAACAAGCTACCCCTCATTCCGCCTGCCGACACCTGGTCCACACACCTACCACCACCATCCTCACCACCATCCTCACCACAACACCAACCACCGCCATGTCAATACGCCACTACACCGCCGCTGAACTCTACGCCCTTCGCGCCTCCCCTCTCGTGACCAAGCCCGAAAACCTCCCCTCCATCGAGCAATGGATAGAGTACGTGTACCTGGAAGTAGACGGCGTGAGGGAGAAGCTAAGGATCCCCCACAGTGAGTCTGCTCAGCAGCAGCAACCGGCATCGCGCGTCACCGCCGTGGCCAACAGCGATGCAAAGGAGAACAAGCGGAGAAATCTCGCGCCGGAGCCGAGTCCGATGGGGTCGTTTTCCACGGGACGGCCGACGTTGGGGAGGATGGGGAGTAGTATGAGGGGCACCAATGGTGAGTTCTGTTGGGGTGTGGAGTGCGTGAGACGCATGTGCTGATTATTTCGAGCAGAGGACGTTTCGCTTGGACCGCCGAAGACGATGTTTCCGTCGAGCAGGAATGTCGCGAAGATTTCTGCTGGCGCAGATGAGACGGGGACCGCGGAGGAGTCGGACAGTGCGCGCAGTCGATTCTTCACCGACCGGCAGATGAACAGACGGAGTGATCACATCAATGAGAAGGATGGGAGGGACAATCGCGACAGCTGGACACGAGCTGCTGAGCGGAGAGCGCTAGGTGATCAAGAGGATGGCAAGACTGGTGAGAGGAATGACCGCTATGGCAGACGCGACAATCAAGATGGGGAGCGCAGGAATGGATACGGCGAGAAGCACGACCCACGCTGGACGAACAACCGCGATGATCGCAGAGGTCAGAATGGAGATCGCCCTACTGGTGGCTGGCGGGAGCGCGAGCAAGCGAGGCGGCATGGTGATCGTGGTCATGATGAGAAGGAGCCGGAATGGATGGAGGATCCGGTGGTGAAGAAGGACCAAGAGCTGGGATTTGGCATGGCGCGAACACAAGAGGAGTTTCAAAAGTGGAAGGACAGCATGAACAAGAAAAACAAAGGCGAGCCGGAGAAGGAGGAGGTCGTGGAAGCGCCGCCGGCTCCTCCACCGCCTGCTGAGCCGAAGCCGAGCTTGAAGCTGGATGGATTCGAAGGTGGCTTCTTCGGCAATTTGAGGACTGACTCTGCTAAGGACGCATCAACACCTCCACTTGCTGTCGCACCGAAGACGAGCAATGCAAAGTCGGGCAAGACGAGTCGCTTTGCGTCGATGTTCAAGCCGGCGCCGGAAGAGACGCCGCCTCCGCCAGTGCCGGAGAGCAACGTCCAGAAAGCGGCGAATGATGTCGCACAGACTTCGGCGGAGGACCATGAGGGGTTCAATCGAGTATTGGCAATGCTCGGAGGCGGACTGAAGCTTGGTCAGCCATCGCCTGCTGCGGAAGTTCCAGCACCGGCCTCGCCTCAGCTCCCGCGCGGTAACGGTGCGAACGGTGCGGTTGGAAAGCCTAAGAGTCGATTCCAGAGCATGTTCGAGCAGAAGGGCCCGGAAGGGATGCAATCACCTCAGCAGGGTGGTGCGGAGATGTTTGAAGGAGGCCGGGATGAGTCTGCTGCCGCTCGACAAGAACTACCCTCGCGATCTCAACCTCCCGAGCAGACTATGTCGCCGGAGCCGAGCAACATGTTCAACGCACTTCGGGAGCAACAGCCTCGTCCTTCCTCCGGACGAGTGAACGATCTGGCAATGTTCGACCCTCCATCGCGCGGCGCGGCCTCGCCGGACATCAACATCCAAAATCTCCTCGCCCAGCAACGCCAACGCCCTCAAGTGACCAGCAACGAGAGCCAGCAGCTTCTCAACCTCCTGCGAAAGTCGGACCCCAACCAGCAATCACGTCCTCAATCTCAGCAGATGCATCAGCAGCCCAGCAACTCGAGCAGCGGCATGAATCCTCCCGACCTCCAACGCTGGCTAGACCAACAACACGCCGCCCACAATCCTCAAGATCCGCCTCATGCTCCACAACCTCGCATGCCTCAGCAACCACCCGGCCTCTTCGAGAAGCGCATCATGCACAACTACGCATCTGATCACAACGAGCAAGGTGCGCCGCCCGGAATGCCGCCTGGCCTCCTCCCTGATCAGCGTAGGATATCTCAACGCGCTCCACCAGGTCTGTACGACGATCAAGCTTTCTTCCTCCATCAACAGCGGCAGCAGGAACAGCAACATGCTGCGTTGCGACGGGATGGACCTCCAGGACAGCAGAATCTACTACCCGGCAGCAACGCAAGACGTGGCCTACCACAACAGGGCTTCCCAGGCCCTCCACCTCCTCCTCAAGGCGCATACCAACAACACCCGGACTTCCACCAATACATGACTTCCACACCCACCAACTCCGCTGGTGGATCCGGACCAACATCATCAGGTCCTCCACCACCTGGCTTCAACGCGATGATGCCCCGCCATCCGCCTGGCTTCCCGAATATTTTCCAGGGAGCGAGGGAGCCGCAAGGCCAGCAGCAAGGACAATCTCAGATGATGAGCCCTCCTCCTCCGCCTCCGAATGGTGGTCCACCGCCAGGATTCTTCGGAGGTCTACCTCCGCCGCCGGGTATGAGTGGTCCACCACCGGGATTCATGGGTCTTCCGCAGCAGGTTGGGAGAGGACAGGGAAGAGGTTTTGAGTATGGTGTTGATGGTGGAGGGAGACGATGAGGGATAGGAGGCAGTATGGGGCATACGGAGGTCGGTTCGAGGGAAGCACGGAGGAAAATGGTTGCATGGGCAGCTGGGCGGAGAGGAGTCGGGCCCCGGTCTACCATCCCGAGGACGAGTAAGGCGTTCTTTGTGACGGGATATTTGGGTGAGTGAAGGGAATGGGCGGTTCTGGGCTGTCTGGAGCGTTTAGCGAAGCGGGGTTGTAGAAATGCGATGGGATCAAGGACGATTTTTGTATGGAGTTCTTAGCCGTACCTCTGCTATGTGATGTGCAGAAGTGGGCTGATATATTGTGTCCCGTCTTCATCATCTGCGTGCTCAGTCCATGCTCGCACGAAAGGACAACCTGGACGGCCTGCGAGTGCTATGACTGGCTCGCTTATCTTCGCCGCTAACGGATGTTCTTTTTTGTTGCCCGACGTCAAATTTGAAATGTTCTGAATCCGAGGAGATCGAGTTTAATTAACTGGTGATTGTGTTGGCTATTTAACGGAGCTGTCTCCGCATCCGAAAAATACGAGCTTAGCCCATGCTGCCAACGTCCGATCCTTCAAGAAAAAGTTCCAGCGACTTCAATAAATCATCACGAACCAAACATCACACGACACATCCCCATTATGTCCAAAAGAGACCGTCAACCTCTAGAAGAAGGCACCGACCGGCCTCCCAAACGTGCTCGACCAGACTTCCAACCTCCCGCCATCGAAGAAATCCACTTCGCCCGCCAACTCCAAGACACCCTCGTCTTCCGCCAGGACGGCCTCCACCAACTCCGCAATGGCCTCGCCTCCTTCAAAAACTTCCTCGAAGCGATTCTCTACCACCGCGAACCGGAACTGCGCGCCCGACAACTCTCCATCCTGAGAGAGTACCTCGAAACCCAAACCCCGGCCGACGCAAATGACTACGACCACCCCCTGCTCGGCCAACTCTGGCAGGCGTGGAGTTTTGCGAATCAGAATAATAATGACCATCTAGCGGCGAGCATTGCGGCGATTTTTGCGCTGCTGCTCAAGACTCTGAGTGGGATTCTGGATTTCAGGGATCAGGGTTTGCTGCTTTGTCGGACTGTTTTGCAGGGCCAGCATTTGAGACTGTTGAAGAGAGCGCTGGAGGCGCCGAAGCACAAGGACTTTGTGATTTCTCCGGCTTTGAGGTTGTTGAGTGAGGTGGTTGGGTTCGATGGAGGGGTGCTGGCGAGGGAGGTTTATGGGAAGAGGGAGATGGTTTTTGATGGGCAGGTTGTGAGGAGGAATTTGGGGCTGGTGAAAGTGGAGTGAGTTTTGTTCTGTTTGATGATAAGATTTGGGTCATGGCTTGCTAATGTGGTTCTAGTATGAGCGAGGAGGATGCTAAGCGCCGACCGTCAATACGCACGCTCACGATGAGGCTGGTGTTGGCTTTGTTGAAGTATCTGCATGAAGGTGGGAAGATTGATATCCTCAAGAACCGCCCGTTGTGTGGGGCATTGTTTCAGCATTTGCGAGATGATCCGGCGGAGTTGGTGAATGAGTTGTTGACGACTGTGGAGACGAATGTGCTGAAAGACGGCGAGTTGCCACGGTCGTCGAAGGCGGCAATTCTGAGCAGCCAGAACTTGGAAAGGGTCACGGATATTGCAGCGAGGAGTGGAGAGGAGCATACGGCGAGGGAAAAGGCTTTCGCGTGGTTGAAAGCTGTGTGCACGAAGCAGGAGTATGGCGTGTTGAGGGAGAGTGGGTGGTATCCCCCTGGCACGACGAGTTCGGATGCTACGGCGGGTACGTCGATTGACCTCGGACTGGACAGTATTGAGTTCTACGACTCCGGCGAACCGCTGAATATCCGCAACACGACGCTGCTTTCCTGGACATCGACGCTCCGCGCGAATTCGGACGAGCGAGAGCGCGATTTACTCCTCAACTGCTTCAAGTCCGCTCCGGAACTCGTGGCCGCGTACTTTGCCGAACGAACGATGCAAATGGATCCCAAGCTGACCAACACCTGGATCGGCTACGCCTCACTCCTCTTCGAGATCGTCGCCCTTCCCGTTCCCGCCAACCTTGGGAATGAAGACGGCCGCGCAGAACTCCCCGCCCAGACGTCCATCATGATCGAAAATATCCTTCCTCGCCCGTTGAATCAGAAGGTCCTGGTCAAATGCCTGCATCAAAGCAATGACCTGATAACATTCTTCGCTATTCGCTTCCTCGCGCTGGCGTTTCAGAAATTGGCATCTGTCATCGCGGAAATGCAACTACAAGCGACCTCCAACACCCTTTGGAAAGAAGCCGAATCCCGCCTCCGCCAACGATTCGCATCTCGATGCCCGCCGATGAAAGAAATTATCGCCACGTTCCGGAAGATTCCGGATGACTACGAGCATGCTATGCAGCGGGAAGCGGCGACGAGGTTGTTACGGCTGTACTACGAACTGCTGCCGTTGCAAGCGCTAGAGGAGCAGTTTGATGTTTCGACCACACTGACTTCCGCGTTGGTGGCGAGTGAGACGCCCGCTGCGAGGGTACCGGCTGAACTGCAAGCGTTGAGGAATCTGGAACTGGAACATTTGCTTGCTGTCGCGAGGAATAGTACGGGGATGAAGTGGTTTCATAAGCAGGGCGGACTGTCGTTCACGCCGATTGTGACTCTGTTGAGGATTCATCGAAAGGCACCAAAAGATAGGCAGATGAGAAGGCTGTTGGAGCATGTGCTTGTGGAGAACAATGTGCTGTGTGTGGTCACCACCAAGGAGCAGAAATCCTCGAGTCTGGATGTCTTGATGGCGAGCCTGCTCCCGCTTGAGGATGGGAGTCCGGTGTGGGAATTCCTGGACGATCTGATTGGGAGAGCGACGAGGAAGCCGGTCAAGTATCTGGATGATCTGGATGGTATTGCGAAGGAGAGGGAGGAGACGAGTCTGCTTGTGGCTGTGATTTTGGAGCAGGCGAGTTTCGTGGCCAAGGACATGAATGGGAATGGGAAGGCGAAGGCGGAGTGGGTCGACGAGTTCCTGGGACTGATCGGGAAGCACACTGCTGAGGATGCAAGTGTCTTGAAGCACATCATAAAAACGATCCCAGCACTCCCAGGATGGAAAGTCAAGAAAGCGAAGCACGACTCCGCCGCCAACCTGGAGGCCGTCACTCTACCTCCCACTTCCGCTCCCGCCGACGAAACCTCCCTCACCGAACCGCCAAAGCCCACCGAACCGACACTGCCATACCCCTCCCCACCAGTGGAGTCTGACAGCCATCCTGAACTAACCCGCTGGTCCCTCAAAGACCTCGACCTCGCCCTCTCCGAAGGCGACATTTCCTCTCTCCTCCTCTGCCTCTCCTCCCAGCACGCCTCTATCCGCACGCAAGCCATCACACAACTCCGCAAACTCCACTACTCCCTCCCCGCTCACCCAAACCTGCCCTCAATCCAGCAATTGACCCTGCTCATCGGGGAAGTGCTCGAGACTTTCTCCCAGCAGTATACGAATCCTGGCGTGCCGATGCCGTATTTGGCGACGTGTTTCGCGGGGAGGGCGGTAGATGTGCTGGGCAATCCGGCGAGTGTGATTTATCCGAAACTGAACAGATATCTTATCCGAGGACCGGAGTGGAGGGTTGGGAAGATGCCGGGGTATTGGTTGAGCAATACGCTGACTTCTCTGCCTGAGGAAGATGACGGATATTGGAAAGAGGTGCAGTGGGTGTTGGACTGGCTTGTGGATGGACTGCGCAGTGTGGAGGATCTGGAGATTTTGAGGCGTGGCGGGACGTTTGAAAAGGTTTTTGCGTTGAGTGGGTGTAGTCCGGGGGTGAGGAAGAGTGTGAGGGAGAAAGTGGGAGAGCTGGTGTTCAGAGCTGGGTGTGTGGAGGGTGGTGCGGAGGTGGTCGTGAAGAGGACGGGGGTGTTGAGTTGGTTGGAGGGCGGAGGGGAGGTTGAGAGGGCGTTGAGGAAGTGGTTGGTGGGGAGGTGTGAGGGTGGGGGAGTTGGGGAGTGGAGTGGAGGTATCAATTGGTGGCGAGAGCAAGATGGAGCGATGATTGAACTGCCCATCTCTTCTTCATCTCGAGAGTGAGGATCTGATCCTCCTGGTATGGTTTAGACTCGTTCATCAAAGAGTATTCAATACGGCAAGCATAAAGGATCAAGAAAGCGCAGCAGATATCATGCAAGATCTTGAACGTCCAGAATGCGCACTATGCGTACTCTCTTCACTTCTTCAACTAAGTCTGCGGTCTGCCTGTGGACTCAACATCGTGGGAGAAGCGACACTTGCGATCCGCCTGGCACTTTCCTTGCAGGAAGAACTTGCATGGGACAGGCAACAGTGCATGATGTTCGCCCGCTCGTGGCTTCTTCAATCGCTGCCGTGTCTGAGGCGCAGAACTCGCGGGCTCCGCCACGTCACGAGCGTTGCCGCCTTCTTTGACGCTATGCCTACTGACTGATGACTCTCCAAACCTTGGGTCCGTGAGACGCAGGTCGTTCGCGGCTGGGAGCGTGATCTGAACGAGGCTGAAGTAGTAGTCGAGGACCTGAGGATAGCGTAGTACGCTCGTTCTCCAGTCTTGATCCACACCCTGCTGCAGTATCTGATTTGCTCGCTGGATTTGTGCCTCGATAAGCGTTAGTTCCTTTGGATTCAGCGGCGGGTGGCCACCATATCGGTAGTAAAGGGTATAGTAGGGAAGCGTCTGCAGGTAGTTGTGATGGGCTTCCATTCTGACGGATCGTAAAGCGCGAAATGTTGCGATTGTCGACTCACGCGCGTGATCGAGCACGAACTTCTTAGTCGCTGTCAGCCTGTCGATTGTATATCGAGCGCGGGATAGCACAAACCGAACCTGTGGCAAGTCTCCCCACCTTTTCATCGCTTGGTTGAGAGCTAGCTCCAGTCGCTCGCCTTCGTGCTGGCATTCCGGGAACGGTGGAGCACCGCAGATGGCGCAACTCGGCTCTATGGATACGACTTCTTCAATGTGGCTGCCGCGGCTTGCGGCCGCATCATATCCCTGGCGTTGAAGATGAGACGGACGCTCGTCCGGGCGCTGAGGGGAGGATTTCGCTGGTGCAATGTATGGCTTGCTCACTTTGGAGCTGACGAGTGTTTTCGGCTGGTTTATGCCAAGTTTTACATTGTCAGGACCAGGACCCGAGTGAACGGCTATCGTCAGCGAAGGGAAGCCATCTTGACTGGCGTCAAGGTCGTGACCGCGCAATCCCAGCCGCTCTACGTGCCCTGGCGGGCCACTCTCATCCTTACTCTCAACCTCGAGTCCGTGACGTGATGCGCTTGTCAATCCGCCTGTACTAGGAGGTTCCAGCGGGCTCTGAACTTCACGATGAAGGCCCTCGCTACTGGGAGGCGAGAGATTGTGTTGCACTTGCGATACCGTGTGGTCTCGAACTTGCGTCACTTCTAGATTCTCACGGTGCGCTTCGAAATCGAACTCTCGAATACTGTCCAGCGAGTCGGCTCTAGAAGTATGGCCGGCAGAGACCTTGTCCGAGTCGTTGTCGTACTTGTTGCGAGCTGCGATCCCTTCGCCTTCATCGTCGTCGCCCTCGGTAGTTGGTGTGATTGCGAACAACGCAAGTTTTTCCAAATGCCGAGCGACGTGCTCGTGGAAATCTCTAGCAGGCACAAGTAGGGTCGATGCGCAGGGTGTGCCGTCTCTGCTGAGACGTTCCGCTCTGAGAAGCTCGTCCCACTCGTCACAAAAGCAGCAGTCCGCAGGTGCTAGATCTTGCTTCGGAAAAGACGCTATGGCTATGAAATCTTCTTCCAGATTGTTGCGAGAGACGCGCAGCTGATGGCGGGATTCCATGTGCGCAATGATGTGGGCGCGGCTCTTGTCGGAGATGACACCTGGACACTGAGGACACAGCCACCTTCGTCGATGCACAGCTTCTTCATGGTTGATCCAAGAGGCTTTGGTCTCGAACAGACCCTCTGTACACGCAGTATTTGTGCAAACATACGCTCGAAGGTCAGCAAGAACGTGTTTTCTGCATCCCGTCAGCTGTATGTCGACTTCGAGAACATTACTATCGCAGACCTCCATGCTCGTTTAGAGGCAAACAATACCATGCCATAGCAGTAAGGGCATTGGAAAGCCTTGCCAGGCTCACGCAGTGTGTTGAGGTCGACAACATCGGAACCTGCCTCAGTCTCATCGGCCTTTATTCGGGACGCAAATGAGGACACTTCGGAGGCAGCATGCTGTGCTCCATAGTCGTTCATCGCAGCGAGAGCTCCTTCTGGTACATCAGCGGACCACAAGCTGGAGTGTCGGGCGGGAATACGTGGTGTCGTGGTCCGTTGGCTCGGGCATCGACTGGTACTCATGGTCGGGAACACCTTGAGGCTTCGCATTGGCGTCCACATTCAGCGCATTGTGGGCTATACGCTGATGATGTTCCCGCGCGTAGGTCAAAAAGCCTCTTCGTTGCGTGATGGCCTCACCCATACGGCGACGAAGCTCGAAGCTTCGCTCCAACTTCGGATGTTTTTGTACAACGTGAGCGATATCGAATTGGGTAAGCATTGGAGTTTTGCGACTCATGGCCCTGGCGTATTCGGCTCGGACTCGTCCGGCGAAACTTCTGATTAGAACGGACACTTTCATCAGACCATTCAGTACGTCGTCCAAGCTGAGAAACAGCTCTTCCATCTCGCTTTGCGGCTCCTTGGTCTGGGGGAACTCATCAGATGAAGGCTCCTGGGTCTCTTCAACCCTTTGTCCCGCCATGATTTGAAGTATCTCCTCATTCGTCTCGACGACATCGGCAAGCAATCTCAAGACACGAGCACGGACATGAGACGCGTTGCGAAGCTTTGCGTCTGCAGATTTCGCATCGAGTGGAGAGTGGTAGGCGCCAATGTTTCCGGCCCATATTCTGAACTTGGCCTCGCTGTCGATGACACGGGACCACCAAAGTATCGTTGCATCATTTCTGATCGCCTTGAGATATTCAAAGCTGCTCAGGGCCCTCCTGGTGGAGGAATCGATACGGCCAGACTCTGAAGATGCACTGTGATCTGGGTCTTGAGCATCGGTGTGGAGCTCCATCGGGACAGACAGCTGCTTCTCATGACGAAGAGGAAGCCGAAGCCATCAGCTCATGGGGAACTCTGATGAGGCTGCACAGAGCTGTGAGCGGAAAAATACCTGCTTGGTGTCGTTAACCGAGACCCCACCCCAGCCGCATGTCAGCCGCAATGAAGGTACAGACCTCGTATGTCTGCAGCATCTCGACTTGCATTCAACGACGGACGACAAACGCCGGCGCAATGAGTGGCTTCGAAATTGCAGGTGTTGTTTTAGGTGCCTTGCCGTTAATCATCGGAGCCATGGAATTCTTCGAGGATACGCACAAGGCTCCGAGGACGTGGTGGAAGATTCGGCGCGCTCATAGAAGAGACCTCGGGCGTCTTCAGGATTGCGAGCTCAGCTTCCAGCAGAACATGAAAGAGCTCCTCGTGCCTTTGCGAATGAATAAGACCATCACCCATGGCGAGTACGAAACCTTGCTAGCACATCCTGAAAATACAAGATGGAAGAGACCCGACCTTCAAGAGGCACTTGCTGAAAGGCTCGCGAATTGTCGCGATCGATACTTGGAGATCCTGCAAGAGATCAGTACCCTTTTGACGAAGCTCGCGGTCGCAACCATGGTTAATGATGATCTGTTTCAGAGGAGGGTCGGGCAGCGCAAAGATGTCAGTATCACAAGATCGAAGTGAAGCTGATAGCCGCTGATGAGAGCAGCAAACTAACGCCGACGCATACACGCAAGGATTTGGTGGCATGGTCCAATTTGCGAACGAAGCCTTGACCTTCCAGCTCAAGCGCGTATCATACAGCGTCACCACCTTTCGTCGCGATGCGCTCAACGATGAGATGGAGCAGCTCAATGCCACCTTGCTCAGGTTTCTGCGGTCGAATGACCGCATTGCGAGCTTGGCTGGTACAGCCGATATCACAAACACCAGCGGCATCAAACGCAAATACCGGACCCTGTTGTTGCTTTCACCACATACTGAGCGAATATTGCGATTGCTGAAAGACGCTTGGCGATGTGATTGCGCGGCGCTCCATTGTGCTCATGTGTGGTTGAAGGACCGGAGTACCTCTGAGGAAGTGCAGCTAGAGATGCTCATCGAGTTCGCCACCGCACATGAGCAGATCCCGGCGGGTGCTTGGACAAGGCGACAGCTCGCCATCAAGTTGACAAGAAGAGCAAGCAAGAAGCGTACAGTGCGATTCCAGGGTCTTCCAGATAGCCAGAAAAGCCTCTCGTGGCGAGAAGTACCCGTCAACGCCGCAGAGCCACCTGCGAAGACGCCTCGACTGGACATCACTTCGGCGTTGCAGCAATTCAAGGCCATGACACTGCTGGCTGGAACGCATATACCTGCACAAGGCGTGAATCCGGAGCCTAACCGTATTCAAGAATTTGGTCTTTGTGCGGCCGCAACGTCTTGCTCGGCGAAAGTCAGTGGCAGCCTCGGAATGCTGAACAGTGATCTTCACGGCCGCAGGCTAGACGCTCTAGCATCGGATCATCTTTACGAAGTCTTGCACCTTGCTGGCGAAGCCCGAAGCAATGCCCACGGCCGAGGCTCGGAGTCGCTGGGAGACGTCCTGGAGAAAACAAGCTCAAAGACTCTCTTAAGAGTTGAGCGATTGGCCATGGCTTCCATGATTGCTTCCTCGTTTCTGCAGCTGTTCTCCACGCCCTGGTTCCCGGGGCCCTGCACGGCAAATGACATTCTGTTAAGCACGGATTCTTGCTGGAGCGTTTCCGGACTGCAACAGCGTCAGCCTTTCATCGTAGCACGATTCAGTGATGAACCTGCGACGCGGACGACACTGGATGATACGGCTTTTATGGAGCTGGGCATAGTTCTGCTCGAGCTGTGCTTTAATCGTCGCTTGCACGACCATTCAAGATGGAGAGAACACGCGTCAAACGCGCCTCTCTCGGTCCAATGCTTGATACGAAGTGCCGTCGCCAGTGAATGGGCCATGGATGTCCAATACGCCACAGCTGTGGACTGGTGTCTTCACAAAGCCAGCTTGAAGAATGCGGATTGGAGGATCGAGTTTGCGAGGCATGTCGTCCAGCCTCTCCAAAGGTGTCACGAAGCAGGATTTCGCGCGACTCAGGCTGTCTAGTAATGAGCAATGATGGAAAGAAGCTGGGGCATGTTCGGTGAACGACAAAAGCAAAGACAAGTTGTAGTCACAGACGCACTATTTTCATCGGCTAGAACTACGGTTGTCGTTGATATCCGTGCCAACGCTTTTGCATCCGGATTCTCCGATCTGCTCCCCTCTTCCGCGGTTAATTAAATCGCAGCCGAGAGCTTTCAACCTAGGCTCACCTCACCCACAAGATCTACTCTGCTATTGTAGCTCAGCATTTCCACTACGGTAACTCGTCCTCTCTTTCTCTCATTGCACACCCTATGTGACAAGCTTCGTGGAACGACCTTGATCTATCGCAGCGCCCAACTCCCACACGAGCCTACGCATCGTCTTGATCCTCGAAGCACAGCACCATTCTACAATGGCTCCCCCTACGTTCGCAACGGCTCCTCCGCCGACTCCGACATACCTCCTCTCGTACCCAGCTCCCTCCGTCCTCCTCATAACCATCAACCGTCCCAAAGCCATGAACTCCCTTCCCTACGCCTCTCACTGGGAAGCCGACGCTCTCCTCACTTGGTTCGACCACGAGCCCTCCCTTCTCGTAGCCGTAATCACTGGTAATGGCAAGGCTTTCTGCGCGGGACAGGACTTGATTGAACAGAAGGACATTGCAAACGCGAGGGAGAAGGTGAAGAGAGACGGTGGGAAAGAGCTGGACAGACGGTTGTTGACACATCCACCGAGTGGCTTTATGGGCGTGAGTAGGAGAGTTGGTAAGAAGCCGGTCGTCGCTGCTGTCAACGGGTGGGCGATGGGAGGAGGATTCGAGATTTGCTTGGGATGGTGAGCACAAACGTTTTTGGTATGACCTTACGGAACGTCCTACTGATAATCTGGACAACAGCGACATCATCATTGCCTCTCCCAACGCCACTTTCGGCCTTCCCGAAGCTATGCGCGGTCTCTACGCCGGAGCCGGCGGTCTCTCCCGTCTCGTTCGCCTCTGCGGCATCACAATCGCCAGCGAAATTGCCATGTCCGGACGTTTCCTCTCCGCCCAAGAAGCGGTGCAGTATCACATCGCCAACCGCGTCAGCAAGTCTCACGAGTCGGTGGTGGAGGAAGCTGTAGCTCTGGCAGCCAAGATTGCTAGCCTGTCTCCAGATGCGATTATCGTGACAAGGCATGGTTTGAGGCAGAGCTGGGAGGAGGGCAGTGTGGAGAGGGCGAGTCAGAATACTGATAACCGATACGGAATTGCCTTGAGAGAGGGAGACAATTTGGGGATCGGTTTGAGAGCTTTCGCGGAGAAGAAGCAGCCAAAGTGGGTGCCGAGTAAGATGTAGAGGGAATACATGTGGGCAATTGGATGACGATGTCTCTGCATTATACGCACATGTCGTTTGAGGTGGCGTAATGAGGGAATGTGGATGTTCTGGACGATTATCCGGCGATTTGGCTGATATCCGGTCCAGGTAGTTCGGCCGGTAAAGAGGAGAAGCTCTACTCGAACCTTAAATGCCCTCGGTAGCAACGTCACGCCATGCTGCGGACAACCTGGTCTACTGTCGTCTATAAGGAGCGGCATTCCGCCGACTCTGCTTCGGTCTCTCCTCACTGACTCGGCATTCGCGAATCGATTTGAACCGAAACGCCCGAAGGCTCGCTGTTTGGCATTTGTTCTATCGATCGTATTGACTTGATCTTGAGCTGACCTACCATACACATCGATCCAACATCGCCTTTACGACCAGCACAAGATGGCCTCCGAAACCTGGGATCCAAATGCAACCTCCTTCCCTCTGCTCAAATATCTTCCTGAGATTCCCGATGCTCCACAATCCGCCTCTTGGTTCTGGGGTCCCGACGACAACCTTGGACGTATCAACCTCCTCACACCCAGTCGTGTTAAAGCTGCCGCTGCAGAGATCAAGACTGGAGAAATTGTCCGCACAGACTTGCCGTTGAACATTCCTGCCCAGCCAGCTTTCGGAAGACAAGCTTTCAAGCATCAGATCAAAGCGTTGAGACCTGGCTATGCGTACGATGATACGTATGAACTGAACACGCAGAGTGGAACGCAGTTTGATGGGTTTCGACATGTAGCTGATCCGGAGACTGCTTACTTTTACAATTGGACGACGGCGAAGGACATTGCCGGGGAGGACTCAGAAAGAAACGAGAAATGTGGAATGAACCATTGGGCGGCTCATGGGTTTGCTGGGAGGGGAGGTACATTGTTACCTTAATACACTCATATGAATCCGTCAATACTGACCATTCTCATCAGTACTCCTCGACTACCGCTCATACGCCACCTCCCAAGGCAAGACGTACGACTCTGCCACCTCTCACGCCATCACGTACGCGGATCTGCTCGCAACCGGCGAACAGCAAGGTCTCGACATCCGACCCGCTTCGCAAGGCGGCGACATGCAAATCGGCGACATCCTCTTCGTCCGCTCAGGCTTCGTTCAAGATTATCATTCCCGCTCCATCTCCGAGAACGAAGCTCTCGGTCTGCGTGCCTACGCTCCGTCCGGCGATGCTGACAAGATCCAATGCTGGGCTGGATTGTCTTCAGAGGACGAAGTACGGACCTGGCTGCATGACTGCTACTTCACCGCAGGATTGGGCGACTCGCCGACTTGGGAGGTGTTTCCTCCGCCGGCGAAGGGTGCGTTGCATGGATTCATGTTGGCTTGCTGGGGCATGCCGATTGGTGAGATGTTGGACCTGGAGAAAGTGGCGGAGATTTGTAAGACGGAAAAGAGATGGACTTTCTTCTTTACGGCGGGTACGCCAAATTGTCCGGGTGGAGTTGGTGGGCATGTCAATGGGACTGTGGTGTTCTAAGACTGTGCAGGGATGTCACTGGCCATACATCCACGGCAATCAATGATGGTTTTGGCGAAGCATCCAGGTCACAGGTATTCTGCCTCGAACGAGGCGTCAGTGTCTTTCATGCTGACATCCTGATCTCTTCCGTTTTGTGTACCGTCCGAGACCGCCAAGTCGAATCCTGCGGCGGCTTACATATCAGCTTCGTGCCTCCACCTCTTTTCTTCCACTCAACAACATCGGCAAATCGGTCTCATGCTCGCGACGTGGCATCCAAGACACCCGAAGGAGAGCGTCGCGGCCCAAACGGTATTTCATCTTGTCTATTGATGCACGACTTGACGCTTACATCTGACAGGAGGAACCTCCGGCAGTGCCGCCATCGCCAATATCAATCCCCAAACGCCTGCAGCCGCCAGCGGACTGCTCGGGGGCGCACTTGAAGACGAAGGAGGCGATGACGATGGCGATGGCGATGGCGACGACGGTGCTGATACCACCATGAAGTGTGACAATTCCAGTAAGCAGACTCATGCATCACGAATCATTTCAAAGACTGATCGGAGCAGGCAAGAAGAAACGAAAGAAGAGCAACAAGAAAAACAAGAAGACCTTGGATGGGAAGAAGCAGAATACTGCGCCAACTGTTCCCGTGCCTGAGCTCTTCTCAGGCCAGCCTTACCCTGAGGGAGAGATCAGTGACTATGCCGTCAAGGACGACAATCTTCAGCGCACCACGGCCGAAGAATCTCGCCACCTCGCCATACTCGCAGACCTGGACGACGAGTATTTGAACGACTACCGTCAAGCCGCCGAAGTCCATCGCCAGGTTCGTCACCATGTCCAGACCATAGCCAAGCCCGGCGTGTCCATGGACCACCTCGCTCGAGAGATTGAGGACGGCGTACGTGCTCTGGTCGGCCATCCAGGTATCGAGACCGGCGATGCTCTCAAAGGCGGTCTTGCGTTCCCCACTGGACTTTGCCTCAACAACATCGCTGCCCACTCGACTCCGAATCCTGGTGCAAAGGAGGTCATCCTCCAGCACGACGATGTGCTCAGTGTGGACTTTGGCGTTCATGTCAACGGCAGGATCGTGGACATCGCTTTTCCTGTTGCTACTAAATCTGTCTACGACAACTTACTCGCCGCGGTCAAGGCGGCCACAAGCACAGTAGCACTGGGTTGAAGGAAGCACGCATCGACGCTCGGATGGATCACATCAGCGGGGAGATCCAAGAAGTCATGGAATCTTACGAGCTCGAAATCAACGGCGAGACGATTCCCGTCAAAGCCGTGCTGAGCTTGCACGTCACAACATCCTCCGCTACAAAGTCCACGGTGACAAGCAAGCCCTCCGTCAAGACTCGTACCTCTCGGCGTATGGAAGAAGGCGACGTGTTTGCGATCGACACTTTCGGCACGACTGGGAGAGGTCACATGCGAGACGATATTGGAGTCTATGGCTACGGTCGTAATGACACTGCAAGCACTGCTTGCTTGGTCGGGAAGTCTGCCAAGTCGCTTCTGAAGACGATCGACGAGCAGTTCGGAACGCTCGTGTTCTTGGAGCGGTACCTCCACCATATCGGAGTCAAGAACTATCATGTTGCGATGAAGTCTCTCATTGCAAATGATCATTACAAATGATGTTGTGGAGGTCTATAGACCGTTGGTGGACATACCTGGATCTTATGTGGCGCAGTTCGAGCATGTGAGTAGTTGTAGCCTGGCCAGATATCCCTCGTTCGTTTGCTGATATCAATCTAGACTGTTCTACTGCGACCAAACTGCAAAGAGGGCATCTCTCGCGGAAATGACTACAGAAAGGTGGCGCGGCGATGCACAGTCGACTTCGTTTTGTTTTGTTCTTACGCTCGTTATGTTGGTCCCCGGCTTGAAAAGTCAGGCAGAACCAGCGAGGTATCCAACATGCCTTGCCCATTTCAATTGCACGGATCGCTATGCGAGAGTGGTGTTGCTGTCTTCGAGCTAAGGGCAGCTTACCTACATTCACTTCAGCTCCCAAAGCCTTGTCCATTCTCAGCTTCTCAGTGTTCGGAGCTTCAGCAGTTGCACTGACTTTCTGAACTTTTCTCAGTTCATGTCCTGCCCAACGACCCGTTGCTCTGCTCCCTGGTAGCTTCTGAGCTTTTCGTCAAGATCACTCCGATCCCATGTGACAGCGGCAAGAATATTCCATGCGCCGTCACTTCGATTCACCCTCGAAGCAACTTCTTTCTCTTGGCTCGTCTTTAAAACCCTTCCGTGCGGCGTCACCACCAGGGAACACCACTTCGTCATCAACATGGAAGAAGCTACCGAGAACGTCCCCGTCCTCGCTCTCTGGCATGGCCGGTGGTACCTTGCGACACGGCCAAACGCGACTCAGATCAGCTTCAATCAGCCAACAGGCCACAAGATGGACGTCTGGCCCATCATCAACGGCATCAGCGTCAAACAATACCCAGAAGACCTCGCTGGAAATGCACTCAAAACTTCCCCAAGCCAAGATGTGGTCAAGAAGGGAGACAATGTCCTCGCGCGCATTCGCCACAACAAAGGCTATCATTCCACATCAAAGCAGTTGGGCTACGAGATGGGTCTTGTTCTTCAGACCACATTCAAGGGTAATACCACGCACGTTCTGGTTGAGTTCCAGTATGGCGTCAAAGAGGTTTGTTGCGAATGTGAACGATCAAGCCACCCACATAAAAGCTGACCGTTGATGGTAGGTTGTTTCATGTGACAGGATCTGTCATATGTATCTTGGAGGACCCACTCGTCTCAACCATCTGGCCCAAGGCTTATATCCAGAGCACCGGAGCGGCACGGTCTTAACAGCTTCCAGTTCTGAGCTCTTCGTCTCACCGCCGGCGAGTATCGGTACAGCCCATGTGGACTTTGGCCCAGGTGTCTCACACACCGACCAGCATACACGGACAAACAACAATCTAGACTGGGGATCGCTCCGCCTTGGCAGTGTCGCAGAAATGAACACTGCCATGCGCAACTACCTCGCCGATAGTATATTAATAACGACAAAGCATATCGATAACAATAAAGTATATCTATACTAGGTTTT